>WOAB01000250.1:0-600000 GCA_027886185.1 Rheum nobile | reverse complement strand
AGAAGTCACATTTTCCGGAAAGTTTTGCCTCAATTCCGAAACAATTTGATTCGGTGTCTTGCGACCGTCTCCCCACCTCCTAGCGCACAACTGCTCCGCCTCAGTCATTCGACCCATGAATGCATGGCCTTTAAAGCTAGTTCGTAGCTTATGGTTGTGCCGACCTTCAATCACACCCAAGACCCACTTTTCACCAACTGTCCATGCCTTTTTCTTCATGCGAACACCCATTATCTCAAACTTACACCCATACTTTTTGGATCTCGACTTTCGGATTTTAACAACTGGTGACTCTGGATTCTCTTTGTTCACCTTCGGCCTCCCCGATCTCCAAGGCCCAAACCTATTGCACACTATACTAATTTGGTACGGACTTGAGTTACGCTTTACCAAAGCTATCACAAGCTCCTTTCCTATTTCTTTCGCCCATTCGTACAATTCTTCCTTACTATCCCACACTAGGTCGGTAATAAAATGCTCTGTATAGTCTTTCCCCTATAAATGTAGCAGTTTATGTTAACTAAAAGTCATCATAACTACATCATTATTTTATACTACATATGATTTCCAATTATATAACTACAAATTTGTGATAAAGATTGGCTACCTAAATAAGTGTGATATTTACGATACTAATTACGTATTAAAATACCGATAAAGAAAAGAGCAAAACTATTTCAACACTAACCACAAATACGTCGCTAGGGTCCCAATCGTCAGTCGCTTCGTCATCTTCGACATCTATGAAAAAAATTTGACTCCATCCATTTGTCGTCCTCTCCTCTTCTTCTTCACTTTCAACCCAATCATTTTCTTCGTCACTACTATCATCACCACTATGATACATCTTTAAAATTGGGAGAAGAACAATTTCGGTTTCTTGGATATGTAATAGCAAGAGCTTCGACTACTAATAGGAAGAAATAGATTTGTTACAATGTACTTAAGCGTACCAAACGGTAATATTAACGTGGTGGCCGACTTCATTGCAAAGAAGGTCTAGCTGAGTTCCTTGGAAGATATTCGAGCTAATCTAGAATTTATAATTCTCATCCGAAAGGATGCTATAGATTGAGAAACCGACTCTTCTGTGGTTTCCAGTCTAATTTTTACCTGATAAAAAAAGATGTTTTTAGTTATAATGTGGGGAAATTAGCTGAGAAATGCGAGGCATCGGATAATAGGAAGCAAAAGAAATAAACAGAGCTAGGTAGAATAAAACAGAGAATAAGTGTATATACAAGGTGTCGTTTGGTTCAATCTAGTTATGTGAAATGTAGCCATAAATAAAATGTTGAAGAAAAAAATATAAGAACGATATCGGTGAGAATTATTAGTTAGGTGAGAACTGAGAACCTACAGAAAACGTTTCCGCCCATCTCGTGTTTGTGTAGCCAGTGAACACGAAAACATTATCACCACATTTGTAGATGGATGTACACCACAATATAAGCGATATTCATCACTGCACAACTAAAAAATACTGAATTTGCTAGTGTTTTTATTTTTGTGTTTTTGTTTTCTAAACTCTCAAATCTTATAAAAATGATCATTTAATGTTCAATGCATGTTTATATGACATAATATTTGTAATCTTTAATATGAAATCAAGTTTAAAGTAAATAAAAAAGGAGGTTTTTTCTTGGATGTCATATGCCTAAACAAATAATGCACATATAGACATTGAAGTAATGAATATATAGGCATAAAGAGTGATGAACATATAAGAAAAATGTGATAAACATACATGCATATACACGTGAAGAACATCTATGCACAAAAGTGATGAACTTCATGTTCACATCAAAAAGTGATAAACATATAGGAGAAAAACGATAAACATGCATGCATTAAAGAGTGATGACATCTAGGTACAAAAGTGATGAACAACAAAGGAAAAAAGTGATTAACATAAAAAACATGTTTACGCAAAAAGTGATGAAAGTATAGGAGAAAATTGATGAGCATGCATGCATAAAAAAATAATGAATATCTAGGTACAAAAGTGGTGAACATCTGGGCATGAAAGTGGCGAACATCTAAGGACAAAAGTGATGAACATCTAAATGTTGTTCACAACGAAAAAGTGATGAGCATGTAGAAGAAAAACGATGTACATGCATGTATAAAAAACTGATGAACATCTAGGTACAAAAGTGGTAAACATTTGGACATGAGAGCAGTGAACATCTAAGGACAAAAGTGATGAACATTAGAAATATGTTCACAGCGAGGTACGCGCGATTTCCCCCCATGAAAACGCGTATAATACGAGACGACTGAATTTTTGCCTTTATAATGAAGGTATAACATGAGCTCTTCTTTCTTTCAAATCTAACAGCCCAAAATCATTATCATTTCTCTCCTTGTCATTATTTGATCCATTTCATGTTAGTAATGCAATATCAGAATGAGCATGAAAATAAAATAGGACATAACATATAAGAGAAAGAAGCATTGCCCTAAAAAACAGATTAGTAATGGATGATGCATATCCTTTAAGTAGACAAGATTATCTTGTTTGGCATCATCGATGTTGCCATCTTGATTCCATGTTTTGTTGTTTGATTTCAAGTTCAAAGTTCTTATTGTGTAATAGTGTTGATTTGCTTTCTTGTAGGTTTAGGATGCAACATATGATGAATCTAAGCTCCTCATGGAACTGTATTGACAAAGATTACACTAACTACAATAAACTGTAATTCACGCTTTCTTCATAAGATGTTATGAATGTTCTTCATGCACAAACTAGTTATTGTATTTCGTAAGATGCTATGATTTTCTTCTTGTATCATGGATATCTTCTGAGCATTTAACAACGGTTGTCGGATGGCGATGAATGTTCTTGGAACTAGATTGGGCGATGTTGGTAAGGATTGACTCTATGTCTACAAGGGACTATGTTGTCATTGGTATGAACTAAGTAATTGAGACATCTTATTTATAAGAATATTTTCACTATCCTCCTCTTTCCGTTGATTAAACATTGACTGTTACAAAATAGCTTATAGAAATTTATTATTTCTCACTTTAATTGTAACAAAGTTGTACACATTCACAAGGAGGCATAATGAACCATGAAAAGAAGGACTCGTTGAGTTATGTGAAGTAAAACCCACATCTGATGTTAGTTGCTCACTAGTTTGCCCGTGTACTTAGTTGATTACTTGATTTTATAAATTTTTATATTGTGAATTGCTAAGCTAAGGCTTATGGTCATGAAATTGGGTTAATGTAGGAGAAAGAAACATGAAAAATGGAATTTTCACCTTTACAATAAAATGAATATATTCCATCATTAGGTTCGGGGAATTATATATCTAGACGCAACTTCAAAAATTATAATACAACGATTGAGCGGATTTTCAGCGTAAAAACTCTTAATCTACTATATAACGAGAGTGGATCAAATGCGCATCCTGCTTATTGTAAACCATGAGTATATTTGTGGGTCGTTGGATCATCGTCATCTAACGGATGGGATAAAACGCGTGTTTAAAATTTTTAAAAGCTTTTAAGGGTATAAACGTAATTTTTCATTTGAAACCCTTCTCTGTTGTCTTCATGCCGCAAATCTTATCGAAACCGAATTCGCTCTCGCCGTCGTTGCTGCCATGGGCGATCCTCCATTGATTCCCATCCATCTGCTCAAGCTTCATCTTTTCTGTCGCCGTCGGATGCCGCACCGGATACCTCTCTCCCGAAGCGCTGGAAATTATCGATGTCTCCTCCTTCTCCGTCGCAGTCGTCGCCTCCGAATCAGCCTTTAGCTGAGCGCATGCGCCCGAGAACAATCGACGGCGTGATCGGCCAAGACCACATTTTGGGGTCCACTTCCCCACTTCGCTCCTCAATAACCTGCAATCGTCTCCCTTCCATCGTCCTCTGGGGGCCACCGGGCATCGGGAAGACCTCCATAGCCAGAGCAATCGTCGTTTCCATGGCCTCTCAGTACCGATTCGTGTCTCTATCGGCCGTGACATCAGGGGTGAAGGACGTGAGAGAAGCCGTGGTCCGTGGACGAAGCTAGGAAACAACGAGGGGAAGAGTGGTAAGAAAATCGTGATGTGCTGTTGAGTCTCGCGTTTTAGGGTTTGTGTTGTATATAATGCGATAATTGGGACAAATAAGCTATTAAGATTGCGCCAAATCAAATTTCAATTGAGGTTTTGAGTGAAGGATAATGGCGGATACTTGATGAGATTGGCTGAAGAGCAAAAGGTTGGTTTTATTATAGAATATTTACAATTAAATTTCTTATGCTGCAAGTCCATTTATCACAAGTAATGCCTAATTTGATTCCTATTTTGCTGCTATTTCCTGATTACCAGAAAGAAAAAGTTGCACTTCACAATAAAAGCAGATGCCTGGAAAAGGAACTTGATCATAAACAAGCTCTTGAATTAGAGGTAGAACGCATGAGAGGTGCTGTGAAAATTATAGGACACATGGGAGATGATGAGGATGTCGATCTCAAGAAGAAGGAGGCACTAGCAGAAGAACTTGAAGAGAAAATAGAAGAACTTGATTTACTGGAGGACCTTAATCAAGGAGAAAAAAGCCAGTGAGGAGCTGCAAGAAGCACTGAAGGCACTTATTATTGTGTGTTACATGACATGCCTCTTTCATCCAATTTTCTTGAACATTCATATAAAATGGTTGTTTTAACTATCCATCATATGGACAGGGATTGCAGAGTGGATCAAGTAAAGGTGCCAGACCTTCTATTGGTGTAAAGAATTTAGGAGAGCTTGATGGTAAGCCACTTCACATTGTTGCTAAGAGGAAATACTCTGCTGACATGGCTGCTGATGAAGCGACAAAATGGTGGTCATTGTGGGATTCTTACACGAGGGATACCAGTTGGCGCCCATTTAAACACATTTCAGAGAATGGAACGACTAAGGTACGATCCATGGATCATTACACTTGTTTGATATGCTAAGTTATAGAAGGCATACACTATATGCTTCTGTTTGTTTTGGCCCTCTTTGGAACATGCTCATTCTTGGCATAATATCTCAAGTTTGTAAAAGTAGTTGCTTCTATTTGCCTCCTTTGTCTCTGCTGAATTTATCTGCTCATCAGGAAGTAATTGATGAGGAGGATGAGTTACTTCAGGAGTTGAGGACTGAAGTTGGTGAGGAAGCCTACACTGTAGTTGTAACTGTCATGCTAGAGCTGAATGAGTACAGCCCACAAGACCGAACTCCACGACTAGAGCTCTGGAACTTTAAACAACAGCGACGATCAAATTTATATGAGGGTGTTACCTTCCTTATCAACAAGTGGAAACAAGCACGGAAGAAAAAATGAAGACTTCCGCTGGCTGAACCCCAAATTCTTGCATATTAATATGCCGTACTAATTCAGTTTTATGGCCCAGAACTTAGTAACATGGTCAACTCTCAGGCTGAATTTGAGACTTGTTCAACAGATGTTTAAAATTTCGTTGGAGCTATGGCTTTACCAAGTAATTACATAGTTAGCACACTTGAATGATTTATTATAGAACTTGTTACTTATACTCAATGAACCTGTTAGTTATAAATGTTGAACTTGTTACTTATATTTAATGAACCTGTTAGTTATACATGATGAACCTGTTATTTATACTCAATAAACTTGCATGCGAAAATTAATGAACCTCTAAGACAACACCAATGAACCTGGTCGATTTTTAAAGTGTACAACGTATTCCATGTGTGATGAACCTGTTACTTATACTCAATGAACCTGTTAATTATAAATGATGAACCTGTTACTTATACTCAATGAACCTGCATGCGAAAAGTAATGAACCTGCAAGACAACACCAATGAACCTGCTTGATTTTTGAAGTGTATAACCTATTCTATGTGTGATGAACCTGCTACTTATACTCAATGAACCGGTTAGTTATAAATGTTGAACCTGTTACTTATACTCAATGAACATGTTAGTTATACATGATGAACCTGTTACTTATACTCAATGAACCTGCATGCGAAAATTAATGAACCTGTAAGACAACACCAATGAACCTGATCGATTTTTGAAGTGTACAACGTATTCCATGTGTGATGAACTTGTTACTTATACTCAATGAACCTGTTAGTTATAAATGTTGAACCTGTTACTTATACTCAATGAACCTGTTAGTTATACATGATGAACTTGTTACTTATACTCAATGAACCTGCATGCGAAAATTAATGAACCTGCAAGACAACACCAATGAACCTGGTCGATTTTTGAAGTGTACAACGTATTCCATGTGGGATGAACCTGTTACTTATACTCAATGAACCTGTTAGTTATAAATGATAAACATGTTACTTATACTCAATGAACCTGTTAGTTATACATGATGAACCTGTTACTTATACTCAATGAACCTACATGCAAAAATTAATGAACTTGTAAGACAACACCAATGAACATGTAAGACAAAAGTAATGAACCTGCTAGTTAAAACTCATGAACCTACAAGTTCAAATGCATGAACCTGCAAAGAAAAACTCAAAAACCTCAGAAAAAGTAATGAACCTGTAAGACAAAAGTAATGAACATGTAAGACAAAAGTAATGAACTTGCTAGTTAAAACTAATGAACCTTAGAAAAATCTCATAAACTTGTAAAATAAAACTAATGAACCTATACGCCATAACTCATGAACCTACAAGTTAAAACTCATGAACCTACAAGTTCAAATGCATGAACCTGCAAGGAAAAACTCAAAAACCTCAGAAAAAGTAATGAACCTGCAAGGAAAAACTCAAAAACCTCAGAAAAAGTAATGAACCTGTAAGACAAAAGTAATGAACCTATACGACATAACTCATGAACTTGCTAGTTAAAACTTATGAACCTTAGAAAAATCTCATAAACTTGTAAAATAAAACTAATGAACCTATACGTCATAACTCATGAACCTACAAGTTAAAACTCATGAACCTATAAGTTCAAATGCATGAACCTGCAAGGAAAAACTCAAAAACCTCAGAAAAAGTAATGAACCTGTAAGACAAAAGTAATAAACCTGTAAGACAAAAGTAATGAACTTGCTAGTTAAAACTCATGAACCTTAGAAAAATCTCATAAACTTGTAAAATAAAACTAATGAACCTATACGCCATAACTCATGAACCTACAAGTTAAAACTCATGAACCTACAAGGAAAAACTCATGAACCTGTAAGATTATCGGCTTAAACTTCTCTTGTAGGGTTTATGAACCTCTAAAATGTAGCCTATAAGGGATTTGAACCCACATCCATGTGAATAAACACATTGCTCTACCATTTGAGCTAATAGGCTATGACAACCAATACACAATTTCAGCCTTTTGTCATTCAAATTCAGCACATGAAAGACGAACTGCACAAACCCAAAATCAAAGCTTCCAAGAGTATAAATAACCTAGGTTTTACTAAAAGCATACAGCAGCTCTTACCTATCTAATTTGAGACTGAAATCCAAGCTGCCAACAGGAATGGCAAGAGGATGAAGATCCAAGAGTGTCTCCAAAGAAGGGTGTCCTTTTTTACTTTTGATGTAAGAGCTGAAATTTGCAATACCCAGAAGTTTAAACCTTTTATTATCAACACTATCTCCATAGAACAACCTTCTGAGCCCCATCACCATGTGTTCTACAGGGCAGTAGTAGCTGCTTCTGTGGCCACCATAGTTAGCCCAATACTCAGAAACCCATTCGAGATCACCCAAATACAACACAAACCCACTACCAAGACACCCTTTTAGAAGGCTCCTGATCTCTCCAAGCTTTAACTCAACTTCCTCCTCGGACACCGTTATAAAGCTGACTCTTTAGAACCTAGGGCTGGTGGCGACGGCGCGTGAGGGTGGATCGGGAGGAAGCTCCGCCGGCGCATAGCTCGCTTCCCGGTGGCGATCGAAAAATCTCATAAACTTGTAAAATAAAACTAATGAACCTATACGCCATAACTCATGAACCTACAAGTTAAAACTCATGAACCTACAAGGAAAAACTCATGAACCTGTAAGATTATCGGCTTAAACTTCTCTTGTAGGATTTATGAACCTCTAAAATGTAGCCTATGAGGGATTTGAACCCACATCCATGTGAATAAACACATTGCTCTACCATTTGAGCTAATAGGCTATGACAACCAATACACAATTTCAACCTTTTGTCATTCAAATTCAGCACATGAAAGACGAACTGCACAAACCCAAAATCAAAGCTTCCAAGAGTATAAATAACCTAGGTTTTACTAAAAGCATACATCAGCTCTTACCTATCTAATTTGAGACTGAAATCCAAGCTGCCAACAGGAATGGCAAGAGGATGAAGATCCAAGAGTGTCTCCAAAGAAGGGTGTCCTTTTTTACTTTTGATGTAAGAGCTGAAATTTGCAATACCCAGAAGTTTAAACCTTTTATTATCAACACTATCTCCATAGAACAACCTTCTGAGCCCCATCACCATGTGTTCTACATGGCAGTAGTAGCTGCTTATGTGGCCACCATAGTTAGCCCAATACTCAGAAACCCATTCGAGATCACCCAAATACAACACAAACCCACTACCAAGACACCCTTTTAGAAGGCTCCTGATCTCTCCAAGCTTCAACTCAACTTCCTCCTCGGACACCGTTATAAAGCTGACTCGTTAGAACCTAGGGCTGGTGGCGATGGCGCGTGAGGGTGGATCGGGAGGAAGCTCCGCCGGCGCATAGCTCGCTTCCCGGTGGCAATCGATTCTCAGTACTCTCCGACGCGTAGGTCTGCTTGCAGCTTCCGGCGGACTCGTTGAAGATGGAGCGGTCGAATTTGGGGATTACGAGGTCTTCGCAGCGGCTTAGGTCGACGACGTGGAAAGAGCAACGGGAGAGAGCGGTGAGCTCCGATTGGGTGAGGAAGCGCAGATCAACGACTGGAATTGATTCCACTGTCGGCGTTGGCCGGCGTCCATGGCTGAATCAACGCTTACCGGTGCCATCTCTGCCTCTTCACCTCACCCACCACGAACCCAGATTGGTGTGCTCCACCGGACCACCGCCCTTGAACCACGCACACCCCCACCACACCGTGCGCACCAGCGCCCCGCCTCGTCCAAGCTGCTCCACAGATCCAATCTCATCTCTGGGTCTGGCAAGACGATTATCCCTGCTCATCTCCGCCTCTTGTTTTTTGGCTTGTTTTAAACGGAAGGGTATTTTAGTCTTTTACTCAACTTTTGTCTTAAATTGCAAAAATGCCACCGTGTAATTACTTCCTAGAAGCTTGTTTTTTTTGGCTGATTATCTTAGAGTCAATCTGGGTTGTTGATTTCCTTCATCCAAGGGCTGTTATTAGTGCTTAGTTTTTATCTTAAGGGGGTTGTGTATGTGAACGGACTTCACTATATAACTACTAAACGCAAATATCGACTGAGCACGTGGCACTTCCAGAATGAGCCCGAATTTTATGCTGTCACATGGCGTCACGGTATTGAATTAGACACATGGCGGTCTGTGGGTTTTTTAGGTTTATTTATTTTAAAAATTAAAAAATTATAGTACTAGAATCCTACAATTGCCATACTAATATTATTTACAATAAAATCTTTTCAAAATGTACAACAAAATATTCTGTAATATTTGTATTATAAAATATACTTTACCTTATATTTTAAGATCACGATCTTTTTTTCCTTCTTATCTGTCAATATTGCATATCCAGCATAATATTGATTAAGTACATTCTCTTATCATATCTGATTAAGTACATTCACTTGTCATACTTATATGATCCTTTTTATTCTAATATGTCATTAAATATTTAAATATCCTACCTAAAACAGCATAATTAAGAATTGATTGCGGTCGGGATATTCATCCAGTGAATTTTGAATATGTACGTGCGTTCTAGTTAGCTTACCAATAGAGATCCACATAAAAAAATTATTTTTTTAATTATTGCACGGTAAATATCCTATAGTGATGACGTCATTTGACTTTTAGGTTATCTACTCAATTTGCTTATGAGATGGTGAATTAGTGTGGTTCGTTATTGAGAAAATATTTATACATATACTCACACTTACTAATACATATTTTATTATGTTTTTGAAATTAAAATGCATGTGTACGTCTGTGCTTTTGAAGTCATTCTTGTCTAAGATAAACTGGAAAGACTTAACAGTTTGATCAAACTAGCCTACTAATCTACTATATAACTACTAAACGCAAATAACGACTGAACCACGTGGTGCTCCTAGAATTAGCCCGAATTTTACGCTGTCACTTGGCGTCACGGTATTGAATTGGACATGTGGCGGCCTGTGTTTTTTTTAGATTTATTTATTTTAAAAATTAAAAAATTATAGTAATAGAATCCTACACTTGCCATACTAATATGTTCCGAAAAGATACAAAAAAACTATTACTATAAAAAAATGTTTCGAAAAGATACGATTTATTGCTATAAAAAAATCTATTACTTTAAAAAAATTATAGTAATAGATTTATTTATTTTAAAAATGTTCCGAAAAGATACGAAAAAACTACAAATTATTTTCCATGTATAGAATAAGATAAATTGTGATTATAGTAAGTAATCACAACCAATAAGATAGGTTTTTATTAGAGAATCTCAATTTATATGCGTAAGGAGTTTTTAACCCTTTATTTTCCCAAGTAATCTTGAATAGATAGAAAAGTCTATTTTTCATATATCTTATTTGATGGTATAAGTAAATATATATATCAACTAATCTTGTTATATCATCTTAAAACACTTATGGTTTTTACAAATCTTCTCTATAATTTTTCTACATATTGAAGCTATACAATATTTTTACGATCAAGTTCACAAATTGCTTAAAACCGTAGATTTCTATCAAGAATATATAAAATATTATTGAAAAGATTCTCTCGAAGTCGATTAAGATAAATCCAGTGTTTATGTTGTAATAGTTTACTTACCAATTTCCATAACTAATGTATTTCGTAGAGTCTATTGAAAGTCATTTAAATTCAATTTATACGAACTAAAGAGCATATATTATGTTGTATTTATCAAGTGCATTGTTTATATATGTATTATATTATATTATGATATATATATGCTCTTTCCTAATGTATTTTTATCTTCAAACGACAACTCTATAAAATAAATAACCCACTTTAACATAATTGTAAACCAAATTTCATATGGGCCTAATCTTCACAACGTATTTATTAAATATAACTTATCATTGTTTTTTAAAGTACTTATTGATCGTAGTTAATATAGTTTGATCATCTTCACAAGTTATGGTTTTGTTAACTTTATAACTTAAGTTCAGGTACAAAACTATCTGAATTGATTTGTGATGCCAACTTATTATCTGGGATGAGCTCTGATGACGAATAGATTCTATTTTGAAGCATTAGACATGACTTTAAAAGATATTATATGGGCTCTAATTCCCCTTAGTTCAGTACAACCTTTTGGAGGGAAAGTCGTATTATTTGGTGAAGACTTTAGGCAAATCCTACCCATTATCACAAAGGAAGCAAGCAAGATATTATTTTTGCCACCATTAATTCCTCTTATTTGTGGGAATATTGCAATTTTTTTTTAATTTGACAAGAAACATGAGGATTCAACAAGGTACATCTGATTATGATATCCAATAAGCAAAGGAATTTTCTAAAAGGGTATTAAGCATCAAAGATGGTACTGTAGGCGATGACAAGATGGAGAAGCACAAATACAAATTTCTGATGAACTATTGATGAAGGATTATGACTTAGATCTGATTCCAGCAATTATTAAGTTTGTTTATCCCTCTTTTTGGACAATCAATTGTCTCCAAAGTACTTTGAAGAACAAGCAATTCTTGCACCACCACATGAAGAGGTATATAGAGTTAATAACTATATATTGTCTTTGTTATCAAGTAATGAAAAAGTATATCTCAGTTCGGATATCCTTTGCAAGACAAGTTTTATTGTAGACAATAATGCAAGTGTTTACACTTCTGACTACTTGAAAAGTATTAGATGTTTTGGTGTCCCAAATCATGTATTGAAAACTAAGGTTAAGATCCCTATTATGTTGTTTTGAAATATTGACCATTCTTCAAGTTTATGTAATATGACAAGATTGATAACCACGCAGCTCGACAGTCATGTCATATAAGGAAGAACTATTTTAACTACAATATTAGACATATAGTTTTGAATCCTCGCATGCTCATGTCACCGTCAAACACTTCATACCCGTTCAAGTTTCAACGAAGACAATTTCTCTTGAGTGTCTGTTCTGCTTTCCAGCTGTGTCAACGTCGTGTTGGTGTATACCAACCCATGTTTGAGTCTCTCTCGCTGATTATGCATTTTTATTATTCCTCATCGATTGTGTTTGTTTTCTTAAAATTTGCTGTATTTTGTTTCTTTATTTATTTTGTTATTTTTCTTATTGTTGGTTTTTCCTTATCGATTATTTTCGACAATCCTCTTTTCGGCATCTCAAAAATTCAGGTTTGGTTTTTTCAGGATTCTTAAAAACTTTCTTTATCAAAAATAAATAAAAAATTGAATCTGGTCACGTCCTACCCGATTCATGACCCGAATTATCCTGTAATAACCCAGCGAACATTCTAGCAAGTGGCTAGCGCCTAGCAACAAACAACCGACCGATGACCTGATAAAAAGAAGTGGAAAACCATATTCTGAAATTTTCACTGAGAGCGACCAGCGAGCTTGTTGGAGAAGACCAGGGCGAGACAATGGTGAACTACAGGCTGATGATCGGCGGCGATCTTGAGAATCTCACTAATCTTCAACCTCAAGGAGGCTGTGACGACCCCAACTTTGTCTACTACTTCAAGGTTTCTCCCGCCCCCTCTTTCTTCGCGTCGCTAGGGTTTTTGTTTCTTATTTTGATCTTGAAGCCTCTTGTTTGTGGATTTTGTGTGTTTTGGTAGCTTCGATGTGAGAATTGTGGAGAGGTTACTCCAAAGGAGACTTGTGTTTGCTTGAACGAACAAGTTTCGCTTCCTAAGAGCAGAGGCACGGCTCATCTTGTCCAGAAGGTTGTCTCTTTTTCGTGCTTTCTGTTTGAATTATGTCTTTTCTGATAGACGATCTCTTCTTTTGTTACTCTTTTTTTTGCTTCTTAAGTTTTTGCATTGATCGGTGTCGAAGTCTTAAGCGAGCGACAGAGATTATGTTTAGCCTGTTGTATGCTGTTTAGCTGTCTTTCTAATTGATGATGTTTCATTCCAGATCGATTAATGTGACTTAATATTAATTCCTTTGTGCATTCTTATATCTTGATTGTAAAATGGAAATGTTGCGCTGAACTGCTGATGTGCTTTGATATTAATTCCATTTTGCTTCCTTATATCTTGATTGTAAAATGAAAATGTTGCTGAACTGCTGATGTGCATCCTTATATCTTGGTTATAATATGGAAATGTTGCACTGAACTGCTCAGCTGCTGATGTGCTTTGTTGATGTTGCACGTGTACAATGTGATTAGTCGTGCATATCTTGGTGCAATGTTCATACTCTTTTGATGCATCTGATGATTGGTACAACTTTTAGTCCCTATTGAGTTGCTTCATTTTATCAGATGAATTGAACTTTTGGGTGTGACTATCAGGGAGTTCATATATTCCTTGCGTAACCGTATGATAAGAAAATATGTCAGGTATCTTTGGGTCCAAAAAGCCACTTCTTGTATGACATTGCCTGGTGTGACTTAATTAGGCTAAAAACTCTTTATGCTTGATACATGTGATTGAGGTAACAAGTAACAGTTGTATACTATTGAGTGTGCTTGTGACTTCTTTTTCCATTGTTTTAGTGCAAATTCTGTGACAGGGAGGGAAACATCAATATGATTGCTGGTCGAGGTCAACCTTTAACACTGGAAGCAAGTGAATCTGGGAAATTTGCTCCGTTAATGCAATTTGATTGCCGAGGCTTTGAACCAATAGACTTTGCTTTTGGTGATGGATGGAAAGTTGAATCTGTAAGACCTCTTATTCTCTATTCCTGTTTATTATAGTACAGTCATCGCCTCTTTGATGGCTGTATCATGTGAGATTAATTATCACGAGCTCACTTCTGGATCAACGACTTTTCTAGACTGTGGCTCAATTGTGAATTCATGGTTTATTGTGCATTTTTGTTTTCTTATATTATGGCTTCTGTCTTTCAAACGTCCTTGAATGTTGGTTGAGTTTGTCTGCGTTCAGGCCCATCTTATCTTGTTGCACACGTGTATAAATTCCAATTTTATTTGTACTAAACCTTATTTTTGCTAAAGTCATATTAACAAGAGGTGGCATGTATAGTGTACAGTTTATATACATTTGGTTCATTTAATTTCGCTCACTCTGGGGTAAAAAGATTTTTTAGCCTATTCAGGTTCTGTACGTAGTGGTTTCAGGTTGGTTCGTTTCCAGCTTTTTATAAATATTGGTTCATAGCGGGTTGGTTTAAAACAGGATCTGGATCTAAGGTCCACAGATTGTTTCATATTGGATCTGTGTTAGTTTACTGCAAAGATAGGTCATGGTTCGTTTCATTTGTAGTTAAGCTAGATTTTAAAGCTCAGAGGGCCATTTCTGGATTGGTTTGTTGTTCCATTGAATCCATTTCAAGTCTTGTTGCTTTATATCATTTGACATATCGTTGGTGGTAAATAATTTTTTACATGTAAAATAACTGATTTACATGTTTTTTCTTCAATCGATATAAAAAGTGATATGTAATAATCTGAAACAAAAATGAGTTGTATTGATTATTTGATTAACAATAGAAATGTGTAAGTTTGATCTATTAGCAGTATTATAGGGGCTCAAAAATCTGATTTGGTAGTTTTCAGGTTCAGATAAGGTCTAATTAATGATACTGGTTCTTCTCATTGCTTCCAGTTAGGGTCCAGGCATATTTCAGATTCGGTCAAAACTTGTTCCATGTTTATAGCCACAGTGGTTGTGTATTTAGGTTTTACATAGGATTGGATTGGATATTCGGTCCAGGCATATCACATCAGCTTTTGCCTCCTGTAATATTGACGAAGTATTTTTTAAGATTATGGTTAACATTGTTATATTTGATGAATAATGTAAAGGGATACTTCAGTGCAAACTGCAAACTAGTGATATGGTTATTACATGCATATATCACAAATTTTAGTGTTGCATTGAAAAGCAAAAGGCATATGTGAGGATGGTTTGTAGGGATTTTCTCTTAGCATTGGGAACTCGTTGTCTAATCAGCACAAACTCATCTTGTAGAAATTATAACATTGGTCACCAATATTCATTTGGCAGCCAATCCACTTTGTTTGGGTGTCTCGTATGCACTTTACTTTTATGGTATCATCCTTTTGTTTTTGGAAATCCTATTGTGTGGATCCGCAGTCTATTAAACTTGAAAATTGCTTCTCGTTTCTTCCAAATGATGTAACTGAAAACTCAAACTGCTTACTTGCTTGCTGGTGGTGTTTAGCTCTGAGCTTGCTCTTGTTTTGCTTTTGTCAATCTTTCAGGAGGCAGGGACAAAATTTGAAAATCTGGACTTATCTTCAGGCGAATATGCTGAATATGATGAGAAGGGGGAGTGCCCAGTGATGATATCCAACCTGCGTGCCTGTTTTGAGGTGACCAAGTAGAACTCCCACAAAACAAAAATAAATCTAGTTAATCCATCCTTTTGGTAGATAAATCAAATCAACCTCTGAACTCGGAAAGAATTTGGTATGTACAAGAGTGCATTGGGTGATGGCTTTCTTAACCTGATTGTGTGGCTTTTTCTACTTCCATCATATAGCTGATGACTAACATCCTTATTCATGTATGGTTCATGAGGGTTGGCACAGCTCTGTGAAACATATCATGCAAAAGATGGCCATATCCGTGTTCATATATCTTGGCTTCTTAATCTATTTTCAGTTCAAGTGTCTTCCAATCAATCTGTTAGTCTTTCAAGAGTTTATACCCAGAGGTTTTGGATGGAATAACAAAAAGGGTTTTGTTTGAAACATTATTTTTTTGCTTGCTTTATTCGTTTTGGACAATTTACTGAGTTGTTTGTTATGCGGTTCTTTGATGAGTTTTGTGGTCTGAAAATGTGCCATTGTTGATCCTTGCTCTTTATAAAGAGTTTATTTCAAGAAAGTACATTTTTTATTCCTTTTATCATTCCCTAAATTTTTTTGCTTGCTTTATTCGTTTTGGATAACACCTAAATTTCAAATTTTAAAAATTACTTTTTTCAAAAAAGTATTTTTTAACCAAAAAATTGAACCGAAATACAACATTGGGCTCGTTCGGTGAAATTGGAGTTAAAGGAGCACATTTGCAACCCAAATTTTGCCTAATGTCCCCCCCTCCCACATTAAGCAAATTTTTCAACTTCAACCCCTCCTTCAATTTTAACCCCTCCTTCAACTCTTATTTCAACTCAACCGAACACTGTCATTGAGTAAGCAAACATACCTCACAAGTCACAACTCACAGGCAATCACTTTGGTACTACAACTCAATGGTATGACCGGGCTCGATGCCCTTATTACAAAATGTTCATTATGTTTTGTGTCACTATTATTTTGGATAAAACAATTTTTGTATAACAAAGTTACACCTAATAGTTTTTTTTTTGATAAGGTAAGAATTAAAAATTGTGTTACAAACACAACTTTAAGAGGCCGAATATAACAAATGTCGAAAAAATTGACAAGGAACAAACAGAACAAACAACACAAGATACAAACTAGAAGAAGAAAAAACAAAAGATGTCGAAAAAATTGACAAGGAACAAACAAAACAAACAACACAAGGTACAAACTGGAAGAAGAAAAAATAAAAGATGTCAAAAAAATTGACAAGGAACAAACAGAACAAACAACACAAGATACAAACTAGAAGAAGAAAAAACAAAAGAACCTAGAGGCAAGGTGAGTAAAGCACAAAACAAACTTACGCCGCCGGAAGGATCGTCAAACATCCTTGATAAGTCCGGAATTACAACTAGATTCACCGCCTAGGAAAGCTTCATCGTTCATCCGAAGAGTGCATCTAAAGACTAAAAATAAGAAAAGGGGGGGGGGGGGGTCGGAGCATCTCGCTCAGGAAAGGTGCTCCTTTTTAAGGGAGAGGTTGTAAATGTTGCTGCTTCTGGTGCTCGAGCTCCGGCTACAGCTGGCGGTGCTAGAGCAATGGAATCCGGTATCGGGGGCTCGGTTGCCGACGGTGGCGTCGGCCAAATCTTTGTAGTCGATCTGCGGCTGATGGTGGCCGTGGTGGCGGCGGTGGTCGGAATCTGGATCGGAGAGGAGGCGGATGAGATGCTCCATGGATTTGAGGCCAGAGGTGGCCGCTTCTGCCGGAAAACTGAGTCTCCATGGCAACTGAAGAACCGGTAGAAAGTGCGAGAGGTGGGGGTAGTTCGGATCGGAGGCTCGGTTGGAGCGGCGGGGTTTGAGCTCGGTCGGAGCGGCGGAGGTAGGGAGCTTCTGGTCAGTCCAACTAGGGCCGGCTCCCCGGTTTTGGTTTAAGTTACACCTAATAGTGGGGATTGCTACTTCCACCGGTTGAAAAATGTGCCAAATTTGTTGATTTGAACGGTTTCATAAACCGTTTTTTGTTGTTGTTGTTGCAACGGCTTCTAAAGCCGTTTTTTTTTTTTTTTTTAGTTTAGAGTTTTTTTTTTGGTTTAAAAATGGTGTAAAGTTTAAACCCTATAAAATATTCCCTAATAGAGAATGGATAAACCCTTAAAAAAAGATTAAACTAGTGGTTAAAATTTTAAATTATGAAACCCTACAAAATATTCCCTAATAGAGAATGGATAAACCCTTCAAAAAGATTAAACTAGTGGCTAAAAAGATTAAACTAGTGGCTAAAATTTTAAATTATGAAATCCTACAAAATATTCCCTAATAGAGAATGAATAAACCCTTAAAAAAATTAAATTAATGGCTAAAAAAATTAAACTAGTGACTAAAAAATTTAAACTAGTGACTAAAATTTAAACTAGTGGCTAAAAAAAATACAATTATATAAAATAAGAAGTTTGGAACGGTGATAATCACCGTTCCAAAATTTAAAAAAAATTGTTCATTTGAACGGTGACTATCACCGTTCAAATGAACGGCCATGTAGTGGTGTCGGCAGCACCACTGCAGGTGCAATTAGAGTGTGCCCTAATAGTTGATATAGAGATGATAACCCAATTCAATAAGATTATCTTTATAAATGGTGTAAAATATGTTAATTGTCATAATGTCCCTGATATATGTTACTCCGTAATTCTTTTCACAAGAGTGTATCTTTTACTTCCTCAATGGGCTTATTTCACTATACTAATAGGCTGTATGCTTGTATAGTTGTAGTTACTCTCCCCTAGTTAGCATGCTGTAGATTTTTGTAACAAGTTAATTATTATAGATTTTTATTACTGTATTTATCTTTGGATATTTTTTTGTATATTCACAGATTTGACTTTGTTAATTACGGAGTATAGAGGTTTCATATATACGAGCATTTTTTAAAACAAAAAAACATATGAATATATGATTATTTCCACAAAATTGATGATTTTTCGTTATTTCCACTCTCTTTTCCCCATCCCTATATAACAGTCATGGGAGAAAAAGTCGGAAGAATTACTTGGAAAATGTGGGTAGAGTTTGATAGAAATCATAGAATGGGGTTTTTCTGATTGGTCCAGCGAGGAACCGTTAGTGGGCCTTTCTCTTCTTCTTCTTTTTTACTCCAGGTCCCATAATCTTCTTCTTGTTTTGTCTGAACACATTTGTCGCGACGGATTTTGTATCGTTAATATCTTTAATTACATATTAATAAAAATTATAATTTTTTGATATTATCAAATTACTCGTTGAAACGAATCAAACAAGACCCCACATGACTATATTTTTTCTTATATATTGGAAGAAATCTTAAATATTCTCTTCAACTATAAATAATGTACAAAAATGAAACAAGAAGAACATTATGGGACGTAATGAGTATTATTTATAAAAAAACAGTGAGGACAAAGGGGAAAAAGAAAAGAAAAAGACAATAATATGGACACTCAAGTGCAACATTGCAGCGCTCCCAAGGGAGCCGGGAGCCGACCCTAGCTTTGGCTGGGCTGATGTAGAGATCCCCAACCCCCGCCGTTCTAACCGAGCCCTAACCCCGCCGCTCCTACCGAGCCCCCGCTCTGCTCCGAGCCCCCGTCGACGATGTTGTCTTCGATGGTCCGAGAGCACCAAGTCCAGATCCCGCCATGGTCCAAACCATTACCCCGCTCCAACCGAGCCCCGGCTCCGCACTGAGCTCCCGCTCCGTCCGAGCCCCCGCCGCCAATGGCTGCGATGAGTTGGCGTTGAAGATTTGGGCCTTCGCCGGGAAGACGCCACCTCACGCCTCTCTCTGCTTCGCCTTTTCCGGGAAGACGCTTGCGAACCCCCTCCCGCTTCTTTCTCTTTCCTGCCCTCCTCTTGTTTGGGTTTCGATTCCTCTGTTGTTTCGAAGTTGTTTACTATGGTGGTTTGGGGGTGAGAAGGAGGATGGGTTAATTTGGTTTTGTTTTGAGTTTCGTTTGAGCCCTCGTTTTTTTTTTCGGTTCTGTTGGGAGACCTTGATGATGAATCGAATTGTAGTTCCGGCATGGTAGAGGATGACCATCCTTCCGACGACGCAGCAGTTGTTGTTTGTGCTTTACTCACATCATTTTTAGACTTACTTGCTTTATCTTGCCTTAGTTTATTTTTCTTTGTTGTTTGTTTTTGTTTATCTTAAGTACTGTTATATTGCCGGTATTTTCGATTGTTAGTGAAAACTTCGAATTCTTACTTTATAAAAAAATAAAAAAAATAATTGCAGCGCTCCTCTTCAACTCATTGAGATTAGTCCCCACTCCCCACTACAAAAGCACTGTATTCAGCGAAATCTAGACGTTTCCCCTTAATCTCACGACTCCTTCATTCCAAGATTTGATCTCTGTTTACGCTTTAAGATTCAGCCTACTAATCAAAATCATCCTCTCTTCAACCCTTCTCTCTAGGATATTGTATTAGAAACCTCCTCTTTTTCTCTCGCTCTACCGTTTCACTTTTTCCCCTTTTTATTGTTCATTTAATTTAAAATTCAATCCAGGGGTTCAAATTCAATGTAGGGGAGTGACCACTTTTTTTGCTGGGGTTTCTTTCTTAATTGGGTATGAGGTATGTCTGATAGATTCAAAGAACCTAATGTCTCAATGAATTTCTTTCGAATGGGTTTGTTATAGATTCAAATATTACGTTTGCAGGGGAGTTGCTCTGTTCTTAAGAACAGAGCAATCTCTCATTCGGAGTCTACGTTTTCAGATCTGTGTTTTTACTTCTGATGTGAGTTTTAGCTAATGGGTTGTGATTTGTAACATTTGTTAGCTATTCCTTCTACTTGAATCCCTTTTCTTATGCCATTTCCCCCCTTTCTCTTTCCGTAGTGTCTGAACAAGCGGCTTGCTAATAACTTGCAGAGATTTGGGAGTGTTGGAAGTTTTAAACTGATTTATTTCTGGAATCTCTATACTTTTAGTGGAAAATACCCAGAAAATTGATAAGATTAGGGGGTCTTTTTAGTATATAAAGATGCAGATTAGGGTATCCTCTAATTCCTCTTTAGAGGAAGGGAAGGATCCTAGCAATTTACCAAGAACTGGCCAAGTTAGGGCTTTGCCATGGCGGCTACTATTGTTGCTTATTCTTTTCTTGGGGGTATGTCTTGTGATTTCCTTCCTTAGCATGTTTTCAGTTAGAAAGTTTGGGGTGACCAGTATTGTGCCAATAGTTAGGCCTAATATTGACCCATGTGTTAGTGAACCCACTAGATTGGACCAATGGATCAAACACCCATCGAATCTGATCCATTCGATGAGCGATGAGGAGCTCTTCTGGAGGGCATCTTTTGTTCCTAGGATTGAAAAGTACCCTTATGCGAGGACTCCTAAAATTGCCTTCATGTTCTTGTCAAAGGGACCATTGCCATTGGCACCCTTGTGGGAGAGGTTTTTCAAGGGTAACGAAGGGCGTTACTCGATCTACATTCACTCTTTGCCTTCACATCATGAGGAGTTTCCATCCTCTTCTGTGTTCTACAGGAGACATATTCCAAGCCAGGTATGTTTTGCTTCCAATCTGAGCTCATTTATGTTTATATGCTGAACTTTTATTTTCTTCCGATTGTTAAATTTTGATCCTTGATTTCCATATTATTGCATACCATGGAGTTCTGAATCCCAATTGGTGTATGCTGTATAAATAGTTGAGAGTTAATAGAGTAACTTACTGAGCTACAAATTCCGGTGAATAAGACAATTACACCCTGGAGTTGGATCCATTGTGAAGAACATAATATATACCTTCTGTTGGGCTTTTGGGAAGTAGCTGGTTCTGACATCTTAAGTAACATGAACTAGTTCATCGCTTTATGGGATAACTATTGAATGTAATGTCTTAGTCTCTTATAGGAGATGAATTGCATATTAGTATCTCTGTAGTTGATTTGATCTTGCTGTAGATTATTTAGACAACTATCTTTGTCAGATTAGAGTTGCGCTGCAGATGAATTGAGCTCAGCTTCCAGAATCAAAATTGCTTGTGGTGTAATGAGGCTGACATCTTAAGTGCTTGCTTTTGCCCTAAAATTTTCATAATGACATCTGTTGTTGAAGTGGTGAGTATAGAAGTGTGACCAAGATTAGGCAAGCCTAAAAATAACGCAGAAAATCTGAAATGGCTTTTATGGGTTAAGTGAAATTTGTTTAATTACACAAGGTTTTTCTTGTCTTCTTGTATGATTCGTGGTATGCAATTGGGCAACTTCAAAAAATTGTGAAAGAAAACTGTTACCTAGATCCGTCGCATTCGGTGGTTCTGCAATACAACTAGTTACATGGGAATGAAAATAGCATCAAATCATCAATTGAGGAGTTTATCAGCAATTTGTTTCACTGGACATGCCTGATAAATCATTATGCAGTTCAATGTTGTCTTAGCAATTTCGTCATCCTGTGAAAGTCAATTCGAATTCAACTCTTGTTTCTCCAGATTGTAGTGAAACGTTGATGCAAGAATGAAACTTGAGATGAAAGTTGAATTGCTTGGGGAAAGTTGTGAAGTTTGAAGAAGTAGCTGCCACTGTTTTTTTTTGGCTCAGCACAGTCATGGATTAAAAAGTGTAGTTTGACTAAAGTAACTTGGAAATGTGATAATATATCATAGAATAGATCTATTTCCTCCAATGAAGTTAGCTAATTAGATTTTTCCGGCATCAAAATCTTCTATGCTATTCATGATTCTTGCATGAGTACTTGATTTTCAGCCTAAAAAACACCACCTATAGAACAAGTAATGAGCCATTTTCTGCTGTCCTTTTCTCTTGCAGTTGTCAGAATGGGGGAAAATGAGCATGTGCGACGCCGAAAGACGTCTTCTTGCAAACTCCTTACTCGACATCTCGAACGAACGCTTCATCCTCCTCTCGGAGTCCTGCATACCGCTCTCCAACTTCACCTTGGTCTACAGCTACATCACCAAGTCCCGCTACAGCTTCATAGGAGCTGTGGACGAGCCTGGCCCGTATGGCAGGGGCCGCTACCACCCGAACATGACTCCTGAGGTGAACATAACCGAATGGCGCAAGGGCTCGCAGTGGTTCGAGATAACCCGAGAACTCGCCTTAAACGTCATCCAAGACGAAGCCTTTTACCCGAAGTTCGAGGCATATTGTCAGCCTCATGCTTGCTATGTGGATGAGCACTACTTCCCCACAATGCTGACCATTCAAGCCCCTCAGCTGCTGGCCAACAGGAGCCTCACGTGGGTTGACTGGTCAAGGGGCGGGGCCCACCCCGCCACGTTCGGGAAGGCTGATGTCACGGCTGAGTTCTTCAAGAGGATCATTGAAGACAGCAGCTGTGTGTACAATGATCAGCCTGGCTCAGCTTGCTTTTTGTTTGCTAGGAAGTTTGCTCCCAATACCTTGGAGCCTCTTCTTCAGCTCGCTCCAACGGTTTTTCGGTTCTAGATTTTAGGCGCGGTTTTCGATTCTCATGAACATGAAGCCATTGATTGATTCATGCACCGTGTTTTATGTTGTAGGTTGATCGATCGATCGATCTCCTTGATCAGCACGCGAAACTAGGGTTTCGGATATACACAGAGGATAGTATGAAGCGATAGAGGTATTGAGGCGCTTGAGTTTGTTTTGTAAGAGCTTCAATGTTGAGTACTGAAGTTTTCACTTGTGTAATTCTTTTAGTTAATGAATAATGGAAGTGCTTCTTCAGTTCTTGTAGCCTTTTACTGATTATCATGGAGCGAGCTTAAGCATTGTTTTTGTACACATTAACAAGTAACAGAACAGGTACTAATAGAAGATCAAGTGCATCTTGTATTAGTTTGAGTTTGAGCATGGCTTCGATTCATGCCCACATTATTTGATTTGTGATCTATCTATGGATTTTGAAAATAGTTTTGGGTCGTTTTCTATCTGTTAAGCTTGAATTTGCTAAAACAACATCACAATTGATATGGATTTGAATTTCTGCTCTGATTTTTACTATTTTAACCAAAAATCTACTTTGTCCATATTAAAGCTGTATGGATCCAACATAAATAAATAAACAAAAAAGAAAAGTGCAACATTTTGATGTTCTATAATTTTTTTCTAGAACAAATATCAAAAAAAAAACTGCAACATTTTTAACTTGACAAGTTTAGCCGCAAAGGCCAGAATAACCATCTTACAGGTGATATAGATTGCCATCCAGAAAAAACACAACACATGGCAATACAATTTCAATGTGATTGGCAAATGCTTTACATTTCTTACATTGCAGTTTAAGATCATAAGATTAGACATTTATAAGAGATCCATATGTACAATATAACTGCCAAACAAGAACCAAGTAACAATACCTGATATCATGCAATGAAGCCTTTATGCAGAGAACTCCATGGCCCAGAAGGAATGCTTGGACAAGCCTGTGCTGACGCCTCAGCCATCTGATCCTTTGTGATCCCGGCGTTGCACATGTTTGCCATGGAGCGCATGTGCTTCATCCCGTACTGGGAAAGGGAGCCACAGTGCGTCTCAAACGCCCTCACCTGTATCAATGACAATCACAACAACAAATTCTTTTAAATTTTAGGGGATTTTCTGGTCGGAGATAGGAACCGACGTGAGAGAGAAAACATAGAGTCGAGAGTTTACGAGCTGTCTCAAGCAGTGCCAGTCATCAACGAGGGGCTGCCCTGCGGGGCGTACTGCGTGAAGCACATCTGGACCCTTCTTGATGCCGAAAAGAAGCTTGCCCACGAGTTTAATGTTGTCGTCTATGTGTATTCTATGAGACATAGCTTCCAAAACCTGCTTTTGTGCTTCGGTTTTTCTCGAAGAGCCTTCAGGTGCTTTGCGGTACTGGAAAAAGGAAATTAAATAAGAACCCAAACCCAAATGATAAGTACAAATACTACTGGATACAACAATCTTGGCATTAGAGTTGTATCAAGAATATAAGTTGGTTTTGCTGTAATAACAAAAATGGCATGGATAAGCAAAAAGTCAGTCACAAGTGATATTGTAAGAAGCACCTTGTCCCAGAAATGAAGAAGATCAGCATCTCGTTGGTTAGTAGCGTGTGAGGATCTTGGTCGAAGTGCATTGTCATCGATGTACGTGTAGTTCTCATTAGCAGGGTCGGTACCCATATACAAGAAAAGTGATTCTTTGCTCAGCCCTATATCCCCAAATTGCATAACATGAGAGCCATAAGCGGAGTTCTCGTTTGAAGTCCTCCTCTTAACCTGAAAAACCCACATTACAGAAGCTTCAAATTCAAACCGGAAACTTTCTAATAGAAAAAAAACGCATCTTCAAGCTCAAATAATCGAATGCATCAGGAGGTATGAAACATACCAGTTCATACTGCTGATGCAGCGTTTCTGACTGCAAATTATGTTGTTCACTGTTCGTGTCAAAAGATAAGGTATTAGCAAATTATGCAGAGAGTTTCCTATTTGATCATATGCAGATTAAGATTGTATGTGCGGACGTATACCTGTCCTCCATCCAAGCAACACTGTACAGGTCACCTAGACAAGTTTCAAACTCGGGAGGAGGGCTAGGATACTCTCCAGGGCAGTAAGTTCCCCAACTGCTTTCTTCAGCATTGGAAGCGGTCGTGGCATAAATATTTAGGCCTTCAGGAAGAAGACCATCAAATATGCTTCCAGATTCACAAGCTTCAAGATAAAACACCTAATATGGAATACAAAATGTGAGCAAAAAACATCATTACAATCAATATGTGATATTGGTGCAGAAGATGAAGTCATCTTACCAAGCTCTTATAAGAGCCAGAAGCATGCTTTTTCTTTAAGGTCTCAACCAGATCATCCGCATAGAGGTAAGGATATGTTGGCATCCCTAAAGTCAAAATGCACAATATCATGTTATTTCCATGAATTTTGATATTCAAAAACAATAAAGATCTTTTAAAATAAATATTTGAAAGGGAAAAACCGACCAAGAACTCCAGGGCCGCCATGGTCCGTGTAATAGATGAAGATATGGTCATTGGGGCCACTATCAACCACCTTGCCGCTTCCCCCGATAATAGCAGATCTATTACCAAGTATTGCAGCCAAGAAATTTTTAACCGTCACGTCTTCTCCAGTGTAATCCTGCATTGCACACAGCAGCCAAATATAAGTAGATGATTTGTTTAACAAATACAATTGTCCAGAGTATAGATAACATTTCGCTATTCAATTACCTTAGGAACCCCACTGTAAACATCATCTCCATGAGGGCTGTTGATGATGACTCCTGGTCGAGGGTTCTCCTCATGATTTGCAATGTCGTCATACATAAATACTATTATGTTTTCATCTTTCAAACCACCGTTCTTCAGTATTTGGTAAGCATGACACACATCTGACTGGATACAAACATTCACAACAGAAGATACAATATGAATATTCATAGCATATTAGAAAAAAGAACAAATAAGATAAAAATCGCATATATATACTTGTAAAAAGGCTAATACCATCCAGATATATCAATTGAACAGGACCCTTTTTAGATGAACAAAATATGATAACATAAATAAATTAAATTAAATTAGACAACTTTACTCCTCATCCGCTCTAATTCTCCCTATTTCTCAGTGTCTCATATACTACATCTTATGCCACAATAATTTTTGATTTTTTTAAATTTCCCCGTGGGAAAAACAAAATTAAGCTCATAAAAGAGGGACAGGAACAAATATTACCTGGTGCCTATAGTTCCAGTAACCGTTCGATCCAGCGATGAGAACCGCCCATCTGGTCCCGACGACATCGTCGCCTTCGCCAGCCTCACCACGAGGAAAGAATCGGTCAAGGAAAGAGGACCGATCGGAAGGCAACTTGAGAAGGTCGTCGCCGCCGTCAGCGATTTCGCGGCAATCGACGACCGAGCAGAAGATTGCAAGCAGAACCAACGATGTAACTGCGGCGCAGCGGATCATCTCTGCCTTCTCTAGAGTCTACTCTCCTCCGGGAAGCGATCGATTTTGGTTGAATTGATGAATGATGAGGGGAAAGTGAGAAGCTTGGCGAGACGACTGGTAGATTGGATGGCGTGCTTTAGGAGAACGCCTCTTTTTATTGGGTCTGACGTGTACCTGATCGTGGCCGTTGATTACTTAATTAGTGATTTGTGGGACCCGTTGCTTTTGAGGTTTTTGCCTCTCGCTTTCTTAAGAGGCGGGTAGTCTGATATTCCAAAAAAAGATTCTTTTGATAAAAGATATTTAACGAGTTTGATCAAATAGTATTTGGAGAATTAGAAAGTGTAATTTGACGTTTGAGGATGGCGTGATATATTAAAATTTGTCGATGTATGAAAAAAACTATACTAATAAGTATGAATATTTTATTTGGATGAAATGAAGAATAATATTTTCAGCTCATCGAATACTGCATTTAGGCTCACTTAATAAAAATAAAGTTGTGTTAATATATTTATTGAAAGGTTAGTATATTCCAAATAATTAAAAGATGTTCGGGCATCTCATCCAAATAAAGGGTGATTGCATTTAAAATACATGAGTTATCACTTATAGTTATAGGCACATGAAAACATGAATTATTAAGGGTGTTAAAATAAATAACGCAAATTACATGTCTATAAATTTTGTATTAAAGTTATGATTGAGGATTTGTTTAGCATATTGATTGAAAACTTTTGTCGAATTTAGCATATTGATTGAAAAAAACTTAGGTGCAGTGGATACATATATAATGGGCCTGATAAAGGCCTAAAGCTGATTGGTCCTGACCCAGCCCAAGCTTAGAGAAAGCCCAAAATAAAGGGAGGTAAGTATCCACGGTAGGGTTTGGGGTTTATAAGGTGCATCTACAAACAATTCTCCTTTCCCTGTGTTAGAGTTCACCAGCTAGGGTTGTATCAGGTTTGCGCCTCCACCATTTTCGTTTCCATCTCAAGTTTTCATGCATTATCCTCACAATCAATTATCGATTATTACTGTCTTGTGTTTTAACGATTGCATTCACTCTTCTTCAGATTGATCGTTGTTTATCTTGGGCAAAACCGAGCAGCTGCCATGAGGTAATGCCGATTAGCTAGTTTCGCTTTTTATTTTTTATATTCCTTTCGCTTGCTTTGAACTTTCAATTTAGCATCTTATGTGAATTTTGTGGTTGCTGATTGTAATTTACGCGCCTAGGGTTTTGACAAGTATTACGCTCTCGATTGGTGTTAGCACTTCACTCAATTTTCATCAATCATTTCAATGTAAATATCGCTATGGATTCATTGTTCTTTTTGTAAGCTGAAAAAATCAATCTTTTATCTTTGCCAGTATCTGTTCTTATTATAACAACTACAATTAGCTTATGTTGGTTTGCTAGACTGACCATGATAAATAAGATCTCGATTTACGACCCGTTAATCCTTGTGTTAGTATATGATACCCTAAATGGTGTACCTTAAATGTCTGTATTGGCTACGAAGACATGGTTGTTTAGTTATCCAGCATATTCTGGATTGTTATGGAAACGTGATTATCATTTGCACTTTGTATGATATATTAACTTCAAAATTTTGATGTTCTGGAACAGTAAGCTTCAGAGTGAGGCTTTAAGAGAGGCCATCGCTGGCATCACTAAGGATGCACTGGAGAAGCAAAGGAAGTTTACTGAGACCATTGAGCTTCAGATTGGTTTGAAGAATTATGACCCACAGAAAGACAAACGTTTTAGCGGGTCTGTCAAGCTCCCACATATCCCTCGTCCAAAGATGAAGGTGTGCATGCTTGGAGATGCCCAGCACGTTGAAGAGGTATTTGACCTAGTACTTGAAATGAAGTTAGCCAATCCGTGTCAAGTGCATGTTGAATAGAAACTGCATTTGAATTTTGACCTGAAGTCCTGACATTTGGTAATGAAATATATTGTTATGGCTGTTCTGCTGATTTAGTCTTCAGTGCATGTTGAATAGAATGTCTAAATGTACTGAAGTGATTGCTGTATCCAACTTAGGATATCTAATTGTAGATAAATCATGATATCTAACCATTTTCAGTTCTGCTTTTCCAGAGTAAGTTGTGACTACTAGGAAAAATGCCTGCGTATGTGGTTTTGCTTTATTTCAATTTTTCGGTTAGGCATACAGAAATTGGTATGTAATGTTCTAATGTGAAACTTTCAAAATTATTACTTAATCTTTCTCTTCTCCTTACAGTGTGAGAAAATTGGCTTGGACTCTATGGATGTTGAAGCTTTGAAGAAGTTGAACAAGAACAAAAAGCTTGTAAAGAAGCTTGCAAAGAAATACCATGCCTTTTTAGCTTCTGAAGCTGTTATTAAGCAGATCCCACGTTTGCTTGGACCTGGTCTTAATAAGGCAGGCACGTATGCATGAACAATTTTTTTTGCTGAGTATTTTTGTACAAATATTCCGATTCTGACTGGGTACTTGTATATATGCACTTGTATTATATCTTTTGTTATGTTTTCTCTTGGAAATGTTGTAATCAATCTGTGAATCATTACTAACAGAGTACAAAATCTGCAGGAAAGTTCCCAACTCTAGTTTCACACCAGGAGTCTTTGGAGGGAAAAGTCAATGAAATCAAAGCCACAGTGAAGTTTCAGCTGAAGAAGGTTCTATGCATGGGTGTGGCTGTTGGAAACCTCGGCATGGAGGAGAAGCAGATTTTCCAGAATGTCCAAATGAGTGTCAACTTCCTTGTTTCTTTGTTGAAGAAGAATTGGCAAAATGTAAGTCCCAATTTCTTGTTGACCCTTTCTAAATTCAAGCAGGTGAATTATGCTTGTATATATGTTGTATTAGTATAGCTTTGAATTGGATTAGATTGATTATATTTTTATTCACACTGCTTTCTTTCTTGCAGGTGCGGTGCTTGTACCTGAAGAGCACCATGGGAAAGCCATACCGTATCTTCTAAGCTGTTTTCAGTTTTGAGTTGTTTTGCAGTGAGGCTTGTCAGCAAGAATTGGCAAATATCCTTGAGTGGATTTATCCTTTTTGTTTGTGGGTTTATCTGTGTACTTCAGTTGAAGTTTGGCAATCATTTGAATATTTCTTCTAGCCTGAACTTGATAAAGATTGTTTATGTTCCGAGTAGTCTATAGACAGATGAGCTTATACAAATTCAGAGCTTTTGTTCTGCAAATCTATTGCGCATGTCGTTTGAAATAAATATTTCAAAACCTAGTCTTAATTAGAAAAAGCTTGGAGATTTCCTTCTTGGATCAACATTTTATTATTATATTTAGACTAACAGATCATTAGTCTAATGATGGGTTTGTAACCTTGGTTTTTTAGCTTATTTTTCACTTTTACTTCATCTAAAAAACCAATCTTTTTTCCCCTTGTGGTTTTTTGCTGTAACTTTATTTATCCATCACTTTAATAGGGTTTTTTTAGAGGTTTCTTACTAAAAAATTAGTAGGTGAGTTTTTTTAGTTTTTTTATACTTTTATTAAAAAAACTTAATATATTTAATTGTTAAAACCCCCCACTGTGAATGTTCTAATGCTTTGATTATCTTCCTACAAGATGCCAAATCAAGGCTAATGATCTATAAGGAACATAATTAGCAGTATTACAATTTACAATTCATCAAGTTCAAGTCACAAAATTATCAATAGAGCATTTGAAGAAGTTTTTTCATAACAAGGGGTGATATTTATAACACATTATGAAATTACATTTCATATTTTTGTAACCTATATCATTTCTATCATACAACCCATTCTTAAAATCCCAAATGCCCAATCGATGTACAACATCATTTTATACTTGAGTTTACATCGTTTGGGAATTAGGATTCAGGGTACATAAAAGTTACTGAACTTCTAAGGGGGTGTTACACACTTGTTGGAGCTTATAGTTATACATCTATATTTATAAATAACGGTTAAATCCCAGCCGTCAAGTCTTGCAAGCTTGAGATGAAGCCTGAGCCATACGATCCTTTGGCACTCCGGCATTACAAATGTTAGCGAAGGCTCGCATGTACTTCATCCCATATGTAGCCAACGGCCCACAATATTCCTTGTATGTCCCAACCTACACATAATTATATTTCACACACACATTATTAGTTTATTATTCATTATACAAGTGCTCGTTTGGTTGAATAGAAAAAGACGTATATATATATATACCATAGACTTGAGACAATCCCAATCATCCACCAGTGGCTGCCCTGCCGGTCGAACCAAGTTCAGAACCCCGGGGCCGTCTTTGGCGCCAAATAGACGATGCCCTATGGCGGCCACGCTTTGATCCACGTGCTTCCTATGCGCTAAGGTGTCGTCTAGCTCTCGTTGAGCTTCGGCCTTCTTCTTGGAGCCCTCGGGCGCTCTTCGTACCTGTTTCGTTACACAATCATATAACAACGAGTGATGAGCAATGAAAGGTCTGTTTATATTCCCATGATAATATATTAAATTGCATTATCTTGTAATTTTACTAAGGCGTGACTTGTTAGATAGGACCTTCTCTTGTAGGTAGACGATGTCAGCGTCGCGCTGATTGACAGCTACGAGTGGCGCGGGGCCCACATCTTGGGCGCTCGCGGGGTCGTCGTATTTGCCAGAGGACGAGGCGCCGAGGTAGAGGCCGAGGGTGTCCTTGCTCAAGGCGGAGTCACCGTACTGCATGACATGAGACCCTTCAGTTGCGCTGATTGTGCGCTTCTTCACCTGCACGCATCATTATGCAGTTATTAAAGTAACGGAGATTAGTTACTGACTTGAGGTAAAAATAGAGAAAGAGAAAAGATTGATGAGGTGAAAGTGAAAAAGTGGAGTGGTAGCTAGCTCACCACTTGATACTGTGTTTCTAGAGTCTCACTTTGTGGGCTCTGCTTGTCACTGTCGTTGAGATCACACAAACAAAGTTTAGGTGAAACTGAATTTGACTTATAAACTGATCAACAACTCAATTTACCCGAATTCTGTTTTGGTCCAAGGCCTGATAAATTAACGGTATCAACATAATATCTGCGAGAATAATGTTAACTTAAAGAATAACTATATGTTGCATTAAATGTGTAATTTGAAACAAACTTCGCCGACCTTTTTTTCCACTCATCCACATTGTGTTTTCCCTCAAATTTTAAAATGCATATAAGTACAATCCAAATACACATTTGATTAAACCAGGATATATTATACATGCATTTTGAGTTTATAAGGCAAATAAAAATAACCTTTAATAAAATTGTACTAGGTGTGGGTATATATTATACCTAACAACATGGCCTAAAACAATTTGACTTGAAACTTGACCTAAATCCAAAACGACCAGGACTAATTTAATTTGTGCAAAATATAACCAAAACGAAATATGATATGAAATTGACCCAAGTCTAATTCAAATTAAATATTAATTACCTATCCTCCATCCAGGCTACACTATAGAGGTCACCCAAGCAAGTCTGGTACTCTTTGGGAACACTGGGGTCAGAGTCCGGGCAGTAGGTGGCGTAGCTGCTCTCGCTCGGGTTCGACGCCGTCGTCACGTATATGTTCATTCCTGCCGTCAGCAGCCCGTCGAACATGCTCCCTGCCTCACAAGCCTCCACGTATATCACCTGCGCGTGACACACACCCCCATTTAATTTAATTTATTTATTCACGCTCACTATAACACGACGTCGTACTGAAGTTAAATGAAATTCTAATTACCATGCGCTTGTAAGTCCCGGAAGCATGCTTCTTCTTCAGCGCGCTCACTAGATCTTTCGCATACAGATCGTCTCCAACAGGCATCGCTGCCAATTTTTTGGATCATGTTATAATTCCAATATTATTTTATTTGTTATAAAATTTTACATATATATATATATATGTATGTACGTACATAGAATGCCAGGGCTACCGTGGTCGGAGTAGTAAATGAAGATGTGGTCATTAGGGCCGCTGTCAACTACTTTGCCGCTGCCTCCTTTGACACTTTTCTTGTCTCCAAGTATCACGGCTAACAGATTCGCTGCCGTTACATCATCTCCCGTATAGTCCTGCGCACCCCAATTTTCCCCACCCCAATCAATCAATATGAACATAACTTATAAATGCAAGACTAGATTATGATAGATGATAATAGTTTATTATATTAACTTTAGTAAATTTATGATAAAATTCCGGTGACCCAACGGGATATGTGTACATATAAGTTTTAATCCTAAAACTAATTGATAATAAGAAGAGTAACTCATTAACCTTATAAATTAAACTTATTTTTGACGTGGTAATTTAACTTTTATATAAAATTATTAGATGTATATATAAATAAAAATTGTAATATTGGAAAATAGATATATACCTTAGGAACACCTTTGTAGACATCAGATCCCTTGGGATTGTTGATGATGACACCCTTTCTAGGGTTTTCAGAACTATCCGCAATGTCATCGTACATTAATACGATGATGTTTTCATCCTTTAATCCTCCTTTTTTCAATATTTGATAAGCATGACAGATATCCGCCTGCATGTACGCATGTGTATATATATATGTAAACAAATTAATATAACATACGTTTAGAGGGTTTTGATGATAAGTTTAAGAAGTTTTACAATCAATTTCTTACTTTATCAATCTCAATCATCGATTAGGAAGAAAAAAGAGTTAGTAAGGTTTCTTATCAATCTTAATCATGAGTGAAGCAATCATAAAACGGACCCACTAGTACGAATATAAAATAACTTGATACAAATACAATCATGTAAAAATAATCGATCAAGATTCAATACTCTTTATCAGATCCAAATTATATTTCACTATCATTGCCTCATTTTAGTGATCACCTTTTATAAATGGTGTTACACTTATAATAAACAGTGTTTAAACTTTAATCATTATAATGGTCAAAAGGAAGTCCAAAAGGATTGAGATAGGTAGAATACTTCTAATAAGTTGCTAACAGAATAATAACGTATAGATATCTAATAATAGAAATATAGGAGATGCATTAAAAGGCTATCATATAGTACTATAATAGGATTTTCTCCACTAAATTACTCATATTTAATAAAAAATACTTATACTTCCAATTAATATATAGTCTAGACTCTATTTATTAAGAACTGACCTAATATGTATTTCCTATAGTTACCTTCATTACTTATAAGTTATACCCCTAAATATATGTTTTTCGACCACATCCGTTTCGGATGCGAAATATGCTTACCGTGTGAAATGCGAAACGGTCATATTCATTCGCGTTCATAAATAGACACCACATGTTCATTATCTGGGCGGTAATATTCAAGGGGCTATACTGTTAAAAAAAAAGGGGGGGGGGGGGGGGGGGGGGGGGGGGGGGGAGAGTGAATAGTGATGCGGTGACATAACCGTAAATACGGCAATTTTTTTTTTTCGGTCAACATTTTTTTATTTTTTTTATATTGTCTCTGATCGTTCTGGAATAGACAATTATTGACGTTCACATATAAGTACTACTACATGTTCATTTTATGTGCCGTAAAAGTTCACATATAACATTATCATGTTCCAACACATATTTTTGAACATTCAATGCTTATTTGTGAACCTGAATATACAAATAAATGAACATTTAGTGTTTATCTGTGAACCTTCTATATAGGCTATTTCAGAATGATCATGAGACGAAAACGAAAAATAAAATAAAAATTGTTGACCAAAAAAAAATAAAAAAATAAAAATTATACGGCCGAGATCGCTTCGCATTTCGCACGGAAAGGGCATTTCGCATGGAAATCCAAATCTATTTAATTATTCAAACAATAATAGTAATTTTAGGTATTACTTTTATCAGTATCTCCCAATATGGAAACTATTATTTCTAGCTTCAGAAACAAATAAGTTATATGTTCGATCAGAAATTAATAGCGCCACATACTGACATACATAATTTTGTCGATCGATCTCTCACGAGTACAAAGTCTAAAAGCGGTTTTTGTTCGTAAGAAATTACGTACACTTGTGAAATACTCACGTAATAAATCGAGTCGGCTAGCTAGGTAGCCAGAGATAGAAAAAACGTCACATCAAACTTATAACTAAATGAAAAGCCCATATAACAACACAAATTAATTACATCAATTCAACGCGTCAAAAAAGCCAGGCTATATCACTTGACAATTTTACATAAAGCAGCTTATATTTCCATATAAATCAGGCCACAATAATTAAATATGCATGATTAATTCCGTCAATTAATCAATCAATTACCTGGTGCCTGTAGTTCATAAAGCCGTTAGAGCCGGCAACGAGCACAGCCCAGTTGGTGCCGCCAGTACTGCCGACGCTGCCGCCGCCGGAAGCAGCGCCGGAGCCGCCGCTTCCCTTGTGGGATCGCTTGTTGGTTGTCGCCGGAAAAGACTCCGAGAGCAGCCTGAATTCATCGAGAGTTAAACGGCTCTCAACAAGATTAGGAGGAGAAGATGAGAAGATGAGTAAAAGTAGCATGATTGAAGTAGTGAAATAGTAAGCCATGTTTTATTTATTATAGATTAATTGATTAATTGTTGTTTTTTTTGAATTTGTTGAGTGTGAAGAGATAAGTGTGTAATGGCGGAGGGTATTTATAGGCAGATCAGCTAGCTAGACACAGAAGCTTCTATTCTGCGCACTTCAATTTTTGTTATTAATTTTAATTACCACTACAATTTTTAGTTCAAAGTGGATTCCATTTTGTACAGCAATAATGATTACAGTTGTTGATCATGACGTTATGATGGAGACTCTATTGCTATAAATTTAGAGTACTTGGTATAATATAGGATGTATTATATTGAGCAATGCAACCATTCATTTTTCAACTCAAATTGGAAATCATATAGGTATGTTTTGTAAATTTATGACCGATACGAGTTGAAATTCAAGCTGATTGATCGACTTGAAAATGATACGAGTTGAAACTAAAATTAACTGAATGAGTGGATGAAGTTAATTACTGAGGAGGTAAAATATATCTATCTATTTTATCTTATTATATTTGTTTAATTCAATTTATTTAATTAAATTAATGGGCTTAATTAAGACAATGTCCATTAAACTTAAGAAGACTCTTGTTAAAATTAAGAGCGGTATTTATTATCCTAAAAAAGAAATTATTATCTCATTCATTGATTAGAGAAATCTAGCCTTGCACAGTGTTTGCTTCCTCATGCAATCGATCAGTTATTGATCGACTTGAGTGTCAGAGTGCTCACTATGAATTTGAACCCCTTCTTATTAGTCGATCAATTATTGACTTGAGCGTCAGAGTACCTATGGAAAATCTGAGCCCATCTTTTCGCAAGTTCGATGATCAGATTTTCAATTTGGATGATCAGATTCTCAAAAGAGAATGTTCCGGTAAAACAGAAGTATTAATATGGGACGTTGGATGGAGGGTGATGGACGGATGGATGAATGGATCATATAGTGGATATGATATGGGTGAAACTACCATATCTTCTCAAATAAGGTAGTTAATATATATTTTAATTAAAAGAAGATAATTAAGGATATTGTTAGAGGAGAGAGAAAATCATATATTTCTTCCAAAACCGCTCCATTCCGCTGATACATTTTCTTATTATTCAACGATTTTTCAGCGTTCATGAATATCGATCACGTCTTTATGAATATCGTTAATGCGTTTATGAATATCGATGGACGTGAATATCTCTACTTAAACATGAATATCACCACTTGATTTTTTCAGCGTCCTAATGCTTTGCAAATTCGTAGATTTGTTTTTGTTGCTTTTGTCATTGTTTCTTGAATATCATTAATGTTTGTATGAATATCTTTGTTTAATATGTGAATATCACCAATTACAGACATGAATACCACAACTTAAAATATGAATATCACCACTTAATAATATATGAATAACATAATCAATTACACGAATATCATAATCAGTTACATGAATATCACACTCAAGTACATGAATAACATAACTCAATTCATGAATATCGATCACTACCAATTACATTAATATTACCACCCAATTACATGAATATTAACACATATTACACGAATATCACCCCCAATATCGTGAATATTACATGAATATTACCATTCAATTCATGAATATCGATCACTACCCAATTATTAATATTATCACCCAATTAAATGAATATCAACACATATTACACGAATATCACCCCTGATATCGTGAATATTACATGAATATCACCAATCAATTTATGAATATTGATCACTACCCAATTACATTAATATTATCACCTAATTACATGAATATCAACAAATATTACACAAATATCACCCCCGATATCGTGAATATTACATGAATATCATCACTCAATTCATAAATATCAATCACTATCTAATTACATAATATTACCACCCAATCACATGAATATCAACACATATTGCACAAATATCACCACCCGTGAATATCACCCCAGTCGAATCTTCGATTCTTGGCGGTTACTTTTTGTTTCTAGAGACATCTTCTCTCTATTCAACGACCATCGAACCATCCACGAACCCTAAAATCAAAACAACATTGACGTTAAAATAAAAAACAACATCAACATTAATCAATAAAATCAAACAAATAAAAACACAAGTTTTTTGTGACTACAAAACGTAAATTTCAATGAGACAAGCCTTAAAATCAAAATCAAAGTCTTTGCGAATTTGGGGAAGTTGAAGACAATAACCCTAAATATCAAGCAAATAAATTGAAGGGGAAGATGAACTAATAAACAAGGATTGAAGAAGAAATCACCAAGATCCAATCCAAGACAGAGGGAACCACCGAGGCGGAGTCGCGGAGGCGGAGTCGCGAAGCCGGAGTCAAAGCTTCAATGGAGGTTTATGGAGATTTGACATAGACGGTTTTGGATAATTATTTTGGAAGAGAATGAAAGTAACGTATATGTGAGATTTGAGAGATTTAGATGGAAATAAAATCCTAAGAAATCAGGATTTGGTATAATCCGGTGCACCCAATTCCATTTTTCAAATTTGCACTCATTAGGATTAAATCTGAGCCATTAATTCTTTCCTCATCTGACGCCCCTCATTAGTACCTCCGTTTTACCGTAAGAGCTCGTTTCACCAGAACCTAATTCTTTCTCAAAATCCTAGGAAATACAATACCATGGAAATACAATTAATGAGAATTAACTTCATAAGAATTGTACTTCCCGTGTTTAACCAAACGAGCACTAACGAGTTTATTGTTTTAAATAAAACATTTCAGAATTTGATATAAATGAAGTTGAATTGATAGGTGATTGTGAAAAATGGTACATGATTGAGAGTTTGAGGAATCGGTAAATTTGGTCATGGGTAAGTTTAGGGAATCTAGGAATCACTTTTTTCCAGTGAGACATAATTTTTAAGGAAATTTCGCGAGTTAACCCTGAGGTTTTATAAATTCTACGAGGCTTTCACATATTTTAATTATTTCATGAGATAACCCTCACCTCTTTGTAAATTTTGTCAAATAATCCTTTATTATTTAAATTATTAAAAGAGTTGTTAAATTTTCCCTTTAAAAATAAATAAATAACAACTTTTTTACCTTAAAACATAATAATTTAACAACTCTTTTAACGATTCAAGTAACTGGGGGTTATTTGGCAGAATTTTTAAAGAGTTGAGGGATACCACGCGAAATAGTTGAAAGTTGAAACACATGAAGCCTAACGGAATTTACAAAACTTCAGGGTTACCTAGTAAAATCCCCGTAATTTGTAAGTTGGAATTTCCGCTACAACAAGCTCCGAAATCAACTTCAACCCAAATCAGCTTCATGTCGAATTCTCCATCACCGAGCTTATTTTTCTTAATTAGTTTCTATACGAAGCTCCAAATAAGCGGGACAAACCCATAATTGATTCTTTAATGATATGTATTGAAATGAAGAAAAACATACCCATCGTGGATGGGGAGTTACATCAAAGTACTTCATGAAATATGATCGTTGTTTGAAATTGAAATTAATATAGGTAAAAAGTTTATTTTTTCTTATAGATGCATGGTACAAATGGTAAGTTAATATATAAGGATTCTTCTTACAATTTAATGTAAGTTACTTATTTTATTCAATTTCTTGTAAATAATATATACGCACATTTATAAATTTGGCTCTTATCATGCTTGTACGACTGTAAATTATCCGTGAATGACTGACTTATCTAAAAATCCGACCCGATTATATGGATAATCATCCGAAGTAAATTAATCGGGTGATGGGTGGTTGGTGGGTCGGGTGAAACGGATGACGGGTGATGTAAATCTCACCCATCACCGATCTCACCCGCACTTCACTCACCCACCCGTTACGAATTCTAGTTATAATTTTATTTTATATTAAAGTTAAATATTTTGAGAATATTTTTTACCAACATCTATCAAATCCTATAGTTAGAAAAACTATTTTCATATATTGAAAAAAATTAATTAAGTTTTGCACTTCTAAATGTTTTTCATTAATTTTAAATAATTATAAATATATTAATAAAAGTGTTATGCGGATGACCCGACCCACCCGAATCACTCGTGGGTGATGGATATATGGGTCGGATGCATGTGTAAAGTTTCTTGAGTGTTAGGTGGTGAAATGACTCCACCCATCCATCTAGAAATGTTCGTTGTTCTAAAACCGCCGATTCCGGTTCCAAAATCATGAACTGGAACCGACCAAGTCTGGTTTTGCCGGTTAAGTTCGGTTTTGAGTCGGTTCCGGTTTCGACCAAGGAAAAAATATATTTTTTAAATAGTATTTTTTACTAAAAAATCCAACTATTTTATTTTAAAAAATGTCATAAAAAAACAAAGATTAACATTAATGTTAAACAATCTTTATATTTTTTATTATATAATAAATTCTTAAACATAATAAGTATTTGTCTCTATATAAAATTTTAAGAAAAAAATTGAAAAAATAAAAGGTTTAAACTTAATATTAGCTTACGTGTCTTCTCGAGATTAAATGAATTAAACTTAATCAGTTTGAAACCGTCGGTTCCACGATTAATTTTATGAAATCATAAACTAGAATCGGCCTCAATCGATTTTAGCCAGTTTCGAATCCGGTTCGGTGCCGGTTCCATCGCCGGATTCATTTCCCTCCTATTCCCGTGTCAACTATAGTCAACTCTATACTTTATAACGAAAAATCAAAGGAACTTTACAACGCGGTTTTACTTCTTTTTCTACTCGGGTGGACTGAATTAATTATGTAGCAACCAATATTGTCTTGTGTCCACATTGCGTTTAAATTGTATTTTTCTTTGGAATAATTGATTTCTCAAAAAGTGCTTTTTCCTGGTAATTCTGCACGATCAAATGTCGAAATAGTATTTTAAAAATCACCCACGTTTACTGAAATGTTTTCATTCAGTAGTCTTCTTATTTTTTTTTATTTTTTTTGATGGAAAGATTGACTTAAGCATTAAACATAGAAGAAAATAGAGTATATGGAATGTGCCAAGAAACTTGACAGTCGGTAGATATGACCCAAGAAGGCAAGGATTTAAAAGACATACGAAAAGAAACAACAAAATGAGAAAGGGGAGACCAAGATCTAGGAGCGATCAAAATCGAACAACTGGAGAACTCAGAAGAGATCTGATTGATCAGTGAAACATCGCATTCAGTTGAGGCCCTACGAAAGGAGGCTGGAAGAACGCAATTAACAACACATGAACAATCAGGACGAGTCTCCAGGGCTGAAACTCCTAAATCCCTGGCAGAATGCATGCCCCAAACCAGAACCACTGTATCCAACAGATCTGCAGCAACACTTGGTTTTACAGCATTACTCCCAATGGCTACCAAAGATCCATCAGACTTAAGCAGTAGAGAGGCCATGCCAACAAAGCCAAAATCTCCCAAACTAACACCTACAAACTGTACAAAACTGACCCAAAGAGAAGTAAAAACACAAGCACTGACAAGACTAGAAAAACCAGAGCATCCTACAAGACTCGAGTTGCAAGCACCAATAGAACTGTAACACCAGGAACAAAGGCGGACCACCAGAAGTGGATCGTAAACACACGAAAAATTGACAACAGATCCCGGAATTACATCATTGTGCTGCAAGACCGGCCAAACAACATGGCCGCTGATAGAAGGACCCAAACAACCATCACAACACCGGAAGAAAAAGATACGAGAAAGCTTACAAAAGGGAGGAGCAAAGAGCAGCCAAGAGGAAATCAGATCTGCAATTTTAAAATAGTGGCCGCAAAAGGTCACTAGCCGCCGGGAGCCCAACTGAGGCGGCCATCTAGGCCACATCATCAGCCCAACGCAGAAACCAGACCGAAGGAATGGCCGGCAGACATAAGAACAGAGGCGACAGACTGGAGGTGCAAAACCCTAGCTCCAACAGATGGCGACGAGGCCCCGTAGGAAACTGGAAACTCAGGAGAGAGGCAAAGGGGAGAGCCAGGATGCGAGAAGCAGAGGTAAACGGAGGAGCCGACGATCGGAGGAGGGATCAGAGACGATGGAAGCTAGCAAGCAGCTAGAAGAACCCTCACATCAGGAGGGGAGAAGAGTTTCCCTCATGAAGAGGGTAACCCCGGGGGGATTTGAACTAGTAGTCTTCTTATTAAAATCGATGTAGTACATCAAAATTATAGTGGGGATCGAGCAAGCATATATATATATATATAGACCGGTCTCAAATTCATATGAATTGAGCGGGAAACATCATGTAATATCTGATCTAAGATAAAATAAATATATTGGAAAATTTGTTAAAACGTAAATACGTATTTCCACTATATCGAAAATTATGTCAAAAAATATGTGGATTATGCATGCACTATTAATACATGTCAGACTATCAAATATATTATTCATATTCATATCCATCTTTATATCGCTCACACCCACATTTTATTATCAAATTAAATAATAAAAGACGTTTAGTGCTAACACTATAGTATTATTTACATCACCAGATAGTATTTTTTTTTGGAAAAATATGGTAAATAAGGTAAGGTGATACAATATGTTATTTAGCTAGCATACGTCCTATATATACATATATTTGAAATATTTTTGCTAAAACTATCAAATTGACCACTTTGGGCTATTTAGCTGCAATAATTGATCAAGTCTCTAATTCTCCCACTTAACTTGTGACTTAATTTAATGAAATCTTTGAAAATAACACACATGAATTTGTACAAGTGGAGGTGTCCTATAAGTCACCATCATCATCCATTGCCTATAGCACACTATGAAGATAATATTTAATTTGTAGATATTTAGTATTTTCATATATTGTTTTAATATCTATTTTTTGTATAAGATAAGATTATTCTTGTAATCATAAATATCCTATTCAATGAAATAAATTAACATGAGATTATTTTCCACAAATCTTTGTCCTTCTCTAAAATTATCATGATATCAACCTAACCCGATCCTAAACACAACCTTACATCTTGTTGGAGAGGAGTGTCTCTTCGTAATGAATCACAACGGACGCCGTCTTCAATACCAAAGGAATGTTTGAATCAACACCACGAATACGAGAACAATGATCAAATCAATGGTTTGGATATTAGATTAAATCACGTTTAATACGCTTTCCGAATATCGTATTTCAACCCTCATACCTCTCATCCAAGGAGATACAAAGCCTAAAGGGTTGTACGAAATCGACATGGGGATAAGACAACCAACCTGATCTTGTTCTAGGCTCCTTGAATCAAGATCGAACACTTGGAGATGTACGTGTTTACGTACTTTGACTTAGGTTATTTAGAATCGATTGATCAAGTTCGTAACCCCTTGCCAACACCCATGTGACCCTATATATAGAGTATGGGACGTTCCACACATCTTGGAGAAAAGGAAATGGGCGATTAAAGCGGTTAAAACCGTTAAGAGAGCAAAACCGTCACTTATAGTACAAGAGCACTTTATAACCCGAATCCCTTCTGAACTGTGCTATATTCTGAAGTAGGAATTCCAACACAAGTTTTATAACCCGGCTGTAACGCATCCGAGTTATGAACCCCAACTTTCTTCAGCGCGCGAATTTAACACGGACAAGACATGTCCGAGTTATATACTCTGCTTTACCATGTTATCTTATATTGATTAACATGTACATAACTTTTCCAACCCGATTAATTCTTCGGATCACATGCTTCAAACTTTACACTCCAAAATATAAATACGGAATCAAAGTTCGTTTACATGGGTGTGCACTCCACACACTTCTAACCCACGTTCTAACGACTCGATATCCCGTTGGCAATGTGAGAATCCCGATAATACTAAAACGAACGTCGATTTACTAAAATCATCAACATTCCTCCCCCATTTTAGTATAATCCTTGACTAATACCTTTTAAAACAAGTCTTCATACCAAACTCATGCATAAATGAAAATGTCCTAAGGATTAAATTTCCACCTTAGTGTATTACACATTCCAAATACTCGAGAATCAGGGTGTCCTATGGATTAAACCCTTCAACCCATTTGAATACTTGAAGATAACACACACACAAGTCTTCACACTACTCCAAGTGTTATACTTGACACTATTACAGCCATGTGTCCTTATCCATTCATGAGTGCATACAAAGCCAAGCCCAAGCTTATTGAAGCGACATCACTTCACACTCACTTAGGTTGATTCTTTTTAATCATGCACCTGCAAATGCACTTTTCCAAAAGATCTATTAAGAAGATAAACTTCATCCTAAACCTTCTTTGCAGGACCGAACACAAACTTGGGATGATATATAAACATGTGCTCCAATCTCTAAGTGTGGACTTTCCATATTGAATTCAGCCCCTAACGTCGTATTAGAGGGGAATTGGATATCCCACCATTAAAGATTTCAAACGGGCTTTAATCCATCCCTATAACGGACTTGTGAACCAAGTCCCTAGCTAACCCTTTTTAACAAGCGGGTCAACCAAACATTACAAGTACGTACAAACTTAAACAACTCAACTTTTGAGTAACAATCTTTTCACGATCAAATCCTCCAACACCAAAAAGGTGTTCCCCCATTGTCCACTTAGCTAAGTAATACCCAAAGTTATTGTGCACCAACAATGAAACAGGATGATCTTGTGTTAGACATAACCGAGATCTCATATTGCGAGTTCCTTAGTCATTCCACCTCTTTACCGGTTTTGATTAATATAAGGAATTCCAATTCCATTATCAAACTTTAAGATGCAATCAATCAACATCCAAAAGTCTCCCTAATCCCGAGAGAAACTGACAATGCCAAAGGCCATAAACCATGATCTTTCTTTAGGTTAATCAACCTTTATTGACTCATTAGCTATCACTAACATACATATTCATTAAACCATGAATATCCGAGCTAAGATATCATTACACCCTTGATAGGTATAAAGTTTAGGCTCGTAACCTTGAGTGTGCTCACGGGAGATCGAATTTCATATAGCACTATGCCTTTCCTCCCGTTTGATCCTACTACCAAGGATCTCATGCACCTCCTCCATGTTCTTCATGGAAGCCTCCATGACAAGTATGTCTTAATTAATAAATATGTGTTCTTTATGGAACCCTCCCCGGCAACGGCGCCAAATTTGATGGGGCTAAAGATGCACAAGCAAATGTCGTTGATTAGCCTTATCAAAGTAAATTATCCTAACCAACCTACTAAACAGAGTATAGCAGACAAGTAAGGGTCGAATCCCACAGAGAAGGTATGATGTAGTATGCAAACGTGAATGACGAGTAACAAGTAACAAGTAACTGGGGGTTTTGTAATCAAGAGAGCAAACAAGCAAAGTAAACAAATTTGGTTTATGTAGGAAGAAAGTATGATGAGGGGAAGTAGTTCCACTAGACCGAAATCCACAATACAGAGATAGAGTTTGATCACTGAAATCTATTTTGTCCAAGTTCGTTTATTTATCCTTATAGTCGTTCCCACCCTGATCGTAAGTACTATTGATTCTCACAGTTGTCAATAGACTTATTACTATGCCAATGATAAAGCACAACTGATTCTCACAGTTGTCAGCGTACTTTACCACCAACACAGCAATAGCAATGCACACAAGGATATAGGATACATGCAAGTAGAAAGACGTACAAGTACTCACTCCCCTACTTAACATGCAATTGATTCTCACACACAATTATACGCTCGAGACCCCTATACGCACAATTGTGTTTGCCACTAGATATGCACTCGGAACCCCTATATGCAATCCTAGCAATTGATAAAACGTATTCAACCTAGTTGATCAGGCTAAGAAGAACAACAAGAAATCAATATCAATATAACCAAGAGAATCAATCCAACATTTATAAGGATAAGAACAAGGAATAGAAATCTCACAAACACATCAACTGTACTGCTTCAATCGTCTAGCAGAACCAAGGGAAATTAGCTCTCCATCAAAGGGGATGAAAAACTCTAATTAGAAAACTACGTCTGAAACAATAGTGCGTCTGATGATGATGATTTGGAGGCTGTGGGAAAAGAGGTTAAATAGAGTTAACCTAAATCCCCAAGATCACAAACCATATCTTACAAGGAAATAAAATAATAAAATAAAGGAAATCTGACTAATGCATAAAAGGAAATAAAGTAAAATAAAATAACTCTGGCCGCGAGGTCATTAAGCGCAGCCACCGCGGGGCGTCGAACTCTCCACCGCTGGGCGGTGGCTTCCTCTGGCGCGGGCTCCAATCTTCACTGAGAGTCATCGCCGGGTCGCGGCGAAGTCGCCGCGGGGCGGTGAACTCCAGTCCTCCAGCACTCTTCTTCTTTTCTTCTTCTGCTGCTCTCCAATACTACCAATTGTTGGTAACCTTCTCCATAAATGCTCCAGCAGCTCCATCTAAGCTGCAAATCCTTGGATTTCTTCACTTCTCTCCATAACATCTGAATTGCAGACTTAGCACCAAAACTCATCCAAAACTCCTCCAAATTATGCTAATAGTTGCTAGTAAAGGTGTATGAAATAACACCTATCAAATGTGGTGTGCAGTGATAATACTCATGCACTCATTTCCGCATCTGGACGCGCATTTAATTATTACCGGCCATGCTCATGTATACATTCATGATACATCCAATTCTCTGCCCCTCCACCCGTTCAAACAAATGGCCATGGTTATGAAATCATAACCTCTTTGGAACCGGTATTTATAACCATCCATTTGATAACAATCAAGTAAATTCATGGAACTTGGATGTCTTCTTTCGCCCCAAACCTGCCACAGAAACGATCAACGTCGAACTACGATATTCGATTGTTGGAGAGGAGTGTCTCTTCGTGATGAACCACAATGGACGCCATCTTCAATACCAAAGGAATGGTTGAATCAACACCACGAATACAAGAACAATGATCAAATCAATGGCTTGGATATTAGATTGAATCACGTTTAATATGCTTTCCGAATATCGTATTTCGACCCTCATATATACCTCTCCTCCAAGAAGATCCAAAGCCTAAAGGGTTGCACGAAATCGACATAGGGATAAGACAACCAACTCGATCTTATTCTAGGCTCCTTGAATCAAGATCGAACACTTGGAGATGTACGTGTTTACGTACTTTGACTTAGGTTATTTAGAATTGATTGATCAAGTTCGTAACCCCTTGCCAACACCCATGTGACCCTATATATAGAGTATGAGACGTTCCACACATCTTGGAGAAAAGGAAATGGGCGGTTAAAACCGTTAAGAGAGCAAAACCGTCGCTTATTGTACAAGAGCACTTTATAACCCGGATCCCTTATGAACCGGGCTATATTCTGAAGCAGGAATTACAACACAATTTGTATAACCCGGTTGTAACGCGTTCGGGTTATGAACCCCAACTTTCTTCAGCGTGCGAATTTAACACGGACAAGACATGTCCATGTTATATTCTGCTTTACCATGTTATCTTATATTGATTAACATGTACATAACTTTTCCAACCCGATTAATTCTTCAGATCATATGCTCCAAACTTTACACTCCAAAATATAAATCCAGAATCACAGTTCGTTTACATGGTGCACTCCACACACTCCTAACCCACGTTCTAACGACTCGATATCTCGTTGGCAATGTGAGAGTCCCGATAATACTAAAAAGAACGTGGATTTACTAAAATCATCAACACATCTCACCCTCGGCCGCCGATTTTGCCGCACCACCACCGTCGCCATCTCCTCATCACCGTCGGTTTTTCGCACCATCGTCGCTCTTCCTCGCCATGTTAGACACCACCAAGGAGGGTACGATCACTTTCTCATCCCCCTACTATCTCCACCCGTTGGATCATCCATGCCTCTCTATTTGCCCCGTGATCTTCAAGGGTGACAACTATGACGAATGGGTAATCGCTATGCGTAATTCTTTACGCGCAAAGCGAAAACTTGGTTTCGTCGATGACAGTATCAAACGGCCAGCCGCTGATGCATCTTTGCCTCCTACACTAGAGGATTGGTGTATGGTCAATTCGATGTTAGTCGGTTGGATCGTGCAATCCTTCGATCTATCGCTCCGTTCCTCTATAACTTATTTCGACAACGTAAAGGAGTTGTGGGACGACATCCGTCAACGTTTTTGTGTTGGGAACGGACCACGAAAGTTCCAGCTTTGCTTCAACATCGCACGTTGTCGTCAGTCTGGATCCAGTGTTGTGGCCTACTACAACACTTTGAAGAAACTTTGGGATGAACTGTCCACTTATGTACCTCTACGAAATTGTTCCTGCGGGAAGTGTGACTGCCATCTGAACTCATTCTGGGCACAAGTACATGAGGAGGAACGCATACATCAGTTCTTGATGGGGCTTGACGACACCTCTTTCGGGGCCCTTCGGTCCAATATCATAGCTCATGATCCACTTCCGCCCCTGAACCGTGTTTACGCCCTTGATGTCCAAGAGGAGTGTCTCAAGACCGTTGTTACGTCTCGAAATCCCCCCTTCTCCGACGCTATAGATCTCGCCTCTCGTTAGAATCGGCCATCGCTGGCATCTCCAGGCTCCTCTGATGGGTCTGGTTCATCGTCTCAACGCAAAGATGCCACTTGTGACCACTGTGGTCGTAAAGGGCATGAGAAGAATGGATGTTTCAAACTCATCGGTTATCTAGACTGGCTGAAGGAACGATGAGCTGCTCGTGACACCGCTGGTGATGCTGCACGAGACTCTCGTCCAAAGCCAAAACAGCCCGCATAAGCTTTAGCCAAAGCAGCCCAGGGCAATACCGCACCTACCTCGCAAGTCGTGACATCTTCAGATCGAACGCCTTCGGTCCGACTCTGTCCAATGATCAATGGACAACAATGATGAACATGTTCAATTCCATGCAATCTGGGTCCGTGTCCTCTGGTAACCTCTCTCCCTGGATTTTGGATACCGGTGCCTCTTTTCACATGACAGGCGACTCGTCTCTATTACGAGACATTAGAGATGTGGACTCAGTTTCTATCCAATTGTCGGACAGACGCATCTCCTCCTCTATTAAGGAGGGTTGTCTTTATATGGGAAACATTTGTTTAACACATGTTCTCATGGTTCCTCATTTAAGCTTCAATTTGTTATCACTTGCTCAGTTAGCTCGTGATCTATGTTTGCTTGTACTCTTAACTGATAGGTTTTGTGTTCTTCAGGACATCAGTTTGAGGACGGTGATTGGCGTGGGTAGACATCATGGTGGGGTTATTGGCTTCAGACACTGGGCTCTGCATCCTCTGCTCTATCGGCTCAGTCATCTATCAGCTCTGCAATTCTGTGGCATCGTCATCTTGGTCATCCATCTTCTTCCATTTTGTCTATTATTTATGCTTTTAGCTTAGATAAACACTCCTTAGAGAATGTAATGCCATGTGATTCTTGTTTCAAAGCATAACAGACTAGATTGTCTTTTCCGGAAAGTTTCAATAAAGCTGCAGATTTGTTTCAGCTAGTTCATTGTGATGTTTGGGGCCCATATAGCACCCCATCGTTTAGTGGTGCTCGTTATTTTCTGACCATAGTTGATGACCATTCTAGGGCCTGTGGGTCCACTTCTTTACTGCCAAGTCCGATGTTGCTCTGCTTCTCAAGAATTTATGTGCTCTCGTTCACACTCAGTTTGGCAAACAAGTGCAGCACGTTCGCGCAGATAATGGGATGGAATTCTTACCTCTCCGTCCTTATTTTGATGATCAGGGAATCTTATTTGAGACCTCTTGTGTCGTCACACTGCAGCAGAATGATAGAGTAGAACGGAAACATCACCATCTATTCAATGTTGCCCAAGCTTTACGATTCCAGGCACATCTATGGATGTGACCCAGTCCTTCTTGTCAGCTACAGAGGAGGAAGACGCCATGCGACTTCCGTCTACGGGTCCGATCACCCGTTCCAGAGCGAAGAGTGTCCAAGCAGCAACACAATCCTTGGTGACCAGACTTGTAGCCAGTCACGGCCAGATCACTACAACGCTCGAGCTTCTGTGTCTCATCAGCTTAGCCGTGACTGACTCCTCTACAGTTACATCTAGTCCGATCGAGACATTACTTGTTTAGTACGTTTATGAACATTATTTCTATTTTTAGTAGCTGCTATTTCTGGGTGGTTTTCATTTGTGTTAAATGGGCCGCCAGATTTAGTAACTAGAGAGTCTGGCCCATTAGGTCAACTCTCTAGTATAAATATTAACTTTTGTCTTCATTTTCCAGCACGTCGAAATAGAGCTTTTGTTTATAGTCGAGTAATCTCCTGAAACCCGGGCCCTGACGTCATCAATCTTTGCGTTTCTAGTTGAACTATCCTGGCGCATCGATTCGGTTACCGAACTATCCAGTTACTATCCGCAATTCCTCAACAAGAACTAACCCTAGTTCTTGTCTCCCCTCTAAACCCTAGGGCTGTCGCCGATCTCCTTCACCCATCACAACCGCCGCTCGCTGCCCACTTCCGCCGCCGCTCGCTGCCCGTCTTTCGCCGCGTCTCCATCACTTCCGCCGTCGCCCACTGCCTCCAGTCCGCTGCACCCGAACCCCATCAGTCCGCCAACACCATATTCAACCCTTCCGACGAGTTGCTTCGCCCTAATACGCATTCAACGAATCCTTGACAACGATTTGTGGTCTTTCCATCGGACAAGGTCACATCAACTGGCATCAGAGCCTACGAATCGCGTAAGTCGTTCCAACTCTTCGTTCAATCACTCATTCGTTTCCGTAAATCAATTCCTGCATCAACAAAAAAAACCTAGATCTTGCTCTAGGAACCAAAACCTTTTTTTCTTGCAATCTGAATCTGAAAAACAACAAAAACCTAGGTTTGGTGGTTGAGAAATTCGCCCATCATCAAAAACCAACAATTTTTTTTCCCAGCATAACCGTACCTACTCACATAACTTTCCGCAATTTTCTGGTTGTTTGCTTGGATTTTGATTGTGTTGTTGTAGATCTGCTTGCATATAGGCTTAGATAGTTCATTTGCGACTGTGTTTGCCTTGTTTGTGCCACAAATCTGCATCTTCGCAATCTCCTTCTTCTCCCACTTGAATCACTGCATTTTTTTTTTGTGCGCGTTTCTGTGCGTTTGCTGAATTTCTGTGCACAGAATTCTATTTTTTCTGTGCGTTTGCTGAACATTTTGCTGTTGTGCTGTGCGTTCTTCACTGTTGCTCCACCTTTCTGGGTGAATTCGGCACTATAGCAACTGTAAACAGCAGCTGTTCGCTGCTTTCAAAAAAAAACACCGTTGTTCGCTGCATACAAAAAAAAAAAAAAAAAAAATCGAGACCACAAAAGCCAAAATAAGGCAAGTGCGTCTCTTCGCAGTGCAGGAAGGGAGAACCCGGTCTTGATTCCGGTACCTTCAATTACCGTTATCGCAGTGATTCATTTACCGTCTTCTCTATCTTTCACCGTCTGGGTTGCATATCTTGGTTGACTGTGTTGTGCTTGCTTCTGTGCTTATATCCTTGCATATCTACTTTCAACATTTTCTTTGTTGAGCATTGCCTTGATTTTGTTGATTGTTGTGTGAGTTGCTTTAGCCTGCTCGTAACCGCTCACACGGCCAGCCATATTAGTTTCCCGAGTGATTGCTTATTGAGTTCGGTTCTGCTTACCTATTTGTTGATTCTCTGTTGCTGTTGTTGTTCGCTTTGATCCTGTGGTTTGCCATTTCTTGCTGTCAGGTACAATGTCAGCAGGTGATACAACCCGTGAGACAGGCACATAGACTGCTGAACAAAAGATGGTCCACGAGTTGCTTGCTGAGAAAAAGGAACAGGCAGCGCAGATAGCCGAACTCCAACGTCTGAATGTAGAATACTCTTGCCAGCAACCGGTTCCGATCGCTACGGTCGCGTCTGATCAGGGTCAGCTACAGGCCGAAGATTTGAGCGCCCTAGCCCTGGAAAAGGCAAAGGGTAAAGTTGTGATGCTTCCCTCTACATCGGATCCAGGCCAGCTGAAACACCTGGCATCGCAGAGAGAGAGCATTGTAGATCCGCAGCGTCATCGACAACGACGGTCTGCGCAGGTAGTGATCCGGGAAGAGAACACTGACGCTGTAGAGGCCGCTGATGAGAGTTCCCAAGAGGAATATGAGGACGATCAGGTTCATTCCAGTGGTCGACATAGGCAAGGCCGGTCACTGACCTTACAGCCTACTACATGTCGTCCCTACCGCCAGTAGTCTGGTTCCCATCTGCAGCAGCTCCAATGTCAACAACGGCCATCTACTGTGCCGTTTGATATTGATGCTTTCCAGGATCATTAGAGTGCCCACACTCCTCTTTATTCTGATGAGGAGGATCAGTTTGATGAGTACGACCTTGAGGAGAATGAGGGTCAGTTTGGATATGCTGACGGATTTCATCCGCCTCTCCAAGATCCCCCTGAGCTTCAATACCAGCGGTCCAACTATGTGCCGCCTCCCTTGCTGCCTCAGAATCAGGAGGCCTATTGGCACACTGTCCAGCCCGGGCGACACCAGCAGGCTCGTCAGCCTCAGCGCCCAACTGCCGACCGACAGCGTCCGCGACAACCTGCTCGCTTTCCGCCACAATTTGGCGCTCGTCACTTCGAGCCCTTGGCGGACCCTCCAGGTCGGTTTCATGACCGCCAGGCCCAACCACCAGTCCAACGCCGAGACGTGAAGGTAAAAATAAAAAACTTTTATGGCTTATATGATCCTTCTGTCTTTCTTGAGTGGGTGCAGAACAGAGAGCACGTGCTGCGCCATTTGACTGTCCCTGAGCATGAGAAGGTAGATCTCGTGACTCTATATTTTGAGGGAGCTGCACAGACGTGGTGGCAACGTATTACACAACAACACTACCGGATGGGTTGGGCACCCATTATTGAGTGGCATCAGCTCGTGTACATCATGACTCGGAAGTATGTCCCTTCCACTTACAAGGAGCAGATGCGGACTGAGATCGCTCGTGCAAGACAGGGCACATATTCGCCTCAGGAGTTCTTCGCTCGCCTCGAGGACATGTACTTCAAGGCTGGCGTTAGTGTTGCCCCGGGCACCTTGTGCACGAGGTTCATTACTGGGCTTAACCAGCCTATCCAAGATCAGGTTGACGTCCTGCCCATTCGGGACCTCAACAATGTCGTGCACACTGCACAGAAGTTCTACCTCCAGCAACAGCGCCAGAGGTAGAGACCATGGCAGCCCACGACATCTTCCAGGTATGGTTCTAGACCCTTTCCTTCTGTTTTGGGCGCTAACTCTACTTCTACATCTAGTGCGCCTAGACAAGATCGTAGTAGCACAGGTACCGCGTCCGCTCCAACGACGCATCGAACCACCACGCCTGCTACTGCGCGTCGTACGCAGCCGCCAACTACAGAGACCGCTCGTTCTGACAGAGCCCGCGATGTGGAATGTTTCAGGTGTGGAGGACGAGGACATTACCAGATGAATTGTCCCAATGCCAAGAAGGTCCTCTTCTCCACCCAGTCTGTAGGATATGAGAGCTACGACGACGTCGATGAGGACGACGTTGAGGCGGACCCTGCAGCTGTGTATACAGCCGATGCTGAGGGCTGTGTGGTCAACACTTCTGACCACCATGACGACCAGACCTATTGTTTTGGGGCAAAAAGATCGGACGACCTAAATCGCCTTAGACGGGGTAACTAGTCGATCGGGTGATAGAAAACAATCCAATCCAAACCAAATAGATAATAGACAAGCAAAGAGCAAATGCAGAATAGCGAAATGATTTTATTAGATAATATATTGATCGGATTGAATCGAGATACAACTTATCGTAATAAGGTAGAGTGATCTTATTGGATTCGACCGGTAATTCTTAGGTTGCGACCGGTGGCGAATAAACGGGGGTGATTGCTGGAGAGCTAGATGGGCAGTGAAAGTGTTGTTCTGTTTTGTTTCTGAACGAGAATGCTTGAGTGTGTAACGTGCTTGTATCCTTCCCCCTCTTATCTTCCTCTTCGTCCATATATGGTAAGTTCTTCGTGCCTCTGACCGTTATATTTCGATCCCATCCTTATCTTCAACGCCGGGATTTAATTACGGAGATTCTGTCACTAATTGCTGCTATTATGGTGTTGTGTAAATGCTGTGGCCGTTGATCAATCCTGGCATTTAATGCTTGGCGGGATCTTCGCGATCTTGTCGGAGGACGTTCGACTGGAGAAGCTTCGTCGCCTTCTCTGGGTTTCTCTTCTGTTCTTCCGATCCGTCGTGGGCTTGGGCTTGTCTTGCTCGATCCACCTTCCTAGGGGACGTTAGGCTCAACAATAGCCCCAAGTTGCCTTGGGCTTGCGGTTTAGGCAAGTAAGCGGAATCCGAGGCAACTTCTCCATACACGATCTTCACCATCCTTTTTTGACGCAGTTGCCCAGGGCTACGTGGTGCAAGATCGGAGCACGATGCGACTCCTCTGCAGACCATCATTTCCCTCCATAAATTCAGAGCAGAGGGGAGCGATTAGACTTCACTTCATCTTCTCTCACAAGCTTCTTTGGTAAGTCTTCCAGCCTCTTTAGCCATAGCTTTTCAATTTCCTTCTTTTTCCGTTCTTGAAATGGTTTCTAGTGAAGCTTCCGAGTCGTTGAAGACTCTCTCTGATTCGCGCGAGGGCAAAGCTCCTCCCCTCTTCATTCTGAAAGAATCGGACGCTCTGACAAGCACCATGTCCCAGGCGGAGTTGGAGCAAATTCTTCAAGTTGGAGGCTTTCCGCCGGAGGCGGTCGCCAGGCTGCCTCACCCGGACGAGAGGGCCGATGCTCGATATGAAGGATGGGTTTGTTTCTATGCATATCCGTTTCGGATAGGACATAAGTTTCCTTTCTCTCCCCTCGTTAGGGATTTCTTGGCTGCTCTGGCGTTGGCGCTGTGTCAGGTGATGCCACAAACGTGGAGGGTTCTCAGGGTCTTGGACCTTGTGAACATCCGATCTGGGGCTGGTTTTGATTTTGATGCTTTGTGGTACAACTATTTCTTAGGGTCGAAGAGTTCCTCTCATGTTCAGTTACGTATCCGACATGGTCGGAAGCCTTTGGTGCAGAATCTTGATGTCAACGACCGCGGATGTGGGTCAAAGTTCTTCTTTGTCGAACGTTCTTCTCTGGAGAAGGGGGGAGAATGTTCGTTCCTGTTGACGGAGTGGCGAGTTGAGAGTATGTATTTGTCTTCTTTTTTGTTTGTTTATGTGTCTTAACTCTTTGCTTTAACTTTTCTTTTTCGTAGTTCCTGAGCCAGAAGATTTGGAGGTGAGCGCTCGGTCGGAAGGTCTGTCCAAGATTGTCCTGGGTGTTCCAGCGTCGGAGAGGAGTTTTACCAACGTCAACCTATTGTCAGCACCTCCTTCTGGTCAAGAAGTCATGTCGACTGTCTCATCATCTCGTGCCAAGGGTGAGCTCTTGACCCTGAGAATTCTTTATGTTCTTTTTCACTTTGTCATGTGTTTTAAGATTTTTGCTTCGTCTTGTCATGCCAGCTTCCCCTAGTGTTCGAGCGAATGCTCGTTTAAAGGGAGCGTCTGGGAAAGGTTTGATTGAGCAAAGGAAGGCGGCGGCCAAAGCCGCGTCGAGTAAGTCTGTTCCGGCGGACTCGGCGCTTCTAGCCAAAGTTGGTTCTAAGAGGAAGGCGGATGTTCAGTCTGATGATGTCAAAGTGGAGGAGATCCCTAGGAAGAAGGAGGCGACTGCCGAGGGGATCGGCAAGATTGGCACAGTCGGTCAATCGATTGCCGATCTCTTCCGCGCTCAGGATCCGACTTTGAAATCAGAAGTCGACGATGTTTCCCCTTTGGACTGCATTGGTGAAGCGGGATGCTCCGCGTGGAGGGTGAGTTGCCCTCTGTTTGTGCTTTTTCTCTTTTTCTTTCGTTTGGCCATGTCTTCTGACTATGTGTTGCATTGTCGTGTGAGATTTCAGACTTTCCAGTATCTCTTGGGGGCCTATTCTGGTGTCAAGACAATGGTCGCCAAGGCTGAGGAAAGGGCTGCTAGGATAGAGTCCGACCTTGCGTCCTTGAGGACCAAGCTAGAGGGAGCGGAGAGCCGTTGTCGTGAGACTGAGCGTCGCCTTACAAGGGAGTTAAAGAGTTGCCAAGAGGAGCTTGTTATGAGTCGGAAAGAGTTTGAGGAGAGCCGATCAGGCATTGAGGAAGAGGTGAAGCAGGCTCGGATTGCTGCTGGTCAGATCGCAGGCGATGTCGGTGCTTTTTATGCACTGAAGTCGCGTGTCGAGATGATCGAAGAGTTCGATGAAGGCAAGCATGAGCTCTGGGACTTGAAGGCAGAAAAGGAGACTCTGGACTCCATGTTTCCGAAGGGAAATCCTGGTCAGGAGCTGTTTCGCTTGGCTGGCGTCGGAGAGGAGGCCATGGATGAGGACGCTGGCGAGGACGAGACCCATTCTGGCAACGTCGAGCCGACTGATGGTGTAGCCTCTCTGGAGCCAGCCCTTGTCGAAGGTAAGGCCGTTGTCCCCGATGCCTGATTTGTTTTTCTTGTGTAGTTTGACTCGTTGTCCCACTTGTGTGTGGGTTTAGACATTTGGTATTTTTGGCGACCCGTCCACCATCGCGGGTCGCAAAATGTTTTCAAGTGAATGCTTGATGAAGTCCTACAGATGTGTAGGCAGACAATATGTTTTGGCGACCCGTCCACCATCGCGGGTCGCGTATTTTGTATAAAAATGCTCGTGTTTTTATTCAATGCAATTTGTCTTTACATATAAGATCGTACGTTTGCTTGTTTCGTACATGTCGTCAGACATCCAAGGGGATTGTCGATAACGTTTTGTGTTTGGTGTGTCGGTTTTTCCCGTGTGCTCCGTCGAGTGGGGCTCCCCGTATGTATGTGTGTAAAACAAGCCTATAAATGTTTGTGTATGTGTTAGTCATGACTTTATGCCGGGGAGGTAAGCAATATGTTTCTATTGCGTGAATTTAATAAGGTGTCGTACCTTATGTTTTGTATAAGGCAGACGGTGTGCCGACGTGCCTATGTTGTTCATCTCCCCGTGTTCCGATCGATCGTGTAATGTAAGCGCTTTTTGCGGATGACTAGATCCAATGTATGTGTCAATGCAGTTCTGCATTCGTGTTTTTGTAAGGATGAGGTCCTCACTTAGTGTCAAATGATAGTTTGTAAAGGAAGGTAGAGATGTGTATGCAATAATAAGCGATGTGCGAGTTTTTGTAGTGTCTTACCTTGTCAGTTCAGAAAAGGTATAGCTTTAGATGTGCCGCGTTCCAACTTCTTGGAATTGGTTGTCCGTCTTTGTCTTCTAATTGATACGTTCCCTGTCCGACCACTTTGGTGATCAAGTAGGGTCCTTCCCATTGTGGTGCGAGTTTTCCGTCAGATGGATTCTTGGTGTTCTGGAAGGTTTTCCTAAGGACCCAATCTCCGACTGTGAATGCCTTGATCCCGACGTTCTTGTTGTAGCTCCTTGCGACCTGTTGTTGAAATCTGACCATCCTGATTCGAGCTTTTTCTCTGATCTCGTCCACTGTGTCTAGGTTATGAGCCAATTCAATATCGTTTTGCTTGCTCGTTTGGAGGTTGCAACGGGCGGTCGGAACCAGTAACTCGGCCGGAATGACTGCCTCACTCCCGTAGACGAGGGAAAAAGGCGATTGTCCGGTCGTATTTTTTGGAGTAGTTCTGTCGGACTAGAGAATGTATGGGAGTTCGTCGGCCCATTTGCCCTTAGCCCCAGTGAGGCGTTTCTTGAGATTGCTGATAATGATTTTGTTGCTAGACTTGGCCTGTCCGTTGGATTGCGGATACCGAGGTGTGGACATGACCAACTTGATGTTCCGTTCGCAGAAGGCTCGAGTCTTATGACTGATGAATTGGGAACCGTTGTCGCACACGATTTCTGATGGGATGCCAAATCTGCACAAGATATTGCGTTTTATGAATGAAATGACGTGTTGATCTTGTACCTCTCTATAGGCTTCGGCTTCGATCCACTTAGAGAAGTAGTCCGTCATGGCGAGGAAGAAGACTCTTTGACCCGACGCGGGAGGGAGCTTCCCGACGATGTCCATCCCCCATCTCATAAAGGGCCATGGAGCCAGAGTCGGATGGAGGAGCTCTAAAGGTTGGTGATGGACGGGTGCATGCCGCTGACAGGCGTCACACTTTTTGGTGTAGTCCATAGCGTCCTTGTTCATCGTCGGCCAGTAGTACCCGTTTCGTATGGCTTTTCCCGAGAGGCTTCTTCCTCTAGTATGATTCCCACACTCTCCTTCGTGTAGCGATTGTAGGATGCGTCCGACCTCGGAGGTCTTGAGGCATCGTAGGAGTAGCCCTATGACAGATCTTTTGTACAAGATGTTATCTATGATATCGAAAGAGAGTGCTTGTACCTTGAGCCGCTTTGCTTCTGTTTTGTCGTCGGGCAGAATGCCGTCTTTCAACCATCTGATGTAAGGTAGCATCCAATCGTCATTGTTTTCGATGATGTCTTCTTCTGGTCGGCCGCCGACTTCCATGGCGATGAGTTCTTCAAGCGGTGTCGTTGACTCGACGGACGTCCTGGGGACGGCTGGCGTCATGATGTGGGACAATGGTATGTGCGGAAATTCCTTCGGGTCTAGGACGGATCCTAGATTGGCAAGTGCGTCAGCTTGGGAGTTAAAATCGCTGGGTACCTGTCTGATGTTGAATGCTTGGAATTGTCCGATCAGCTTCTTGGCTACCTCCAGGTAGGCTATCATCCCGACGTCTTTAGCACTGTACGATCCTTGTATTTGGTTTACGACCAGCAAGGAGTCGCAAACGACTTCGATCTCTCGGACCCCTAGGTCGCGAGCCAAGATGAGTCCGAATATGAGTGCTTCATATTCAGCTTCGTTGTTAGTCGCATCCTACTCGCATCTGACGGCCTGAGCTATCTTGTCCCCTTGTGGCGATTTCAGCACGACCCTTAGCCCCGATCCTCTGGAGTTCGACGCTCCATCTGTGTGGAGCTCCCATGTACCTGTTTCTTCCATCGCGAGCAGTTGTGTTGCTTCTCTTGTGGCTTCTTGCTCTAGGGTCGGACTGAAATCGGCCACAAAGTCGGCTAAGGCTTGCGACTTGATCGCTGTCCTGGGCTCGTACTCGATGTCGTAACCACTGAGGTGTATAGCCCATTTGGTCATTCGTCCTGTAAACTCGGGTTTCCTCATGATTGCTCTCATGGGATGATTAGTGCGGACAATAATAGTATGTGATTCAAAATAGGGTTTGAGTTTGTTCGAGGCCATTACCAACGATAGTACGAGCTTCTCGAGTGACGAATACCTTGTTTCTGCTGGCAACAGCGTCCGACTGACGTAGTATATTGGTGACTGCTTGGCATCCTCTTCCCTGATCAGTACTGCGCTTACGGCTGATTCTGACACTGCAAGATATAGAAATAAGGGCTCGTCGCCTTTAGGTTTGGTCAGTAACATGGGACTGGCCAGATACTCTTTCAAGTTCTGGAACGCTGCTTCTATTGGGCCTGGCATCCCAGGAGAAAGACGGATCAAGTGGATCGAACTCAAGCCCACTGCAGATCGGAAGAACAGAGGAAAAGCCCAGAGGAGCCGACGAGACTTCTCTGGTCGAGTATCATCCGACAGGATCGCAAGGATCTCGCCACGCATTTAATGCCCAGATCACGCAACGGCCATAACATTAAAACCAACGTAATCACAGAGATTCAATGGCACAATCTTCGCCATTACTCTCAACATTGAAGATGAAATATTCGGCAAGAAATGCAAAATGATAACAAGGGTGAAAGACTTACCATATCGGGACGACAAAGAGGATAAGAAACAACACGCACAATGACGCAAGGCACACGAGCATTCTTACTCGGAAAACACACCAGAATAGCACTCTCGCTCTCAATCTAGCTCTCTAACGGCTTCCTATGCCTGACCCCCGCCGATCGCCACTCACAAGTCACTGGTCGAGTCCCACTCGATCTCTGGTTTTATCACGATAAGTTGTATCACGATTCAGTCTGATTAAACACGACATCTAATAAAACCATCACGCTATTACATATTTATTCTTTGTTTATCTATTGCTTGCTTGGTTTGGATTGTTTTTTTATCATTCGATCGACTAGTTACCCCGTCTAAGGCGATTTAGGTCGTCCGATCTTTTCGCCCCAAAACAATTTGGCGCCCACCGTGGGGCAACTTTCCGATCATCCTTCCGAAACTTTCCAACCATGACTATAGATCCTTCTACTGACAATCAAGAACCACGTCTCGAAGACGAAACCCAAACTACAAAAAACCCAACCGAAAATCCTACTCCAACCCAATTCCAAGAACTCTCTCAAAAAATGGCCGCCCTTCAAGAGGAACTAGCCCAACAACGTCAAAAAACTGAAGCCCTAGCCGTTTTGTCAACCCAATCCGAAGTCGAGATCGCGCAACTAACTCGTGAAAATGAGTCTCTTAAGTCGCAGGTACAATCAAGGGCTTCAGGATCTAGGAACGCGCCCATCCACATCGGCGTCCGAACACGCCTCGACATGGACAACATCGAGCCAACGCCTCCGAGCGTACGACGTCCTGGACACACTGAGGGTACGTCTCGAACTCCTTTCGCTAGTCCATTTTCGACTAACCATGTCACCTTTTCCACACCAATCGGGTCTGTTAGGCCCCGAATCGACGAACCACAGGTTGCCAATCCGTCAAATATCATGGCTCTTTTCCAGCAGACGCTCGACCGACATATGAAGACGATCGACGATCGCTTCAACAGGCTCCCAGGAGTCCCGCAACCGATCGAGATAGAAGCGTCCGGCGGATTCGAAGAATCCCCGTTCGTCGAAGAAATCGCAAGGGTCGAGATCCCCAAGAAGTTCCATCTCCCCAACATGGCGACGTTCGACGGCACCACCGATCCAGATGACCATATCTCTCTCTATAAACAAAAACTAATGGCTGCATCTGTTTCAAGGGAGAGCCGCGAGGCCGTCATGTGCAAAAGCTTTGGCAGAACCCTCGCGGGTCCCGCACTAACTTGGTTTATGCGTTTGCCTCAGGGAACGATTGCATCATTCGCGGATCTGGTAAACTCTTTTAAGAGTCAGTTCGCCAGCAGTCGGAAGCACGAGAAACAATCGAGTGACCTCTACCGAGTCACGCAAAGGTACAATGAACCTCTCCGGAATTATCTTAACATGTACAACAAAGAGAAAGTGGGAATCCCCCACTGTGACGTCACAACGTCTATCGAAGCCTTCCAACAAGGCTTAGTCAAAGACATCAATCTCTACGACGAGATTACGAAGTACCCATGCAAAAGCTTTGAAGATGTCCAGTCCAAAACTATGGCCGAGGTAAGATTGGAAGAGGACCGTGAGTCGTGTAAAGCCTCACGCGGACCCGATCCATCAGATCGAAAACATTCCTCCGACAACCGTCGAGACAGACGTCCACATCCCTATTCTCATACTCGAAACGAACCAAATCAGGTAAACTCTTTCCAAGACAGGTCACAGGAATGGAGAGACGGTTCTGCGTTGCCTCCCAGGGTCCAATCTTATAACTTCAACGTTTCCGTGTCGGAGCTCGTCAAGAGTTTCGACAAGTATGGAAAAGACGTCAGATGGCCCCGAAAGAGCGACCGACCGGATATCAAGAAGGACACGAGTCGATGGTGCGAATTCCACGGCGACCACGGTCATTCGACCGACGAGTGCATCGCCCTACGAAAGGAGGTCGCTAGGCTGCTCTCACAAGGGTTCCTACGCGATGTAATCTCGGAGCGGGCAAAGGCTACCATGGAACGCCGAGATCAGGTAAAACAAAACAGACCCCCATCTCCTGTCCATACAAAAATTGTCAATATCATTTCAGGAGGATCAGACATATGTGGGAACACGTACTCCGCGGCCAAGCGATACACCAGAGAAAGCAAGGGCGACAAGCCCGAAGCGTCGGAATTCAAGCCGAGGAGAACTTCCGACCTTCCAACGGTCACTTTCGATGAGTCCGACTCCGACGGGTCGGATGGTCACCACGACGGTCTGGTAATCTCTTTGTCCATTGGAAATTGCTTAATACGGAGAATACTAATCGATACAGGGAGCTCGACAAATCTCTTGACCCTTGATGCTCTTAAAGAAATGGGTTTGACTGAGAACGACCTAATCAAGAAGTCGACCCCACTGGTCGGGTTCAGCGGCGAGGTTAAGCATACGACTGGTGAAATCATTCTAACCACATACGTTGGAGGAGTCAACCAACAGGTGAAATTCTTAGTTTTAGACTGTCCGTCTCCCTATAATTGTATTCTTGGCAGTCCGTGGATACACACTATGAAGGCAGTACCTTCAACATATCATCAAGTTATCAAATTCCCCACTGAATGGGGAGTCCAAGAAATCAAAGGAGATCAAAAGACCGCAAAGGAATGCTACGTCGCTTCCATGAAGAACGCGGTCGAACGCAAGACCGCGTAGCAACCACAGAGCGGCGAAGGACCTAGTCCGTACGTCGAACCAGAAATGGAAAAACTCGACGAGATCGCACTAGACCCTTCAAAGCCAAACCAAACGGTAAGGGTAGGGTCAGACTTGGACGACTCGACCAGACAACAACTCCTTGACTTTCTCAGGGACAATGCCGACTGTTTCGCATGGTCGCATGAGGATATGGTCGGAATATCTCCAAATGTTATTACTCATAAATTAAATGTGGGTCCATCTCATCCCCCTGTCAAGCAAAAATGCAGAAAGTTCGCTCCCGAGCGGAACAAGATAGTAGACGACGAAGTCAGAAGCTTATTGGAAACATGAAAAATCAGAGAGGTCCACTATCCTGAAGAAGAATGGCAAATGGAGAGTCTGCATCGACTTCACAGACCTCAACAAGGCTTGTCCCAAGGACTCGTTTCCTCTACCCCATATCGACGCCATGGTCAACGCCACAGCGGGGCACGAAATGCTCACCTTCATGGTCGCTTTCAGCGCTATAATCAGATCCTCATGGATCCCGACGACCAAGAAAAAACAACATTCATCACCAGCCAAGGTAGGGATGCACAACCGGGTCGACCTGGACCGACCCAAACCGGAGAACTCCGGTCCGGGTCAGACCGGTAGACCGGCTTTTTATGAAAAAGTGACCCATGGACCGGACCGGACCCGATCTATCCGGTCCCGATCCGGATCGGAAAACCCGATTTGTTATTTTTGGCTATAACGGTCCATACTCATTACTCCATAGTGTTGACGGCCCGGGCCGCCCGACTCGGTTTGGGTCCGGCGACGATGTGGTGCACCGCTGCGATTCCTGCGAATGGAGGGAGACGATAAGGAGGTCGCGTCGACTGAAGGTAGGGAGAAGCCAGACCGAACCAGATGTGAGATGCGGAGTCGCGGACGCCGGAGAAGATGAAGGTCTCGAACGAGGTCGCCGGAGAAGACGAAGGTCGGAGACTCGAAGGAGTCGAAGGAGAAGATGGTCGCCTACTCGCCTCACGCCTGTGACTGTGAGGGTGAGAAATTCAGAAATTGTGTTTTGATTAGGGCCGGCTACAGGCTACAGCACGTATAAGGTAATTAGAAAATAGAAATAGAATATTAAAAATTTAATAGTATATATATAAACCGGTCCACCGGTCCAGCCCGGAAAATGCCGGTCCGGTCCAGACCCGACCCGGAACCCGGTTTTCCCCAAAATCATGACCCGTGGACCGGACCGATAATATACCGGTCCTGGACCGACCCGGAAAATTCCGGTCGGGTCCGGGTTTCCGGTCCGGTCCAATATTGTGCATCCCTAAGCCAAGGTATCTATTGTTACAAAGTAATGCCCTTTGGTCTGAAAAATACAGGGGCCACATATCAACGACTAGTCAACAAAATGTTCAAAAGACCAAATCGGAGACACGATGGAAGTCTATATCGACGACATGTTGGTCAAATCCAAAAAGAAAGAAGATCACATAGACTACCTGAGCGACAACTTCGAGGTGCTCAAAAGGTATAACATGAAACTAAACCCTACTAAATGCTCCTTTGGAGTGTCGTCAGGGAAGTTCTTAGGATACATGGTGACACAAAGAGGAGTAGAGGCCAGCCCAGAACAGATCAAGGCTCTCATCAACCTCCGATCCCCCCAATGTGTCAAAGACGTACAGAAGCTCACAGGTCGGATAGCAGCTCTGAACAGATTCATCTCCAAATCATTCGACAAATGCAAACCCTTCCACGACCCGCTCAAGAAGAACAAGTCCTTTCAATGGACGAAAGAACACGAAGCAGCATTCCAGAACCTCAAAGAGTACCTGGCCAGTCCCATGTTACTGACCAAACCTAAAGGCGACGAGCCCTTATTTCTTTATCTTGCAGTGTCAGAGTCGGCCGTAAGCGCTGTACTGGTCAGAGATGAGGATGGCAAACAGTCGCCAATATACTACGTCAGTCGGACACTATTATCAACCGAAACGAGGTATTCGTGACTTGAAAAGCTCGTACTATCATTGGTAATGGCTTCAAATAAACTCAAACCATATTTTGAATCTCATACTATTACTGTTCGCACTAATCATCCCATGAGAGCTATCATGAGGAAACCCGAGTTCACAGGACGAATGACCAAATGGGCCATACACCTCAGTGGTTACGACATCGAGTATGAGCCTAGGACGGCGATCAAGTCGCAAGCCTTAGCCGACTTTGTGGCCGATTTCAGTCCGACCCTAGAGCAAGAAGCCGCTAAAGAAGCGACACAACTACTCGCGACAGACGAGACATGTACATGGGAGCTCCACACAGATGGGGCGTCGAACGCCAGAGGATCGGGGCTTGGGGTCGTGCTGAAATCACCACAAGGGGACAAGATAGCTCAATCCGTCAGATGTGAGTGGGATGCAACTAACAACGAAGCTGAATACGAAGCACTCATATTCGGACTCATCCTGGCTCGCGATCTAGGGGTCCGAGAGATCGAAGTCGTCTGCGACTCCCTGCTGGTCGTAAACCAGATACAAGGGTCGTACAACGCCAAGGATACCAGAATGGTAGCCTACCCGGAGGTAGCCAGGAAACTAATCGGACAATTCCAGACATTCAACATCCGATAGGTACCCAGAGACCTTAACTCCCAAGCTGACGCACTCGCCAATCTAGGATCCGTCCTAGACTCGAAAGAATTTCCATATATACCATTGGCCCATATCATGACGCTAGCCGTCCCAAGGACATCCGTCGAGTTAACAACATCACTTGAAGAACTCATCGCCATGGAAATAGGCGACCGACCCGAAGAGGACATCATCGACGCCGATGACGACTGGATGCTACCTTACATCAGGTGGTTAAAAGACGGCATTCTACCCGACGACAAGACAGAAGCAAAAATGCTCAAGGTACAAGCACTCTCTTACGATATCATTGATAACATCTTGTACAAAAGATCTGTTATAGGACTACTCCTACGATGCCTTAAGACTCCAGAAGTCAGACGTATCTTGCAATCGTTACACGAAGGAGAGTGTGGCAACCACACTGGCGGGCGAAGCCTCTCAGGAAAGGCCCTACGAAACGGGTACTATTGGCCAACAATGAACAAAGACGCCATGAAATACACCAAGAAGTGCGATGCCTGTCAGCGACACGCACCCGTCCATCGTCAGCCTTCAGAGCTCCTCCATCCGACCCTGGCTCCATGGCCCTTTATGAGATGGGGAATGGACATTTTCGGAAAGCTTCCTCCCGCGTCGGGTCAAAGAGTCTTTTTCCTTGCCATGACGGACTACTTCTCCAAATGGATCGAAGCCGAGGCTTACAGAGAGATAAAGGATCAACACGTCATTTCATTCATAAAACGCAATATCTTGTGCAGATTTGGCGTCTCATCAGAAATCGTGTGCGACAACGGTTCCCAGTTCATCAGTCATAAGACTAGAGCCTTCTGCGACCAATGGAACATCAAGTTGGTCACATCCACACCTCGGTATCAACAATCCAACGGACAAGCCGAATCCAGCAACAAGATCATTATCAACAACCTCAAGAAACGCCTCACCGGGGCTAAAGGCAAATGGGCAGACGAACTCCCACTTATTCTCTGGTCCGACATGACTACTCCAAAGAACGCGATCGGGCAATCGCCTATCTCTCTCGTCTACGGGAGTGAGGCGGACATCCCGGCTGAGTTACTGGTTCCGACTGCTCGCTGCAACCTTTAGACAATTGAACAAAACGACGTCGAACTAGCACACAATCTGGACACAGCGGACGAGATCAGAGAGAAAGCCCGAATCAGGATGGTCAGGTTCTAGCAACAAGTCGCAAGGAGCTACAACAAGAATGTTCGAATTAAGGCATTCAAGGTCGGAGACTGGGTCTTAAGGAAAACTTTCCAGAACACCAAGAATCCATCCGACGGAAAGCTAGCACCACAATGGGAAGGACCTTACTTGATCACCGAAGTGGTCGGACAAGGAGCATATCAGTTAGAAGACAAAGATGGACAACCGATCCCAAGAAGTTGGAACGCAACACATCTAAAGCTCTACCATTTCTGAACCGACGAGAACATCATTTACATTGGACCCAGTCGTCCGCAAATGGATCATGTCATCCGCATATAGCGCTTACATTACACGATCGATCGGAACACGGGGAGATGACAACACAGGCACGTCGGCACACCGCCTGCCTTACACAAAACACAAGGTACAACACCTTGTTACATTTACGCAATAAACAAATTGCTTACCTCCCCGGCATAATGTCATGACTAACACATACACAAACACATCGCAGGCCTGCTCTACATACATACATACATACATACGGTGAAACCCCACTCGACGGAGTACACGGGTGAAACCGACGCACACAAAATACAAAACGTCGTCGACAACTTCTTTGAAAGTCCGACGAACATGTACAAAACAGACTAGCATATGACTCTATATGTAAACACACAATTGCATCGAAATAAAAGCATTTTTATACAAATACGCGACCCGCGATGGTGGATGGGTCGCCAAACCACATTGTCTGCCTACACATCTGTAGGACTTCATCAAACAGAAATATTCTACGACCCGCGATGGTGGACGGGTCGCCAAAACACACAGTATCCAAAAATACCAAATGTCTAAACCCACACACAAATGGGACAAACAACGTCAAAATACGCAAAGAAAATGAATCAGGCGTCGGGGACGACGTCATTACCTTCGGCAGGGACTGGCTCCAATAGGGCTACCTCATCGGTCGGCTTAACATCGCCAGAGTGGGCGGCAGGGACTGGCTCCAATAGGGCTACCTCATCGGTCGGCTTAACATCGCCAGAGTGGGCTTCGTCCTCGTCGACGCCCTCATCCGCGGCTTCTTTGCCGACACCGGCTAAGCAGAACAACTCCTGACCAGGATCGCCTTTTGGGAACATGGAGTCCAGAGTCTCCTTCTCCGCATTCAGGTCCCATAGCCCGTGCTTACCTTCGTTGAACTCTTCGATCATTTCGATGCGCGACTTCACAACATAAAAGGCCCCAACGTCGCCAACAATCTCGCCATCGACGATCCGAGCCCGTTTCACCTCCTCCTCAACGCTTGTCCGACACTCTTCAAACTCCCTCTGACAAAGTGCTAACCAGCGCATCCGACTCCGTCAAGATAAAATGGGGAGGAACTTCACCTTCTCTAGCGTCGGAAAGAGTCTTCGACGACTCAGAAACCTCAAGAGAAACCATCTCGAGAATAGAGAGGGAGGGGAATTGGAGAGCTATGGCTAGGAAAAATCAGAAAGCTATGACGAGAGAGACCAAGAAACTTACCAGAAGAAACTTGCAAAGGAAGAAGATGAAGACTAATCGTTTCCCCTGATCAGAATTTATGGAAAGATATCATGACCTACAGAGATGTCGCGTCATGCCCTAATCGCAAGCCACGTCGACCTGTGCAACCGCGCCAAAAAGGACGGTGGAGATCGTGTCCAGAGAAGTTGCCACGGATTTTGGTCTACTTGCCTAAACCGTAAGCCCATAACAACTTGGGGCTATTGTTGGGCCTGGCATCCCAGGAGAAAGACGGATCAAGTGGATCAAACTCAAGCCCACTGCAGATCGGAAGAACAAAAGAAAAGCCCAGAGGAGCCGACGAGACTTCTCTGGTCGAGTATCATCCGACAGGATCGCAAGGATCTCGCCACGCATTTAATGCCCAGATCACGCAACGGCCATAACATTAAAACCAACGTAATCACAGAGATTCAATGGCGCAATCTTCGCCATTACTCTCAACATTGAAGATGAAATATTCGACAAGAAATGCAAAACGGTAACAAGGGTGAAAGACTTACCATATCGGGACGACAAAGAGGATAAGAAACAACACGCACAATGATGCAAGGCACATGAGCATTCTTACTCAGAAAACACACCAGAATAGCACTCTCGCTCTCAATCTAGCTCTCTAACGGCTTCATACGTCTGACCCCCGCCGGTCGCCACTCACAAGTCACTGGTCGAGTCCCACTCGATCTCTGGTTTTATCACGATAAGTTGTATCACGATTCAGTCTGATTAAACACGACATCTAATAAAACCATCACGCTATTACATATTTATTCTTTGTTTATCTATTGCTTGCTTGGTTTGGATTGTTTTTTATCATTCGATCGACTAGTTACCCCGTCTAAGGCAATTTAGGTCGTCCGATCTTTTCGCCCCAAAACAGCTTCGTGTTCTTCCATCCATTGAAAGGACTTGTTTTTCCTGAGAGCGTCGTGGAAGGGTTTGCACTTGTCGGATGATTTGGAGATGAATCTGTTCAGAGCTGCTATCCGACCCGTGAGATTTTGTACGTCTTTGATGCATCGGGGGGATCGAAGATTGATGAGAGCCTTGATCTGTTCTGGGCTGGCTTCTATTCCTCTTTGTGTCACCATGTACCCCAAGAACTTCCCTGATGACACTCCGAAGGAACATTTAGTAGGGTTTAGTTTCATATTGTACCTTTTGAGCACCTCGAAGCTGTCGCGTAGGTGGTCTATGTGATCTTCTTTCTTTTTGGACTTGACCAACATGTCGTCTATGTAGACTTCCATCGTGTCTCCGATCTGATCTTTGAACATCTTGTTGACTAGTCGTTGATAGGTAACCCCTGCATTTTTTAGGCCAAAGGGCATTACTTTGTAACAGTAGATACCTTGGCTAGTGACGAATGCTGTTTTTTCCTGATCGTCGGGTTCCATGAGGATTTGATTGTAGCCGCTGAAAGCGTCCATGAAGGTAAAAATTTCATTTCCTGATGTGGCGTCGACCATGGCGTCGATGTGGGGTAGTGGGAACGAGTCTTTGGGACAAGCCTTGTTGAGATCTGTGAAGTCGATGCAGACTCTCCACTTGCCGTTCTTTTTTCTGGACTACGACCACGTTGGCTAGCCACTCAGGATAATGGACTTCTCTTATTTTCCCTGTTTCCAATAAGCTCTTGACTTCGTTGTCAATTATCTTGTTCCGCTCAGGGGCAAACTTCCCGCGTTTTTGCTTAACAGGGGGATGAGATGGATCTACATTCAATTTATGTGTAATAATGTTTGGAGATATTCCGACCATATCCTCATGCGACCATGCGAAGCAATCGGCATTGATCCTAAGAAAATCAAGAAGTTGTTGTCTGGTCGAGTCGTCCAAGTCCGACCCGACCCTTACCGTTTGGTTTGGCTTTGAAGGGTCCAGTACGATCTCGTCGAGTTTTTCCATTTCTGGTTTGATGTACCGACTGGATCCTTCGCCGCTCTGTGATTACTATGCGGTCTGATGTTTGACTGCGTTCTTCATGGAAGCGACGTAGCACTCTTTAGCGGTCCTTTGGTCTCCTCAGATTTCTTGTACTCCCTATTCAGTGGGAAACTTGATGACTTGATGATACGTCGAGGGTACCGCTCTCATAGCGTGTATCCATGGCCTGCCAAGAATACAATTGTAGGGAGATGGACAATCTAGGATCAAGAATTTCACCTGTTGGTTGATTCCTCCAGCGTATGTGGTTAGAATGATTTCACCCATCGTATGTTTAACCTCACCGCTGAACCCGACCAGTGGGGTCGACTTTTTGATTAGGTCGTTTTCAGCTAGACCCATTTCTTTAAGAGCGTCGAGGGTCAAAAGATTGGTTGAACTCCCTGTATCGATTAGTACCCTTCGTATTAAGCAATTACCAATAGACAAAGATATTACCAGACCATCGTGGTGACCGTCCGATCCGTCGGAATCGAACTCGTCGAACGTGACTGTCGAAAGGTTGGAGATCTTCCTTGGCCTTAATTCTGACGCCTCGGGCTTGTTGCCCTTGCTTTCCTTTGCGTGTCGCTTAGCCGCGGAGTATGTGTTCCCACATACGTCCGAACCACCTGAAATAGTATTGACAACTTTTGTATGGATGAGGGATGAAGGTTTGTTTTGTTTTACCTGGTCTCATCGTTCCATGGTGGTTTTTGCCCGCTCCGAGATTACGTCGCGCAGGAGCCCCTGTGCGAGCAGTCTTGCGACTTCCTTTCGCAGGGCGATGCATTCGTCGGTCGAATGACCATGATCGCCATGGAATTCGCACCATCGGCTCATGTCTTTCTTGACGGTCGGTCGCTCTTTCGGGGCCATCTTATTTCCTTTCCATATTTGTCGAAACTCTTGATGAGCCCCGACACGGAAACGTTGAAGTTGTAAGATTGGATCCTGGGAGGAAACGCCGGAACGTCTCTCCAGTCCTGGGACCTGTCTTGGAAAGAGTTTACCTGACTCAACTCGTTTCGATTACGAGAGTAGGGATGTGGACGTCTGTCTCTACGGTTGTCGGAGAGATTTTTACAATCAGACGGATCGGGCCCGTGTGAGGCTTTTCGCGACTCACGGTCCTCTTCCAATCTTACCTCGGCCATGGTCTTGGCCTGGACGTCTTCTAAGCTTTTGCATGGGTACTTGATAATCTCGTCGTAAAGGTTGTTGTCTTTGATCAGACCTTGTCTGAAGGCTTCGATGGAGGTTGTGACGTCGCAGTGGGGGATCGCCACTTTCTCCTTATTGTACCTGTTGAGATAATTCCTGAGAGGTTCGTTATACCTTTGTGTGACTCGGTAGAGGTCACTCGACTGCTTTTCGAGCCTCCGACTACTGGCAAATTGACTTTTGAAGGAGTTGACCAGATCCGCAAACGATGCAATCGTTCCCTGAGGCAAACGCATAAACCAAGTTAGTGCGGAACCTGCGAGGGTCATGCCAAAGCTTTTGCACATGACGGCCTCGCGGTTCTCCCTTGAAACAGATGCAACCATTAACTTTTGTTTATATATAGAAATATGGTCATCTGGGTCGCTGGTGCCGTCGAATGTCGCCATGCTGGGAAGATGAAACTTCTTGGGGATCTCGACCCTGGCGATTTCTTCAATGAACGGGGATTCTTCGAATCCGCCGGTCGCTTCCCTCTCGATTGGCTGCGGGACTCCTGGAAGCCTGTTGAAGCGATCGTCGATCTTCTTCATGTGTTGGTCGAGCGTCTGCTGGAAGAGATCCAGGACGTCTGGTGGATTGGTAACCCGTGGTTCGTCAATTCGGGCCCCTGCCGACCCGATCGGTGTGGAAAAAGTGACATAGTTAGTCGAAAATGGATTGGTAATAGGAGTTCGAGATGTACCCTCTGTGTATCCGGATCGTCGCACGCTCGGGGGCGTTGGCTCGACGTTGTCCATGTCGAGGCGTGTTCAGACGTTGTTGTGGATGGGCATACTCCTAGATCCCGAAGCCATTGATTGTACCTGCGACTTAAGAGACTCATTTTCACGGGTTAGTTGTGCGATCTCGGCTTCAGATTGGGTTGACAAGGCGGCGAGAGATTTGGTTTTTTGGCGCTGCTGGGCTAGTTCCTCTTGGAGGGCGGCCATTTTTTGAGAAAGTTCTTGGAACTGGGTTGGAGTAGGGTTTTCGGTTGGGTCCCCTGGATTTTGGGTTCCGTCTTCGAGACGTGGTTCTTCGGTGTTGGTAGATGGGTCGATAGTCATGGTTGGAAAGTTTCGGAAGGATGATCGGCAAGTTGCCCCACGGTGGGCGCCAAATTGTTTTGGGGCGAAAAGATCGGACGACCTAAATCGCCTTAGACGGGGTAACTAGTCGATCGGGTGATAGAAAACAATCCAAACCAAATAGATAATAGACAAGCAAAGAGCAAATGCAGAATAGCGAAATGATTTTATTAGATAATATATTGATCGGATTGAATCGAGATACAACTTATCGTAATAAGGCAGAGTGATCTTATTGGATTCGACCGGTAATTCTTAGGTTGCGACCGGTGGCGAATAAGCGGGGGTGATTGCTGGAGAGCTAGACGGGCAGTGAAAGTGTTGTTCTGTTTTGTTTCTGAACGAGAATGCTTGAGTGTGTAACGTGCTTGTATCCGTCCCCCTCTTATCTTCCTCTTCGTCCATATATGGTAAGTTCTTCGTGCCTCTGACCGTTATATTTCGATCCCATCCTTATCTTCAACGCCAAGATTTAATTACGGAGATTCTGTCACTAATTGCTGCTATTATGGTGTTGTGTAAATGTTGTGGCCGTTGATCAATCCTGGCATTTAATGCTTGGCGGGATCTTCGCGATCTTGTCGGAGGACGTTCGACTGGAGAAGCCTCGTCGCCTTCTCTGGGTTTCTCTTCCGTTCTTCCGATCCGTCGTGGGCCTGGGCTTGTCTTGCTCGATCCACCTTCCCAGGGGACGTCAGGCCCAACACCTATCACTTTGCCTTGGTCACACGACGCGTTCTGAGCATCAAGGAGGGTAACCTGGCTGAGCAGAGGGAGAATTTGTTTCACGCGCGATGCAGACTACAGAATGCATCACTGAGCGTGATCATTGATGGGGGCTCATGCTGCAACATCATCAATGAGAAGGTTGTCCGCCACTTCAACCTGCCGACGACTCCACACCCCACTCCCTATGGTCTACAGTGGATTTCAGACGGTTCAGGTAACAAAGTATCACAACAGTGTCTCATTTCCTTTTCTATTGGTCCTTATAGCGATACTGTGCTTTGTGATGTTACCGCCATGGACGCTACCCATTTGCTTCTGGGACATCCATGGTTATATGATCATCGCGTGCTTCACGACGGGTATTTGAACACTTACATGTTCAATTACCACGGGAGGCGCGTGACTCTCTTACCCATGAGTCCGCAGGAAATTTTACAGGACCAGGCCGAGCGCCAACGCCAGAAGGCACTGGAGGCCGCCAGAGCTCCGCCTGCAACGACATCCCCCGCGGAGAATGCCAGACGACAACTCGACCGAGTCACAGACCGAGTTGTGGCCACAGACGGAAACTCGGCCACGAACTCGCCCGAGTTGTGGCCCGAGTCAAGGCTCCAGCCAGAAACTCGGCCACTCACTCGGTCGAGTTCTGGACCGAGTCAGGACACCAGCTGCCAACTCGGCCAGCAACTCGACCGAGTTGTGGACCGAGTCAGGGGCTGCGATGACAACTCGGCCGAGTCAGTATCTCTTCCTGCGTCTTCGCCTTCTGCATCTTCTGGATGGTCTTCCGCATCGTCAGGTAAGCGTTCTACCCCTGGAATTACTTTGCGCTTACCCTCTACAGGTTCAGGTGGCTTACCTTCTTCAGCAACTGCTTCTGCGTCCACCTTACGGGCCACCTGTGAACCCAGGGTTCTTCTGGCACATCACAGGGACCTCACACCGGCACTGCAAGGCAAGTCTGCTTGTTTCCTTCTTATTCCTCGCCTTTGTGCCACTACTACGGTAGAGCCCGCACTCCCGCTTGCTATTTTATCTATTTTGCAGGACTTTGAGGATATTATGCCTGACGAGCTGCCGCCCGGACTGCCACCAGTGCGTGGTATTGAGCACCAAATAGACTTCATTCCCGACGCTTCTCTGTCGAACCGTGTTGCATATCGAGCTTCTCTTGAGGAAACTAAGGAGTTGCAGCGACAGGTCCAAGATCTTTTGGACAAGGGTGTTGTGCGGGAAAGCTTGAGTCCATGCGCCGTTCCTGTGATTCTGGTGCCGAATAAGGATGGGACTTGGAGGATGTGTGTGGATTGTCGTGCCATCAACCAGATCACCATCAAGTATAGACATCCCATTCCGCACCTCGATGATATGCTGGACGAGTTGCATGGTGCCACCTTGTTTTCCAAGATTGATATTCGGAGTGGCTATCACCAGATTCGTATGAAGGAGGGCGATGAATGGAAGACAACTTTTAAGACCAAGTATGGTCTCTACGAGTGGCTAGTCATGCCATTTGGATTAACCAATGCTCCATCGACGTTCATGCGACTCGTGAACCATGTGCTACGGTCTTTTTTGGGGAAGTTTGTCGTTGTATACTTTGATGATATACTTGTCTTTTCTAGTAGTTTGTCTGCGCATATTGACCATCTTAGACAGGTATTAGACTGCTTGAGGAAGGAGAGGTTGTATGTCAACAAAGGTAAGTGCGTTTTCTGCTCTGATCTACAAACTTTCTTGACTTTATTGTTTCCATGGATGGCTTACGTGTGGATGACGAGAAGATACGCGCCATCAAGGAATGGCCTACTCCGACTACCCCCACCCAGGTCCGCTCGTTCTTAGGGCTGGCCGGCTTTTACAGGAGGTTCGTCCGCGACTTCAGCACCATCGCCGCCCCTCTGCACGAGCTGACCAAGAAGGCGACGTCCATCACTTGGCTTCTGCGACATAATGCTGCATTTGTCGCCCTGAAGGAAGCCCTATGTCGCGCGCCTTTGCTGCAGTTGCCTGACTCCACTCGTCGGTTTGAGGTGGAGTGTGACGCTTCCGACTACGACATTAGAGGGGTCCTGCTGCAGGAGAGGCGTCTGATCGCCTACTTTTCGGAGAAGCTTTCGGGTGCTCAGCTGAACTACCCGACGTATGGCAATGAGTTATACGCGCTGATCCGAGTTCTGAAGACTTGGCAGCACTATCTCTGGCCGAGTGAGTTTGTCATACACTCCGACCATGCTGCCCTGGCCTATTTGAAGAGCCAGACGACCCTCAACCGCATGCATGCTAGGTGGGTCGAGTTCATGGAGACCTTTCCGTACCTGATCATGCATAAGAAAGGTAAGGAGAATGTGGTTGCCGACGCCCTTTCTCGCAGGTACGTGCTCATTACTCATCTTCAGTCTCGTTTACTTTGTAACACCCCAGGCCAGCCACCGTGCCACCAACCGGTGCCAGTGCCGCCTGGTTGTCCACATGGGCCGCAGCCCATACACCCCAACCTGGCCCAAAGGCCCAGCCCAACGGCTGTCTCCTGTGTGGCCCACAACCAACACAAGCGGGTTGTTGCCAAGGGGAATCGAACCGCCGACCTTTGGCATATCTCCCCTTTCCTAAGAGATATGTCACCAATTGAGCTGCAACCCGTTTGTGTTGGCTCTGGGCCACACAGGAGACAGCCGTTGGGCTGGGCCTTTGGGCCGGGTTGGGGTGTATGGGCTGCGGCCCATGTGGACAACCAGGCAGCACCGGCACCGGTTGGTGGCGCGGTGGCTGGCCTGGGGTGTTACATAAAAGTACACTTTTATGTGGGATAGGGGCCTCCGAGCGCAACGGCCCAGCCATTTCTATCCCCCATGGGCCGCAGCCCATGTACCCCAACCCATCCCCCTAACACGGGGAGGTTGTTCGTGAGTCTCGAACTCGAGACCTCACGCTTTGACAAGAAGCCTTACGCTTTCTTGCCACCAATTGCGCTGCAGGCTTCTTGTCAAAGCGTGAGGTCTCGAGTTCGAGACTCACGAACAACCTACCCGTGTTTGGGGGATGGGTTGGGGTACATGGGTTGCGGCCCATGGGGGATAGAAATGGCTGGGCCGTTGCGCTCGGAGGCCCCTATCCCACATAAAAAGTGTACTTTTATGTAATACATCGACAACTTAGCAGCCCGGCCCATCACAGGGCTGCAACCCATACACCCAAACCCCTCACTGGCCCATATTAAATGGCGCACAGCAGGTTGTTCGTGAGTCTCGAACTCGAGACCTCACGCTTTAACAAGCTGTCAAAGCATCACTTGTTACCAATTGTGTTGTACCTGCTGTGCGCCATTTAATATGGGCCAGTGAGGGGTTGGGGTGTATGGGCTGCAGCCCTGTGATGGGCCGGGCTGCTAAGTTGTCGAGGTATTACATACTTGGTTTTGCATTGCTCAAGGATTTGTATGCTGATGATGTTTTCTTTAAAGACATCTTTGAGCAATGTAAAATCAGCAGAGAGCATGACACGTATTTCCTGGATGACGGGTATCTGTACAAGGCTGGGAAACTATGTATTCCTACGTCTTTTGTCAGGCACTTGTTGCTCCAGGAAGCACATGACAGTCGGGAACACTTTTTCTGGCCAAAGATGGCCCAATGTGTTACCAGGTATTGCAAGAGTTGTGTGACATGCCACAAGGCTAAGGCACACTCGAGTCGACATGGTCTCTACACGCCCCTCCCCATTCTTGCGTCCCCGTGGGAAGATCTTTCCATGTATTTTATCACAGGGTTGCCTATGTCTCGGCGTGGTAGAGATTGCATTTTTGTAGTGGTCGACAAGTTCTCTAAGATGGCACACTTTATTGCCTGCAAGAACACCAACAATGTAACACCCCCCGATTTGATAAATGTGAAAGGCGCTACTGCCGATGACTCCGGACGTAAACCCCGAAGTCACCCCATGCTTTCCCGACGTCATAACTGACTTAAAACACAGTTACAATACTAAAATCATAACTTTTATTAAACCACGGTCGCAGAATGTCAACACAATTCCAAATACGACCAAAAACATCAAAAATACATAATCAGAAATAAATACAGCGGAAGACTTTTAAAACAAAATAACTCTTCAAAACCATCGTTCATCTTCATAGTCGTTCTAGCCTTCACGAAACAGCAACATACCTGATGTGCCGAATCGAACGGATGACACCAGCCAACCATGCAAGGAATAATTACGGTTGGTTAGTCTAAATGAATAGACTAGCAAGGGAATAAAGCAGAGTGGTTCGAAGCAGTCGTATTAGGTTAGACCCATTGCTTCTCGAATAATAACCGATGACGATAGTCAACCATCATACTCCTACTGGAATAACAAGAGGTATGCACAAGAGAAGATTCTGGAGACCGAGGCTCACAGCAATCAATCCCAAAAAGAAGACTCTAAAAGAAATGAGCCTTATAGGAAACATGACAAATGTTGGAAAACATAAACAAACACACAAGCACACCACATCGCATACAAGCGATCTAAGCTAGACGAACAATCCTAGCTGCACTAGCGCTACGCTGCACTACTCGCCAACGTTCATTAATTAGGTGCTTTCAGGCACTTATCTGAATTAAATGACCACACACACATATCACGTTATAAACTTTTAACTGGACCTCACAGGATCCAAACCTCTAACTATCGCATTGGGTCTTAGTTGCCCTTATAAAGAATGAACCTCACAAAGTCCAAACTTTTACTATCGCATTGGGTCTTAATCGCCCTTATAAAGAATGAACCTCTCGGAGTCCAAACTTTCACTATCGCATTGGGTCTTAATCGCCCTTATAAAGAATGAACCTCACAAAGTCCAAACTTTTACTATCGCATGGGTTTTAATTACCCTAAACAGTTATAAAGAAACGCCTATGGAACACACCGGATCTAGGCGCTCCTACGAATACTCGTGCTAACTAACAGTTAAACACGCAAACACATCACACAGAGAACCATCACGGCTCAACCTGAACAACTATCACCCTAGATTTAATAATCTAAACCACACACAATAAATCATATCAAGGACCCTTACGGCCTTCACCTGCACAACAAATCTATCATATACTAGCGTCGGTTCTAGCAGAATATACAACCTAGTAATAATATCCGTTTTATTTCACATAATGTTATCAAAACAGTTTCCAACATAATTCAGAATCATCCCAAATTAATTAACAACAAAACAATTGATAATTAATGAAAGTATGGAATGATGAGCAAGAGCGAACCGCCACTTGCCTTAGATCTGACAACTTCGAATCAAGCTGAGCAACGTCTAGTTCCTGGATCTGAAACTGGAGTAGATCTTGGATAATAAATCCCTAAGAAATGGCCCATAACAAGACCCTAAGTTAGATTCAATATACTTATATATGAATCTAAAAGAATACAAGAAGAAATAAAAGGAAACGAGCCAAGCCCAAAGCCAAACCACAAAATACACACTTCGGACAGCCTTGCCGCGGGTGCGGTGGAGGCCTGGCGCCGGGTGCGGTCAAGTGACAGTGGCCAGCTCGCGACAGCAACAATGGAGTTTTGCTTACCCAAATTGATTTGTTTCCCTTCGATTCGTCAATGGTTTGCTCTCCCAACACTTCAAAGCTTCTCACAACACTTGTGGCAACCTTCTAACACTCAAGAGCCCTCTCGAATCAAGCTCAAACCGTGCCAAAAATGGCGATTTCAGAGGGGAGAAAAACAGAGAACAAAGGAGAAGAAGAAGGAAGAAGGAGAAGCCTCTTGGCTTCGGTTTCGACCCCCTTTTATAGCCCAAAACCAAGCCACCACCAAGGGGACAAGGCGGGAGCAAGGGGACAAGGCGAAAGACCCACTTGGCCTGCCCACAGACTGCCCAAACAGAGCTACAGTAACCGCCTCGCGAGGAAGACGACACAGCTCAGGGAAATGGTCTCGCCGCGGGTGCGGTGGCTCCTGGCGCCGGGTGCGGCCACGGCAAAAAACTGTCCCTCTTATCCGAATTCAACTTGGGTTAATTTCCTTAAACCCGGGTTAAATATATTCGTACACTAACGATACATTAACCCCGAAAACACTTCAACTATATTATATAATGCTCGGAAAATTTTACAGAGATCAGACCCTTTATAGAAAGTCTGAAACTCCCTGAATTAAATCCGTCTAGCAAAACGGGCATTAGAAAAAAATTCAAAATACCCTGATAAAATACGGGATATTACAAACAATGCTACAGACATCGCTTGATTGTTTTTTGAGCATGTGGTGCGCTTGCATGATGTCCCTCAAACTATTGTTAGTGATCGGGATATCAAATTTGTGGGCCATTTCTGGAGAACATTGTGGGATAAGCTAGGCACCAAGCTTCTATTTTCTACTAGCTATCACCCACAGACGGATGGTCAGACGGAGGTGACCAACCGCACCTTGGGATCCCTCCTTCGGACGGTTCTCAAGGCGAACCCACGAAGGTGGGAGGACTTACTTGCTACAGTTGAGTTTTCCTATAACAGGTCCAGGCACTCCGCGACGAAGCTGATTCCTTTCGAGGTCGTCTATGGAAGAAACCCGTTGACACCGCTGGACATGACGCCATACCCGCTGCAGGATCAGGAGCACATTGCTGCTGGCAAGTTGGCTGAGCACATTCAGGAGCTGCACAGGAGGACACACACACAGCTGGAGCAGCATGCGCTGCAGTACTCAGCCCAGAAGAACAAGGTCTGGCGACGATTGATCTTCGCCCCGGGCGACTTGGTTTGGCTTCACTTGCGGAAGGAGCGATTCCCTTCCGTCCGCAAGTCTAAGCTCGACCAATAGGGTGATGGTCCATTCAAAGTCGTCAAGGCCATTGGTGACAATGCCTACCAGCTCGAGCTCCCGGACAAGTATGGGGTGCATCCGACGTTCAACGTCGCTGACTTAGCACCATACGTTGAGCCTGAGTATGATGATGGTGAAGCGGGGACGCTTCACACTCAAGTGAGGGAGGGTGATGTGACCCAGTCCTTCATGTCAGCTACAGAGGAGGAAGACGCCATACGACTTCCGCCTACGGGTCCGATCACCCGTTCCAGAGCGAAGAGTGTCCAAGCAGCGACACAATCCTTGGTGACCAGACTTGTAGCCAGTCACGGCCAGATCACTACAGCGCCCAAGCTTCTGTGTCTCGTCAGCTTAGCCGTGACTAACTCCTCTACAGTTACATCCAGTCTGATCGAGACATTACTTGTTTAGTATGTTTATGAACATTATTTCTATTTTTAGTAGCTTCTATTTCTGGGTGGTTTCCATTTGTGTTAAATGGGCCGCCAGATTTAGTAACTAGAGAGTCTGGCCCATTAGGTCAACTCTCTAGTATAAATATTAACTTTTGTCTTCATTTTCCAGCACGTCGAAATAGAGATTTTGTTTACAGTCGAGTAATCTCCTGAAACCCGGGCCCTGACGTCATCAATCTTTGTGATAAGCACTACTTTGTAGGGCTTAAGTAAGAGTTATTAGAGGGTTTATTGGTGCCATTCGGGTAGATTTAGACACATTCATATGTATGGCGTTTGGGGGCGAAGTTTGGTGTATTTGGAGGTGTTTGAGCTATTTTGGATATCATAGGAGACACTGAGGAAGAAGTCACCACTAGAAGACGCCAAGGAAGTGAAGAGAAGAGTAGAAGAACAGTGGGCTGAATTCAAATGGTTCGTTCTCTCTACTCAGATGTCCAAATGGAGTGATTCCAATTCGAGGAGTTATATCTTGAAGTCTACTACCAGTCCTCAAAATATGAGCACAATCCGAGTTGAGAATCAAAAGTTATGGCATTTTTACTGAAGTGTCGTAGAAGCTGAAGTACTGGAATCCCACCGCACCCAGCGGTGGGCACTGCCGCACCCGCGGCGAGGTCGTCAGAGAACTGGAGTTTCTGTTAAATGGCCGCACCCGGCGGTGGAGCCACCGCACCCGCGGTGGAGACGCGCTAAAAGTCTTTTACGAGTTTTCTTATTCCCGTTTTATTTTATTTCCGAAACTTTATTTCCAAGTTTGTTATTTTTATTTTCTGTATTTCTGAATTATTACTTTAGTATTTAAGTTAGGTTTAAGACTTTTTAGAGAGGATCCAATTCTCAAAACCTAGTTGCCACAGAGAAAATAGTTAGACCTAGTTTCATTCATCGTTGTTTTTCCCTTTTGCTCAGGCAGACAATTGAAGCCTTTGGATTGTGAGGTTATTCCTTTACTCTTTCTATGATTGTATTAATTTTCTCTCGTGCTTAATCTCATTGATCATATATCGATTCCCCTTGATTTGTTGATTAGGAAATCAATTAGATTGTTAATAGTAGTTCCCTCTAGTCTGACAACCTAGAGAAATTAGTATTATGCTATTGGTTCCCCTTTTCCATACAACCTGTTGAGATTGTTATTGATCATACTACTAAGGATTAGAGGATACTGGTTGAGAATCTAAATCCCTTAGTTTGTATAGAGAATTAATTGCATGCAATTGTATGACTGATTGCTACACTTGCATGTACCTATCTATTCTTGAACTTCCTGCTGCTATTGAATTAAATCGTAAAGGTTAGTAGGGATTTGTTTAATAGTTAGGGTTATCAAGACTGGTTGGACTGGTAACTATTTCAGAACAAGGATTAGGACTTTCATGAGTATTGAGGACTAGGAATAACCAATGATCGATCTATCAATCTGAAGTGTGGATATTTGTTTGGCTGAGTCATTTTTCCAATTTGATTTCAAGTCTTTGTTTTTATTTATTTTGGTTTTAATCAGCAAACCCCCTTGGTTACTTGTTGGTATACAATTACATCATTGGAATAGTATTTGATTCTCTGTGGGATTCGACCCTTACTTACCAGACTACATTAGTTAGGTTTGTTTAGGATTATTTTGTATAGGTGTCACGACAACGCCTATCACTTTGCGTTTCTAGTTGAACTATCCTGGTGCATCGATTCGGTTACCGAACTATCCAGTTACTATCCGCAATTCCGCAACAAGAACTAACCCTAGTTCTTGTCTCCCCTCCAAACCCTAGGGCTGCCGCCGATCTCCTTCACCCATCACAACCGCCGCTCGCTGCCCACTTCCGCCGCCGCTCGCTGCCCGTCTTCCGCCGCGTCTTCATCACTTCCGCCGCCGCCCATTGCCTCCAGTCTGCTGCACCCGAACCCCATCAGTCCGCCAACACCATATTCAACCCTTCCGACGAGTTGCTTCGCTCTAATACGCATTCAACGGATCCTTGACAACGATTTGTGGTCTTTCCATCGGACAAGGTCACATCATCTATCTATTCAATTTTGGACGGAGTGCGTTTCTGATCAATTTCACACCAACTCCTATGTTGGGTGCACGATCACCCTATGAGGTACTTCACAGGCAGCCACCACCTTACTCTTCCCTTAGAGTGTTCGGATGTCTATCTTTTGCCACTTAGAATCCCCGCAATCAGGATAAATTTGCAGATCGCAGTCGTAAGTGCTTGTTTATCAGATATCCGCTCGACAAATGAGGTTGGCGTCTTTATGATCTCGAGACGAAAGAGTTCTTTATCAGCAGAGACGTTGTATTCTTTGAAGATCTCTTTCTGTTTTAGATTCCGCCTCCCTTGGACCGCCATCTCCCGCATCGCCTCCATCTTTGGCGGTATATGACGATCCACCAGCCGGGATCGACGCCAAGGAGAGTATCGGCCCCTCTTCGGATCCCTTGGCCTCTCGTCCACCGGCCCCTGCCTCTTATGAGGTCGCGCTACCAGACAAGGGGAGCGACTATGCATTCGCTCCTTCTTCGAGCTCACTGTTGTTCGTCACAGTACACGGCCTAGACAACCTTCGGTTCGTCTCAAGGATTTTGTGTGCCATACAGTTCAGCCCATAAACCCCACTGCTGCACTCGCCCCACCTACGCCACAATCATCGTCCTCAAGTACGCCTTACCCTTTAGATGCGTTTGTCTCTTGCTCTAATTTTTCTGCCTCACACATTTGTTTTCTTGGAGCAATTACCGCAGGCAGTGAACCTTCCTCGTTCTCTCAGGTGGTTCGATTTGAGCAATGGAGAGCAGCTATGTCGATCGAACTCGATGCCCTTGAGCATAACCGGACGTGGGTCATTTCCCCCTTACCTGCAGGCAAGGTTCCCATTGGCTGTAAATGGGTTTATCGTATCAAATACAATTCAAATGGTTCCGTTGAGAGGTACAAGGCTCGTCTAGTGGTCCTCGGGAATCACCAGAAAGAAGGCGTGGACTACACAGAGACATTTGCTCCACTAGCAAAGATGGCTTTTGTTTGTGTGTTCTTATCAGTTGCTGCTATCCGGGGCTGGGAGTTACATCATATGGATGTACATAATGCCTTTCTCCACGACGATCTTGACGAGGAGGTTTATATGAAACCCCCTCATGGCCTTCTTAATGTGCCTCTCGGGCATGTCTGTCGCCTGTAGAAGTTGCTCTATGGTCTCAAACAGGCTCCCCGCAACTGGTTTGCTAAGCTTTTTGCTGCCCTTCGTGCTTTTGGATTCCGCCAAAGCTATGCAGACTACTCGTTGTTTTCATATCAGCAGCACGACACTACTCTACAGGTTCTCATTTACGTTGATGACCTCATCGTTGCAGGGAACAATTCTGCTGCCATTTCTCGCTTCAAGTCCTATCTCAGCTCATGCTTTCACATGAAGGACTTGGGTACTCTGAAGTACTTTCTTGGGATAGAGATCGCTCGCAACTCCTCTGGGTTGTTTCTGTCTCAGAGGAAATATACTCTCGACATCCTATCCGAGGCGGGCCTGTTAGAAGCCAAGCCGTCTCCTCTACCCATGGAGCAGCATCATCGTCTCGCAGTGTCCGAGAGTTCGGCATTTGACAGTCTGGAACGTTACCGTCGTTTGGTAGGTCGTCTTATCTCCCTTACCATTACTCGTCCAAAATTGTCTTACTATGTGCACACAGTAGCACAATTCATGTAGTCTCCTAAGATCGATCACTGGAATGCGGCAATCCAGGTGTTGCACTACTTGAAGGGTCACCCAGGCCAAGGGTTACACCTTTCTTCCCAAAGTTCGCTTCAGTTACAAGCGTTCTGCGATCAGATTGTGCGTCTTGTCCGATCACCAGGTGATCTCTTACAGGTTCTTTATTATGCTGGGTCAGTCTCCCATCTCTTGGAAGACTAAGAAGCAGGTGATTGTTTCTAGATCGCCAACTGAGGCTGAATACATGGCAATGGCCTCCACATGTTGTGATCTGATTTGGCTCAAGTCTTTGTTGAAGTCACTAGGTGTTCAACATACAACTCCCATGAGTCTTTTCTGCGATAGCCAGGCAACTTTACACATTGCTGCCAACCCAGTTTTTCATGAGCGTACCAAGCATATCGAGATTGACTGTCATCTTATGCGAGATCATGTCCAATTAGGCAATATTGTCACTTGTTATGTCTCCACAACAAACCAACCAATTGACTTGTTCACTAAGACACTAGGAAAGGTGCAGTTGGAGTTTCTTTTGACAAGTTGGGTATTATTGATCCTTATGCTCCAATTTGAGGAGGAGTATCAAGATAATATCTTATATAGTATTTTCATATATTATTTTAATATCTATCTTTTATACAAGATAAGATTATTCCTATAATCATAAATATCTTATTCAATGAAAGAAATTAACATAAAATTATTTTTCACAAATCTTTTCTCTTCTCTAAAATTATCACACACTTAAATTTGTACAGACCTCTCGAAAAAGGCACAGATTTGCCGGCCTAACTTACTCCAATATAACTTCTGTTAGATTTATTTTATTTCTAATTTGACTCATTCAAAATATAATGGATATAACTATTTAACGAATTATTTAATTAATTTTATTTCTAGTGTCACTCATTCAAAATATAATGGATATTAGCTAATTAACTTGATACAAACTTGCCCTACTTATCATTTTTGGGTTTGTACGCGTTGTCCCCTATTAATAGTCTTTTTTGTTAAAAAAATTAAAATTTTCTCATTTTCACGCTATTTTATGTCACTCAAATTTAAAAAACTAATTTGTATCAAAACAAATATTATAAATAAAAAAGTATTTATAAATACAACCTCCAATATTAATTCTAAGTTTCGAACTACTATTTGTAGACCTTGCTGAGCTCTTAATAATAAATTAGTTTCGTAATGTGGATCACTCTTAAATTAAGGGATTAGATTCCCCAATTGAAACAATTAACACTACAATTTAATCAAATCCGATTTGCAGTTTTCATGCTTAATTAACATGTACAGTACAAGATATTTTATTTATTTGTGTGCTTATAAAGAGTGGGAGACAAAAGAGATAAGGAAAAGTATATGGTCATCAATTGATTTTTTGCGAGGTTATGCACTATCACATATACAATATACTGCACGTAACTATCGTGCATCTTAATTTAATAAAATAAAAATATCAATCGTGTTACAACTTACAACATACATCAAATGAAGTATTTCCTGACTCCTGTCATCCATTCACTTAAAAGGTTGCAAAAATATACTTAGAGATTTCTCCTTACATATTTTGTGAAGAAAAATACAGTCTACTTAACTTGTTTTCTTAATTCATGTCTGGACAAATTAGATTCCTTAATTTCAAATAGGATATATATATCTCGATAGAGAGGGATCGGGGTAATTTGAAATTTCTGTTTATTGGTTTTGTTGGATAGTTAGATTAGCTAATTTGCAGGGCTGATGCATGTTAAAATTAGGGTAAAAAGTGGTTTTAGATTAAAAATATAAATATATACAACTAGTGGATGAATGGATGATTCAAATGTAAATCATTGTTTTCATGCGGGCTGCGTGAGTAATGTACATTTAAATTGTGACTCACTGACTCGTATATATTTATGTGTAGAGTGACACACATTCATTGTGTATTATAATGCATATTCACTACGATGCATAATACATATGTATTATGATGCACATCTAACTATTACACCATATATAGTCAGGGCCGGTCCAAACATTTGGTTGGGCTCTAGGACGAAATAAAAATAAAGGCTCTTGTAAACATAAAAGTAACGTTTGAATAATTTAAACTAAAAAAGAAATATAAAATAATAAGAAAATATTATATATGATAATTATATAAAGTAAAATTTTGATAGAATTAAACCACTTTTTATGTCCAACTTATAAGTTTGATCTTTTTCGATGAATGAGATTTTATGATAAACAATTAATATAAGAAAGAAATACTAATTAACAACATTCAAATAATTTTTTTATTTAAGTTCAAAATGAAAAATAAACCTCACAAAGAATATAAAAAATAAATTTAAATAAAAACCAAATTCACATAGAAAAGAAATTGACTCACATATCAAAATTGAGAAACAAGAAAAATGTGTCACATATATTAAAGAACAAATGTTATATAAAATAACTAGCACAATTAATAAAATAAAAATCAACTAAAAGAAAAATGGGCCTACATAAATATAAAAGTGGAGTTATTGAGATTTGAACCTAAGACCTTTTAAAAGACAATTATACTTATCCACTAGACCAACTTTACTTTATATATTTCTTTTCTTAATTAATAATTAGATTACTACTACTTGATATTGAATTTGGACCCCTTCCGACCTTGGGACCTAGGACGGCCGCCTACCTAAACTACCCCTAGGACCAGCCCTGTATATAGTGACTTTCAAGATTGATTATTGATTTATGCCATTGACTATCCTTAACCAGTGTTGACCTATTGAAAATTGGCATTGATCAACTTTGACCGATTCCCCAACCCACATACACAAACATGCGAATCGATTCTTGACATTAATATTTGAGTGATTTTGGCCCATTAGTTTTTTTGAATTACTTATTTTGTTAATTGTTTTTCTAAATTTTTAATTTTGTTTATTGATCTCCATGTGTCATCAGTATGATAAGATTTTAAAAGTGTCATCAACTTGATAATATGTAAAAGTGTCATTAGTTGTTAACCATTGGTCAACGTCAGTCAATGATCGTTGACCTCAGATAACCCTTTAAAAGTGTCATCAGTTGTTGGCTAGACGCTCACCGGCGTTGATATCAATATTATCTAGATCTATTTTTTAATACATAGATTAATATTAACAATTATTAATATATTTATTCAATATATATGACATAAAACCCGTCACTAACACGAAAATTACATTAGTTATGAACCTAGAGCTTGAAATTTTCAACCAAGCCGTTCAATTTCATATGCAAACTCTTCTTAGGTTGGGAACCTACTTCACATTTTGGATAGTTTTAATCTTACCATCATGCATTCTCATAGGAACAGTTCTCACACCCTTTATCATTAGAGTAGTGTGGTCACCTAACATCACTTCTCTACCATCACAGTAAGACAGAGAATCAAACAAACCCTTATTGGGTGTAGCATGCATGGTACAACCAGAATCTAAAATCCAGTCATTGCAAGCAAAGTTCTTAGCAACCATAAGCAATTCATGAGAGTATTCAGAGCAAGACTCAAACACATTAGAAGAGCCAATATTATTTTTCTCTTTATTTTTCTCATCACGAATTCTTTTATGACAATCTTTAGCAAAGTGGCCATCTTTGTTACAGTAATAGCATTTCACTTTAGACTTGTCAAAGTTCTTGTTTTCAGACTTCTCATACTTGTCCTTATTGGACTTCTTGTAATGATACTTGCCTTTTCCTTTGGTCATTAACAGTTCAGACTTAGAGTCTGACTTAGGTTCATTTTTAGTCTTGTGTTTAGACTTAAAGACCTTAAGAACTTCATCCTTTTGAATTATAGCCTCAGTAATCTTAGAGAGAGTTAATTCATCATGACCATATTGAATGACATCCTTAAGGGTGTCAAACTGGGAAGGCAAAGAATTCAAAAGAAACACAGCTTGATGGGTTTCCTTTATCTCATCATCACATCTTTTCAAATCTTGAGTCATTCTCAAGAAAGCATCAAAATTTCCACTCACAGTTAAGGACATATCCATTTTGAAAGTGAATAATTTGCACAACAGAGAAATTCTACTGGGCAGTGATTTAGTCAAGTAAATAGCATCCAAAGCATTCCAGAGAGCTTTAGGTTGAGTAAAACTTATAACCTGACGAGCTACGTCGTCAGTTAACCTGATCATAATTTCTGAGTGTGCAAGGTCTTGGATATCCTTCATGTCAGCATTGGTGGTCCCAATGAGCCATCCCTCAGAAATTGCCCGATAGCACTTTTCCTTGATTAAGATTGCTTTCATCTTAACCTTCCACATGGCGTAGTCACCATTTCCATCAAAAGGCTTTAGCCTGGTGCTTTCAGCCATCACTACCTGAGATCAACCAACAATAAGTAATGGAAGCAGAGACACTAACAAGCAAAGACTCGAGAGGTAACCAGAAAACCCTAACTAATTTCAAAGAGAACGAAAGGGCACCAGAAACTCAAAGAAGCAGAATACAAGAATGCTTCAGAGATCAAACAAGGCTTCCCTTGCTCGATCAACACACGAGTAACAAGAGCAAACCCTAGATCTATCACATGCAAATCACAGAACGCATGCAGACACACAGAAAACACAGTGGAAGCGAGAGGATATCAGAGAAGGCTCTGATACCAATTTGTAATTGTGTTTTAACCAAAAATCACAAGATCTACTAATTCCAAGTTCAGATCGCAACGAAAAAGCAAGCAAGAACAAGAAAAACAGTAGAGACACCAGATCTGTTTATGCGGTTCGGTTCCCCTACATCCGCAGAGCCTCGAGACGGGAGACTCAACCCAAATACACTATCGAACGGAGAAACACAAGTGTTGGTTACAAGGGAGCAATCAGAAACCCTAGACAACCAACTACAGAGATAAACCAGAGACAAGCATAAAGAAAACAACGAGGAGAGAAGAAGGCAATAGAAAGGGTTTCAGCCCCCTCTCAAGGCTGACAAAGCTCCAAACACAGGCTTCGTTGTAAGTGACCAAGATGGACACCAGTAGCGCTGGCGACAGTCACCGGAGACGCTAGCGCTCTTCTCTTTTCTCTCCTCTCTTTTCCCTTCTCTCTGACTTTGGAACGGCGCATCAGAATGAACAGTGTAGAAACCAAAGGAAGCAAAGGCTTATAAAGCTAGGTCACGCGGCTACATCCAAACGATGCGTTTCGCCAGGCGAGCCTAGAGTGGAAGCTAGATGGGCCTTGCAAGTCACAAGCCCAATATCATCTTCAACAGGCTTTGGCCCAACATTCACTTAAACCAATCTGTGCATCCAAACCGGTATCAAACCGGGGTTGCAACTAATTAGTAGAGTGAACCTGGTTTAGCCTTATCATAAGGTTTCTAATTAAAACCTCAACCTTGCCATCCAAAACACTTAGTCAAAGTCAAAGCTGGATTACAATTACAACACAAACTATACACTTCGTATGGCATTTCATCTTATACATAATGTGAATATTTGTGGATTTATTTTTAGTAGAAAATACTTAGATTGTTACAATAAATAATAAAAAGCTAATTTCATTGTCACCGAATGTCATACTTATCTATTGAGTTGGTAAGATTTGACATATTTATGGATTAATATCTACAAAATATTTCAATAACAACAACAATAATAATAATAATAGAATAGCTTCTAGAGGGATAGAGGTATTGTTGTGATCAAGGATCGGATGGGCTCGGTGCAAGGATTTGCTCGTCTTATGGCCTGGAACTCTCGAGACCTTCAACCGGGCAAGGTGTGCGGCAATGGATGTGGAAGGCGTCATCGAAGGTGATTGTGGCAGGTGTGTCTTGGTGGATTGATGGTGCTGGATAGGCGTTCTACAAGGCTAAGATACTACACACTCAGCCAAGGAAAACGATGATAGGATTTCGAGATATAACACACTCAAAAACCGATCAAGAACACTCGATTTGACACACGAATGAGAAGAAGAAAAGAGAGAGTTTGAGAACTGAAATTCTGTAGATTTTGATTCAATATTCAACGTGCCAAATGAATTACAAGAGTTTGCCTGATATAGGCTAAAAACGATTAAAGGAAAAACAATAAAATAGAAATCACTACCTAAGCATTACACCCACTAAGTGATGCACTAGCCGGCAATTTTAGGGAATTAAAATTAACAGAAATAAATGTCTTAATTCACTAAAAATATCATGAAAATAATCGGCCCTAAATTAGCCAATTTCCGGAGCTTGCTAAGTATTATGTTGCTAGGCGCCGAGAAGTCCGGGGAAGGCCACAAGGTATGTGACCGGGCCATGGTCAAGTTGACTCGGCGCTCCTAGGCTCATTAATCCTTCCTTGAGCTGGTGGTGTAGCTGGCGAGCTTGGGCTCGGGTGATGGCTCCAGGTTGTGGTTCAGCCTTGATCTTGTCTCCATCCGCGGCCGCAATTCTAGGGCTAGACTTTGGGCTGGTGGCTGGGCTAAGTGAGCCTTTGCCGGGAGAAGCCTTTGTGTCTGGCACGGTGCTAGGCGCGGCGCTTGGCATTGGCATGGACATCTCTTCTTATGGCTCGGCCATCTCTTCTTGTGGCTCGATCGTCTCTTCCTCACTAGGCATGAACACATCATCCTCCCTCTTTTGAAAGAGATTCGACCTCGAATCCAGCTCGTCAAGGTCTTGTTCATCATTCACAAGGTAGGGCATTAAGTCGGACACATTGAAGACGTCATGAGTGCCATAGGAGGATGGGAGCTCCAATTTGTAGGCGTTGTCATTGATCCTTTCAAGCACTTGGAAAGGGCCATCTCCTCGTGGCTTCAGCTTGGAGTTGCGGAGTGTTGGGAAGCGCTCTTTCCTTAGGTGCACCCAAACAAGGTCGCCGGGCTCAAAGAGCATCTCCCTACGCCCCTTGTTCGCTTGCTTCTTGTATTGGTTGGTCCTCCTCTCAAGTTGGAGCCTAGTGTCTTCATGTAACTTCTTGATCCGAGTAGCTTCAACTGCACCCTCCTTGCTTTCCCTCTCCTTGATGGCATATGGCAACAATTCTAGAGGTGTCGTGGGATTGCGCCCATATACTACTTCAAAGGGTGTCCTCTTGGTGGCCGTGTGGACTGATCTATTGTAGGCGAATTCAATGAATGACAAGCTATCCTTCCACCTGCGCAAGTTAGTCCTCAAAATAGTTCTAAGTAAAGTACCAAGAGTGTGATTGACTACCTCGGTTTGTCCATCCATTTGAGGATGACAAGTGGTGGAAAATAGGAGTTTGGTTCCAAGCTTGGCCCACAAAGTCTTCCAAAAGTAGCTCAAGAACTTCACATCCCTATCTGACACAAATGACCTAGGAACTCCATGTAATCTCATAATATGATAAAAAAAAGAGGTTAGCAACATGAGATGCATCATCAGTTTTATGGCATGCTATGAAGTGTGCTATTTTGGAGAACCTATCCACTACTACGAAGATGGAGTCTCTCCCTCTCTTAGACCTTGGTAACCCCAAAACAAAGTCCAGGGAAATGTCTTCCCAAGGTTGTTTGGGGATAGGTAAGGAAGTATAGAGACCATCGGGCTGCGTCTTAGCCTTGGCACGTAAGCAAGTAGTACAAGAAGCACAATACTTCTCTACTGCCTTAAGCATATGTGGCCAGTAGAAATGTTCCTTTAGCACATGTAGAGTTTTAAGGACACCAAAGTGTCCCATCAACCCGCCCCCATGAGCTTCTTGCACTAGAATGGTCAGGATAGAACCCTTAGGGATACACAACTTTTGACCCTTAAACAAGAATCCTTCATGCAAGTAGTATTGGTCTTTGCTTCCATGAGACTTACATGCGGCGAATATGTCACAAAAATCAGAATCATGTGCATATAAGTCCTTCATGAAAGAAAAACCAAGTAACTTGGCATCTAGTAAGGTCAAAAGGGTTTACCTCCTAGATAGTGCATCAACCATAATATTGTCTTTTCCCTTCTTATGCTTGATGACATAAGGGAAGGACTCAATGAACTCCACCCATTTGGCATGTCTTTTGTTGAGTTTGCTTTGCCCCTTTAGATATTTCAATGCCTCATGGTCGGAGTGTATCACAAATTCCTTGGGCAACAAGTAGTGTTGCCACACTCGAAGTACTCTCACAAGGGATAAGAGCTCTTTGTCATAGGTGGGGTAGTTCAGCTCAGCCCCACCTAGTTTCTCACTAAAATAAGCTATGGGTTTGCCCTCTTGCATTAGGACACCCCCAAGGCCTATTCCAGATGCATCACATTCTATCTCAAATGTCTTGTCAAAGTTAGGCAAGGATAGAAGTAGTGCTTGAGTGAGCTTAGCTTTTAGGCACGTAAAGGCTGCCTCTTGTAATGTACCCCACTTGTAAGCCACACCCTTCTTGGTTAGTTCGGTGAGAGGTGCAGCCAAGGTGCTGAAATCCCTCATAAACCGGCGATAGAAGCCAGCCAAACCAAGAAAGCTACGGACTTGAGTCATAGTGGTAGGTGTTGTCCATTCATGAATAGCCTTCACCTTCTCTTCATCCACTCTCAATCCGTCTTTGCACACCACAAACCCAAGAAATACCACATGATCCGAATGGAAATGGCACTTCTTGAAGTTGGCATACAACTTCTCCTCTCTAAGAACCTCAAGAACTTGTCTAAGGTGTTCAACATGCTCTTCAAGATTGTGGCTATACACGAGGATGTCATCAAAGTATACAACTACAAACTTGCCAAGAAACGACCTTAGGACATGATTCATGAGTCTCATGAATGTGCTAGGGGCATTAGTTAACCCAAAAGGCATTATCAACCATTCATACAGCCCATATTTAGTTTTAAAGGCTGTTTTCCATTCATCGCCTTCTTTCATGCGAATTTGGTGGTAACCACTTTTGAGGTCTATCTTGGAGAACACACTTGCCCCATGCAACTCATCAAGCATGTCATCTAGCCTAGGAATAGGATGGCGATACTTGATTGTAATGTTGTTAATTGCTCGGCAATCAACACACATTCTCCAAGTGTCATCTTTCTTAGGGACTAAGATGACCGGAACTGCACAAGGGCTAAGACTCTCTCGAACATAGCCCTTGTCAAGCAATTCTTGTACTTGACGTTGTAACTCTTTTGTCTCCTCAGGATTAGCCCTATAAGCTGCCCGGTTTGGTAGAGTTGCCCCCGGTATGAAATCAATTTGATGTTCAATACCTCTTACCGGTGGCAATCCACTAGGTACTTCCTCGTGAAAGAGATCATCAAACTCCATCAAGAGGTGAGTAATGGGCGCAGGAAGTTCTCCAAGGTCAGCCAAGGTGAGTAAGGTGTCCTTTGGTATGAACAAAAGACATTGCTCACCTCGTTTGATGGCTTGAACAACTTCCCTAGGCTTGGCCAAAAGCAAATGATTGGAGGCGCCTCCTTTGCCCCCAATTGCCATTTTCTTATGTTTCTTTGGCTCAGCCTTAGACCTGTACAAGTCCGGGCTAGCCCGACCGGCCCGGACCGTCCGCCCGGTTAAAAAATCGGGCCCGGACAGCAATATTGGCCCGGTCGGGCCGGGCTAGCCCGGAACAGTAACGGGCCGGGCATGGACAACCCTCTAGGCCTGACCGGGCCTAGAAGCCCGGCCCGGTACCCATTACTATTCATATAAATATTTAAAAATATATATACATATAAAAAAAACCTAACCCTAATCTTCTATTCCTCTTCATTCTCCAAGATGCGCCTCCCTTTTCATTCTCCTCCTCAGTTCTCTTGACTCTCATCTTCTCCTCCATTTTCATTCTCTATTCTCCTCCTCCGACCTCCATCATCTCCTCCCGCCTGGACAGTGGGTCAGTGGCCGCCTCTTCTCCTTCACGGCTTCACCCGCCTGGGCTACCTCCCACTTCGAACGCCGATCGGGAGCCTGCTGCTTCGCGTCGGCCATCGGTCCAGCCACCTGCTGCTTTGCGCCGGCCACCGATCCAGCCACCGAGGCAGCTGCTTGGATCTGCTTGAATTGTTCACGCCAGCTGCTTCAATCCCACTGAGCCCTTTGCATCAGCCATCAGGTATTTAAGTGCTTCGATCCTTTAACCGAGCCATTGCATCTGACTTGTTTATCTGAATTTTTTGAGATTGTGTTGAATCTAATTTAATATCTTAAATTTCCAAGTTCTATTTTTTGAGATTATGTTGAATCTCACTCTGACAACTTGTGTAATTTCCAGCCCCTTTTTTTTGTATTTTTCCAGCCCCTTTATTTGTAATTTTCATCCATTTGGTGTTTTTTAATCGTTAGGGATGGAACCACCAATGGAGTCATGAGAATGGAGAAGTCGTAGACATGGTATTTCAAGAGCAAGGATGATTAGAGGATTTCTCGTTGTTATCGTGATCCTTTTGTTTTGTTTGTAGTGTGGTCTTTGGGTTTTGTATTTGTATTTGCATAAGGATGTAAGCATGGATTTGTATTGTGCTTGTTTATGTTGTTGCCTTGATGGCACTCTTGTTTGCTTTTGCAGGATTATTGTTTGTTTGCTTTGCATTTTGCATAAGATATTTACAGGATTGTTATTATGTTTTGTAAGGATTTTTTACTTCTATATTTTTTGCATTTTGCTTCTACCAGATTGTTTTGCTTTGCATAAATTCACAATGTGAATTTATAAAGCAATCAACTCAAGCATCCAATTGCATATAAAATTATAAATAATCATATTAAAAAAATGTAAATCAGGCTAATTAGCCATATTTTATAATTAGAAAATACAAAAAACGTAACCGGACCGGCCCGCCGGGCAACCCGGCCCGGATGACCGAAGGGGCTTGGACAGAAATTTCAGCCCGTTTGGATCGGACGGGTTTGGCTCGGCCCGGTCAACCCGGTAAAAAATCATCAAAAACCCGGCTCGGGCCCGAACTTGTACAGGTCTAGTCTTTCGTTGGGCTTTCCTTTGCTCTCGGGCCATATGATCGGCCATGATTTCATGGGGTGACAAAGGGTGGAGAGTGATCCTCTTACCATTCATGATAAAAGAATACTCATTTGTCACTCCATGATGAACCACGCCCCTATCAAATTGCCATGGCCTACCTAGGAGGAGATGACATGCGGTCATGGGAAGCACATCACACACAACCTCATCTTCATATCCCCCTATAGCAAACTGAATTGTGACTTGATCCTGGACTTTAAGAGGAGTGTTGGAATTCAGCCAACAAAGTGTGTAAGGTTGTGGATGAGGAGTAGTAGATAGATTGAATCTTTCTACTACTTCTTGGTCAAGAATGTTACAACATGACCCTCCATCAACTATTACACTACATACTTTCCCTTTAATAGTGCACCTAGTGTGAAAGATGGTCTCACGTTGACTAGGCACACTTGGAATCGGATGGGCTCGGTGCAAGGATTTGCTCGTCTTATGGCCTAGAACTCTCGAGACCTTCAACCGGGCAAGGTGTGCGGCAATGGATGTGGAAGGCGTCGTCGAAGGTGATTGTGGCAGGTGTGGCTTGGCGGATTGATGGTGCTGGATAGGCGTTCTACAAGGCTAAGATACTACACACTCAGCCAAGGAAAACGATGATAGGATTTTGAGATATAACACACTAAAAAACCGATCAAGAACACTCGATTTGACACACGAATGAGAAGAAGAAAAGAGAAAGTTTGAGAACTGAAATTCTGCAGTTTTTGATTCAATATTCAACGTGCCAAATGAATTACAAGAGTTTGCCTGATATAGGCTAAAAACGATTAAAGGAAAAACAATAAAATAGCAATCACTACCTAAGCATTACACCCACTAAGTGATGCACTAGCCGGCAATTTTAGGGAATTAAAATTAACAGAAATAAATGTCTTAATTCACTAAAAATATCATGAAAATAATCGGCCCTAAATTAGCCAATTTCCGGAGCTTGCTAAGTCTTGTGTTGCTAGGCGCCGAGAAGTCCGGGGAAGGCCACAAGGTATGTGACCGGGCCATGGTCAAGTTGACTCGGCGCTCCTAGGCTCATTAATCCTTCCTTGAGCTGGTGGTGTAGCTGGCGAGCTCGGGTGATGGCTCCAGGTTGTGGCTCAGCCTTGATCTTGTCTCCATCCGCGGCCGCAATTCTAGGGCTAGACTTTGGGCTGGTGGCCGGGCTAAGTGAGCCTTTGCCGGGAGAAGCCTTCGTGTCTGGCGCGGTGCTAGGCGCGGCACTTGGCATTGGCATGGCCATCTCTTCTTGTGGCTCGGCCATCTCTTCTTGTGGCTCGGCCGTCTCTTCCTCACTAGGCATGAACACATCAGGTATTTTGAAAATAATGAACCTAATTAGTTGACCTAGTCAAATTTATAAATCTAGCATCTATATATAAAAGTTGACATATTTGTCACAACTAATGACCTTTCTTTTACACAATTTTCTCTACATTATAATTAAGTCTTTTTACATAAAACTAATTCTCTCTAATCTTCTATCTTAATAAATGCATTTAATGACAGTTTTTTTAACTCTTTTTCAACCCTTTTAAAATAAAATATCTATTTACTCATGCTCATATTTAAATATTTTTAAAAAAAAAGATGAGTTAGAAACCAACGGATATCCTTCGGCATACAAGCAAAATGAGGAGAACATAAATCAAAATAATCTAACACTTCGGTTTTGTATTAGCTAAATGTATTCGCTTGAAATATCACCTAAATAATGAATGTATAATATAATAATTAGATATGAAATATAATCATACAAATTTTGTTATAAAGTTCACAAAGTGATTTTGTTTCATCTCATTTTACATTAATAATATAGTAAGTTGTAAGGTATAATGGAATATCTTATATATATCATTTCGCTATTTAAAAATCGATTCTAAATTACGATAATTTTGATTGTAATTTTTTTATAAAGTACACTAATATATTAAAAATATTAACCAGTCTAATTATAATTTGACTTCATGTAACTAGTTCATCAATACAAATCACTTCTTCACTCGGAATAATTTGACTTCAAGCAATTAATCCAGGCTTTAGATAGTTTGATACTCCTATCTCATATAATCAAGTCAAGTAATTTGGACTTGAGTTGGATCATTAATTCGAAAATTTGCAGTTTTCGTCAAATGAAAATTTAAGTACATATAATAATTCATATATATATATATATATATATTTAAATATTATGACCAAACTTAATTAACCCAAGAAACGAATCCATAACTTAACCATGTGAACTCCATAAGCCAATACATTGGAAATCGTGCACGTACGAGCACAGTGGAATTATGTCATAAAATCAATTGACAATGAGAAAGTATTTCTTCAACATTATATGCTAGACATTTATATTTATTCACTTCGGACCTGGAATGAACTCTAAATTTCAACACAAAGAATATCCATAAAATATTTAATTCCCTAACTTATTTGATTTTTTGTTAATTTATCAAAAAAAAAAAATTCTATATGATTTAATTTGAAAACAAATTGATTGATGAATATGATCTCATTTGATGATAAGCTCTATGAAACATGGCTTCAAATCGCTGAGAATTCAAAAGTAAGAAGACTTGGTTGTGCACCACGGCAAGTAAACAAGATTGATTGGCTACATATCACAAGTCTTAATCAACCAAGCAAGTAAGCAACTAACTTGTGGGATTCACGTACACAGAGAATGATGACTTCATTGAACAAGATATATAAAAAACGCCAAAACCCCAAAGAGTATGTTGTTGAGTGTACGTTGAACAGAGTTAGTCTCAGTGGGGTTACCGAATTGACTTGGATCCATTGTCTTAATTGGACAATTAATTGACACCCCCAAGTTGAATCTAGCTAGCTTCACTTTGTTGATCGTCACTCACTTGCATATTTTATGTGTAGCGTGACCCCACACCGCGTAATTAATCACTCGTCGATCACGCTTTGTTGGGTCATTAGCTATTGGATAAGTGAAAGTAAGTAAAAGAGAGAAATAGATGCAACTTGGTGAATTTGTGACTTAGTTGGGCTCACAAGTATTGTCCTATGTGGTGTTATTAGGAGTTTTTGCGCCAAATCACCCATTATATGACTCATTTTATATAAAATTATCTGTTATATCGATAATTATTCTAAATCACCCATTTAAAAGCTTTATTTAACAAAAAACCACCCAAGATATTTTTTCGTCATTTTTGCCGTTAATTTGTGTAAAAAACCCTTATACCCCTCATTCATTTTTTTAAATTACGAGTTATATCATGTTTTTTTTTACATTTATTTTTTTATTTTTTATTTTTTTTCCCGAATTGTTTTTCGTCGATTTTTTTAAGAATTTCCCCTCAGAAATGAACATCATGCACTTAAGCATTTTGATCGTGCACTTTAACATACTACATGCACTTTATATGTTTATATATGTACTTAATTTTATATTTATTATTATTATTTATTTTTCAAAAAATATCTTTTTTCTAAAAAAATATTACTTTTTCAAAAATTAATACCATAAACTTTAACATGCTAACTCATGCACTTCATGTGTAAAAAATAAATTCATACCATGTACGTTAACATTTTAATCATGCACTTTAACATACTAACTCATGTACTATATATAAAAAACATTGAAACAATTTGATTTTTTTTAAAAAAAAAAATTGTAAAAAAATTCAAAAAATGATTTTTGGGAAAATATATTATTTACAAAACAAACAAACAAATAATAATATATATGAAAAAACATGGCATTAATCGTAATCTTAAAAAAAAACGGAGGTATAAGGGTCTTTTCAACAAATTAACGGCAAAAATGACGGAAGGATCTCTTGGGTGTCTTTTAGTTAATGGAAGCCTTTTAATATGTCGTTTAAAATAATTATCGATATAACATGTGATTTCATATATAATAAGTCATATAACGGGTGGTTTAGTGCAAAAATCCATATCATAAATATACAACAAATTAAATTAGTTCACACAATTCAATCTCTGGTCCACCGGTTAGCAAAAATGGTTATATTGTGGATGCTAAGACCGGAAAACAAATTTCATTGATCATGTGTTTGTTTGGTAGAAATATGAATATCTTTTTATTGATAAACTATTGAAAATAAGTAGAATTATATAAAAATGTGTACTTTTTTTATAAATAAATATTTTTTTTGTTATAAAGGGTATGTAGTGAAAAAAAATAAAAAAGTATGACACATTTACCAAAAATATAAATATATATATTTTTTCATAGAAAGAACACACACAAAATCTCTCTTTTAAAGTGATTACGGTCTAAGTGCTCAGGGTGCAATAGTTAACATGTTAGAAGAGTATTATTAGCACTTAGAACATCTATCATCACCGCAACACAATCTATTTATCCAAGAAATTCGAAGTGTGAAAGTGCCGAAAGATGAAATATGTCACCACCTATTTACATTAGAATGCGTATATACGAATTACCAAAAAAGAAAAGAAAAAAGACTACGTATATACGACATCAGAACGTGTTTACATTAAACAAGCAAAGAACAACATCGTCCGGTTGGTACCAGTCAAGATTCAAATCGTTGTCATAGTTGCTAAATCTACTGGAGCATGGTCCTGGAAAATTACATCTTGTATTTGAAACCACGACAAAGTTAGAAACCCAATCTATACTTTTTTTTTTTAATGAAAACAAGTACAGAATTGCTTAGGCAACCTTAATTAGCTTTATGGTTTCTCTTAATACACTTCACTCTAATCATGTGTTCACTTACTGTACAGTAAGTGAACATGCATGGCTCATTATCTTGTTTTGGAAGATCAACTAATTTCTCGGCCGGAACCAAATAAAATTCAATGTTGTACGTTGACTCAACAATATTAAGTTTAATTACAGAATTGCTTAGGCAACCTTAATTAGCTTTAAGGTTTGTGTGTTATTTCATTAAATTAATGCCCCTCCTACTTCGGTGGTAATCGCGGCCGGAATATTTGTGGAGTTTATAGCGTTGAAATCGGAGTTTTCAATAGAGTTCGTGGTCATCGGTGATAAGGTATGGAAAAGTACTCTTAGTGTATATGTGTATATGCAGGGGCGGATCTAAGGGGGCTAGGGGGTTGCAGCATCCGCTTTTTCCCAATAAATCCCTTATAGTATATCGAATTTTTAATTAAATTATTTTTTGAATTTTTAATTTTCATTATGTATACATAAAATAATAAATAAATAACAAGAAAAATGCATTAGCCTACTAGTATTTGTCTTGGAAAGCTAAAGGTCAAGGGTTCAATTCTCCAATCCCTTTCCTAACCCTTTTTTTTTCTACTTTTGTTAAAAAATTGAGTTTTAATTATTTTATTAAAATCTTTGTGTTTATTAAGCATGTTTATTTCTCTTTTGTTTTTTTATTTTTCCTTCCATGTTTTAATTTTTTATTAACACAAAAATTGAAAATCTTACATTATTCAAATAATTTTTCAAAACGCTAAAAAATAGAGTATATACTGCATGAATTAATCAATTTTCAAAAGGTGAATCTAATATTTTTTGTAATTTTAAAATATTAATATAAATGTCAATTTATGAAGTGAAAAATATACGAAACTCGCCCCCCTTCGATTAAGTTCTAGATCTGCCACTATGTATATGTTTTTTAGTATGTCTTATGTGTTCATATATTTTATATTATGTGTTTACATGCTATTTTAGTATGTGTTCGATTATATGCTTTTAAGTGGTTTCTAAGTGTGCATATGTTCTGCGTATGTTTCCTATGTGTTTAAAGTTAATTTTTTTTGTAAGTGAGAATATATATTCTATTGAATCATGAGTGTGTCAGTCTAGGAATGAAAACATTGTTCCCTCGGCAGCGAAAATAAGTAAACAACAGTTAAAGGTAATGTTAGAACCTTGACGTTTTCTCTGGTTTTGATGATGATAAACACCATTAGGTTTTACGTTTTCTTGTTGTTCCTATGAGTTTCAGGTTTCATGAAAGGATAAAGGAACAATGGAAAACTGTTAGGAAACGGAACTCTGGAACTTCGGTTCCCCTGAGAGTTCCTTTCCTCAGTTTCTCTACTTTTGAAGATGACAAATATTTTGATACTAATATTTTATCTCAAAGATGTGTGTTAAGGAACCACAGGACAATTGTCGAAACATTGGAAGCCAAACAAGACAAAAGAACCAAGCAGCAAGTCAAAGGAACTCAGGTGTGCCCAGAAATGCAACACGTGATCTTGCGTTTCCCAAGAAATCTGGGAACACCAAACCTCGGACAAAAGATGGTGAAAGCGACTTGAGCAAAGCTTCCAAAAGCCTGCCACCATCCAAGAGCAAGACTCCAAGATGCCTAGAACGATGAACCTCGGACAAAGGTACTGAAAGCGACAGCTCATAGAGATGTCACCATCCAGAGGACAGTTCCAAAGTGCCAAGCTTGTTGAACCTCGGACGAAAGGAGTTGGAGAACGACTGGGCAGAAGCAGTTGACCAACCAAAGTGGATTCTGAGCTGCCTAGGTTGTTGGTACATGTCAAGGATAGCGTGAATCAAGGATCACCACACATCCTAGGGCAAGTTTGATCTGTGGGAACCAAGAGAAGATCCAACCTCGAGAATCCACTATATAAGGAAGATAAGCTCTGCTGCTATCTTCAAGCATCAACAATAGAATCACACTCCTTAGCCAACATCAAAGTGTGAAGCTTCAAACAGATCATCAAACAGAATCAAGATCAAGAGGAACCAGTCAAGGAATCGGAGAGTTGCGTGCTAAGTTCCTGTGACTGTAAGTGAGTTAGTTCCTTCGTGCTAAGGGATGCTTCTTGGATTGATTATAATTTGTGTTAAGTTATCTAGGATTGTCTAATTGTGTGTAAGGCAAAGAAACTGTGTGTTTGTTCCTAAGATAAGATGTAACCAAAGAGATAAGAAATCAAGAAGTAGACCTTGAAATCCTTTCGAAAGAAAGGTAGTGGTTTTCATCCTAGATTGCTAGTTGGCAATCGAAGGTTTCCACTATAAGGAACTTGTTCATTTATTTGATTGTTTATTTCCGCTGCGAAGGGAACTGAAATCTGTATTCTCAGTTCCCTTGTTATTAATCTAACAATCACGATCCTATAATTGGTATCAGAGCAGGAAAAGCTCTAGATCTTTGTTAAGTTTGCAGATCATGTCTCAACCAAGCAAGTTTGAGCTCGGAATCTCCACCAACAAGCCACATCTCCGAAAGAAGGGAGAAGAAACATGGTGGGAAAAGTGCATGGAAAGCCACATAAAGACCAACGACTACCAATGCTGGAGGATAGTCGAAAATGAAGATGGCTATGTCGATCTCAATCAGAAGGAAGAAGACTGGAAACCTGAGCACTATGTCATCATGGAAAAGAATGCTAAGGCTAGACAGTTCATTCTCAATGGACTGGACAGAGAAGACATGGACAAAGTCATAGGAATCAAGACGACAAAGGAGATGTGGAGAACACTCAAAGATATGCATGAAGGAAGTGATGAGCTAAAGCAAAGCAGGAAGTTTGCTTTGGAAGGAGAATACCACACCTTCAAAATAATGGAAACTGAAACCATCTCAGAATACTACTCTCGGTTCAACAGGCTAATTGGAAAGCTAACAGCGGCTGGAGTCAACCTCGATGAAGTCTCCAAGTCACTGGTGGTTATCAATGGACTCAACTCTAAGTTCACCCTCATCAAGGGAATCATGAAGAATACTCCAGGCATTCAATCTCTTCCCTTGACTCAAGTCATAGGGAAACTGGAGGTTGAAGAAGGAGAACACAACAAACCCAATGCCGATAAGAAACTGGAGAAAAGAATTGCCCTCAAGATCTCCAAAGCCTTCTCAAGGCTTGAGATGGAGCAGGAGAACTCAGACCTAGAAGAAGAAGATGACGAACTTACAGCTCTCTTCACAAATAATATAAAAAAATTCTTTGTGAAGGGAAGGTTCCAAAAGGGCAGTTCGTCTCACAATGGACCAAGGAGAGATCTCAAAGAAGTCTCATGTTATGAGTGCAAAGAAAAGGGACACTACGCTAAGAACTGTCTCAACAAGGAAGACTCCAAAGAAGATGAAAGACCTCAGAGGAAGAAGGCTCTTGTGGCCTCATGGGGAGAAGACTCAGATGAGGAACTGGATCTGAGTGGTTTCTCTGGAGGAAGATGTCTCATGGCAAAAGGAGATTCAAGCGACCCAGAAGACCTTGAGGTAACTTCTGACGACTTCCTAAAAACTCTAGTTGATTGTGATAAGAAACAACTTCTAAAGATCATAAAGAAACTAGAAAAGAAAACCAGTTCCCTTCAACAAAAACTTGATGATTGTGAAGATGAAATTGCTTGCTTGACTGTTGAGAATTCTGTGTGGAGTAAGAAACTTGATGAAATTGAGAAAGATCTAGCTGAAACACACTCCAAACTCATTGATATTAGAAATGTGCATGCTAGTCACCTTAAAATCTGCAAATCTTGTGATGAAACTAGCATAGACTCAGCTAAAGTTCATATGCATGATAACCTACCTGGAAATGATATGCTTCAATCTATAATTGATAGGTTAGACATTCTCACTGACTCTATAAATGAAAAAACTATTAATCAAACTGTCTTCGTGAGACAACGTCATGGAATTGGATATATTGATAACAAGACGAATAATGATGTTGAAGATGAAAAGGCTAGACGAGAACTTGTTGAGATGAATGAGAACCTCAGTACTGCTCTTGCCACTTCTCGAGATAGGAATCAATTCCTATTAGAGAAGATCATGGTTCTTGAGAACAAGGCTGAGGTTGCCAAATGTCTCAATGAAAGTTCTCAAAGTCATAAGAGGGAACCTAAGGGAAAAGAAAAGGTATGCCCTGAGGACAAGTGTTTCACTAACTCCTTTGCTCACAAAAGGTATGTGGACATGGCTCATGGTAAGGTTAGAAACAATGTTGATTTCAACAAAAGAAAAACTGAGAAACCGTTTAGGCCAGGAAAGGGAAAATATGGTCATGTTGTTTACAATCGTTTGTGTTACTATTGTGGCAAGAATAGTCATTACAACACTGATTGTCCTAAGAAAAGAAACTTTGAAAATGAGAAAAGAGCTTATTACCATGATAGGAACCAGTTCTCTGGTCATTCACAGACTCGCAATGCTAATTTCCCCAGTAAAGCCAAGCTTCAATGGGTTCAAAAGTCTTAGTTCCCTTATGTGCAGAAAGAAGAGAGGCAACCTCAACTATGGTACATCGACAGTGGTTGCTCATGCCATATGACCGGAAGAAGAAATCAAATGACCTTTCTTCAACCTATCCAAGGAGGGAACATCTCTTTTGGAGACAAAAGCAAAGGGAAAATCTGTGGAATAGGAACTGTGAATCTCAATGACCACATTAAGGTAAACAAAGTCCACTTTGTTGATAATCTTGCTTTTGATCTAATTAGTGTGTCACAACTGTGCGATCAAGGAGACAATGAAGTTAGATTCAGATCAAATGAATGCACTGGCCTTCACTCCTCAAGACAAATTATCCTAAAAGGTAAGAGGCTCAACAATGTGTATGTTGTTGACCCATCCTTCGTTCCCAAGGAGAAACTCTGTCTATCAAGTGTGAATGATCAAACGGACTTGTGGCATCAACGTCTTGGTCATACTAGCACCAAATTGATCCAAAAGCTACACTCAAAGGAGCTAGTCAGGGGCCTCCCAAAGTTAAGTGGCAAATCTGAGGAACCATGCTCAGACTGTGTAAGAGGGAAACAAGCTCGGAGTTCCTTTAAATCCAAAAATATGGTAAGCTCCTCAAGGCCCCTTGAACTCATTCACATGGACCTTTATGGACCCATGAGAGTTCAAAGCCTAGGAGGAAACAGGTATATATTCGTTCTCGTCGATGACTTCTCTCGTTTTACTTGGACAATATTCATAAAATCTAAAAGTGAAGTCATTGGACGTTTTAAGGATCTGGTTCCCATGTTAGAAAAGTCTCTCGACTGTTCCATCAATTCTATCCGTTCTGACCATGGTACCGAGTTCGAAAATGGAGAATTTCTAACCTTTTGCAGTGAGCATGGCATTGATCACAACTTCTCTGCACCATACACTCCTCAACAAAATGGAGTAGTGGAAATGAAGAACAGAACCTTAGAAGACATGGCTCGAACGATGCTCATCTCAAGTGGACTCTCTCAATCATTATGGGCTGAGGAAATCAACACAGCCTGTTACATCATCAATTGAGTTATGCTTCGCCCAATCACAGAGAAGACACCCTATGAACTTTTAAGAGGAAGGGTTCCCAACATTTCACATTTTAGGGTGTTCGAATGCAAGTGCTTTGTGCACAACAATGGAAAGGACAATCTTGGAAAATTTGACCCAAGGAGTGATGAAGGGATCTTCATTGGATATGCATCAAACAACAAGGCCTACAAGATCTTCAACAAAAGGACCAAAAAGGTAGAAGAAAGTGTTCATGTTATTTTTAATGAAAAATCACTTGGTAGAAATGTGCAGAACACCACCAGTTCCTTTGAAGATCCATTTCCCAAACCTCCTCAAGAAGATCCAGATGAAGACATCACACCACCCAGTTTCTCCCCTGCTGCACAAAATCCCCCACTTGTTCCTCCACCAGTTCCCATGGATAATCAACAATAATCCATTTCTAGGAACCATGAACATGAAGACAATACCTGTAGAGACATCAATGATTCATCCTCTCACATGTTCTTCAATGGAGAAGGTGATCCCAACACAGAAGCAGAAGCTGAATGTTCAAATCAAAACACCTCCACATCAAATGCTCTAGCTCCAAATAGAGAAAGGAGAACCATCAAGCCTCCAGTCAGGTTCGAACATCTAACTTTCTTTGCCTTGAATGCTTTCTTGTCTATTGTGGAACCAAAGAACATAGGTGAGGCACTGAAGGATGTAGACTGGATTCAAGCCATGCAAGAAGAACTTCATCAGTTTGAAAGGAACAAAGTGTGGCATCTAGTTCCTCGTCTCAAGGATAAGCATATCATAGGAACTAGATGGGTCTTCAGAAACAAGCTCGATGATTCAGGAGCTGTGATAAGGAACAAAGCAAGGCTTGTAGCTCAAGGATACAATCAACAAGAAGGAATCGACTATGATGAAACCTATGCTCCAGTGGCAAGGATTGAAGCAATAAGGTTGTTGATTGCCTTCGCATCACACAAGGGGTTCAAGCTATTCCAAATGGATGTAAAGACCGCCTTCCTCAATGGCATTCTTCAAGAGGAAGTCTATGTCAAGCAACCACCCGGTTTTGAAGACAGTGATCATCCAGACCATGTCTACTTCCTAGACAAATCATTGTATGGTCTCAAGCAATCCCCTAGAGCTTGGTATGATCGTCTCGCCCAGTTCCTTCTCTCTAATGGCTACAGGCGTGGAATCATTGACAAGACCCTCTTCATTCTAGAAGAAGAAGGTAACATCTTAGTGGTTCAAATCTATGTTGATGATATCATTTTTGGTTCCACTAACCTGTCCCTTGTAGAGAAGTTCAAAGACTTGATGAACAGTGAATTTGAAATGAGTCTAATAGGGGAACTCACTTTCTTCCTCGGATTGCAAATAACTCAAAAGAAAGATGGCATCCAAATTCACCAACAAAAGTACGTCAGAGAACTGTTGAAAAAGTTCAAAATGGAGTCCTGCAAGCCCCTATCAACTCCTATCTCTACAATCGCCCATTTGGACAAAGATCACTCAAGTCCTCTTGTGGAAGAGAAACTCTATAGAGGTATGATAGGTTCTCTCATGTATCTAACTGCTAGTCGCCCAGACATTGTATTTGTTGTTGGCTTGTGTGCTAGGTTTCAATCCTGTCCAAGAGAAACACACTTAGCTGTTGTGAAGAGGATACTCCGATATCTCAAGGGAACTGACTCACTCTGCATTTGGTACCCCAAAGAGTGTCTCTTTGAACTGATAGGTTTCACTGATGCTGATTATGCTGGATACCTGGTGGATAGGAAAAGCACCTCTGGAATGACACAGTTCCTAGGCCCTTGCCTTGTGTCATGGGGCTCAAAGAAACAAGTTTCAGTCTCTCTCTCCACCACAGAATCCGAGTACATTGCAGCCGCTTCTTGTTGTTCCCAACTCTTATGGCTAAAGCAATAACTCGCGGATTTCGGTATGTCTTATGGTCCTCTCACTATTCTTTGTGATAACACCAGTGCAATAAACATTTCTAAGAATCTTGTGCATCATACTAGGACCAAGCATATAGATATAAGGCATCATTTTCTTAGGGATCATGTTGAGAAGGAAACATCATTATGGAATTTTGTAGAACTGAAGATCAAATTGCAGATATATTCACCAAAGCCTTGAATAGAGTTCCCTTCGAGACCCTTAGATTAGAACTGGGAATGATTCATATATCCTAGCGGTGCCTTTAGTTTAAAGGTTTCTCTCCAGTTCCCTTGATTGACTAGTTTAGATCTTTTACTTGTTCAGTCTTGGAATCTCTGTGTTATATCTTTTGCAATAGACCCTCTCTTCCATAATGGTTACTCAAAAGGCTTTGATAAATTTTTCTAGTTCGTGTCCTTGAATCTTCATTGTTCATTTTAAATCATTGTTCAAGTTTCTTTGTTGGCCCAAAAGTCACAATCTGATCATTTTCTAACCCAACAATACAAGCCGAAATGATGATTGTGTACTATGACCCTCCCTTGCCTCGTTGCACAATTTAATTCCCTATGATCCGTCTCTTAACTCTCTCTGGGAACTATTATATAATGCGATAAATGGCCTTCCTAATTTCTTGTATGGGAACGTACTTTCGAGTCCTGTGTTTTTGAAACTACATCATAGTTCCCATATATCCCTCTAGCACACTGAAAACATCGCCAGCAAGGAACTAGGATGGATTGCCTTCCAAATGGCTAGTTAGAAATTTGATCCTCCCAAGACGACATTTATGGCAAAATCTCAGACATCAGACACGTCCTATCAGTCGGAAACAGTTGCCTTCTCTGAGTGGTTGAACTTTGAATTTGTGACCGTTCGAATCCAAAAAGCTGCAAATCCTTGGAAGCCATTTCAATGCTCAAGATCTCTCCGAATCTCTCTCAACGGCTTGATCTCCTCAAACGGCACCAACAGCTCTCACAAGTTATTAAAGGGGTCTTGTAGATTGAACCAAACACACAACCCTGCTCTTCTCTCTCTCCAGCTCCCTCCATCTCTCAAATTGCTTCCCTTCTGCTCCTCACTTCTCAAATGGCCGACACAAACCCTAACCCTAACCTTGTTCAGGACGAGGAAGAAATTGCACTCATCAAAACTTTCCGAGACAAGAAAGCAGCCTCATCCTCGAAACCTCTTGTTGTCACCCCCTCTCAAAACCCCACAGCCCAGGAAGCTGAGGAGAAAGAAAAGGAACTCACTCCTGTGTCCGCATCTGCTACCCACACCGTCTCAGAAGGAGGTTCTCACGACTCCTCTCCAGACAAGAACACCCAGGAGATCCTAAGCTCAGAGTCGTCGCCTACAAGCCTCAAATCCAAACCTGTCTCTAAACCTACTCCCTCAGTTGCCACAAGGCTCAAACTTCGCAAACGCAGTTCCCAGGCCTTGGTTCCTTACAACCCTGCCTCAAAAAGGTCCAAATCCACCACCCTCTCATCCTCCTCTTTGGGACAAGTGTCTTCCTCCTTCTCTAAGAGGAAGATACTCAAGCCACTCATTATCGGCGCAAAATTCTGGACCCAAACCCTAGAGGAAGAAGATGAAGATCTATTCAGTGAAGCTCTCAGTCAGTTACATTCTCTACTTCAGTACCAAGGATGGGACCAGCTTTTGGTGGAACCCTTCTCAGTCTCCGACGAAGTCGTGCGCCTCTTCTACCAGTCTATGACCTTTGTGCCAGCCAAAGACAACTCTCACTGCAACGAGGCCATCATTCAATGGAAGGGAACTATGTATCCTCTGTCCCCCAGCATCATTGCCTCCGCTCTAGGGATTGAGCACAGGTCAGGCTTTGATATCCTGCATCAGAAGAAGACATGGCCCAAAGGAAATGGTTATAAAACAAAGACTGCAGTGGTGAAAGATCTATATGATGGCGACTATCCAACGAGCCTACAGACTAAGGGACTTTCTATCTCCAACAAGTTGTTGCACTTCTGGATCATCAGAAATTTGGTCCCCAGGCAGGAGCACATGGCCACGGTTCTCATCACTGATGATATTCTCATGGACAAGGTGTTGTCTGGTGCCCAAGTTGATCTCCCCAGAATCGTGTTGGCCCATATGCAGTTTTGTAAGACTCATGAATCTCATGCCCTGTCCTTCCCTCACCTCATAAAAAACATCCTCTCCATGCTCCACCAATATCCAAATGATTTTCCTGAAACCGCCTACAACAAGTTTCTCACCATTGTCACAGTCAGGAAACTCAAAACCAAAGATCACCAGGCCGCTCCCTCTGAAACTCAAGATGATCCGCCTAAAGCAAAGGCCAGTTCCCAAGCTCCTTCAAGCTCTCTGCCACCGCTCAACCCCCCTCAAGACTCCTCTGCGATCCTCTCCTCTCTGGGTCGTATTGAAAAAGCTATCACGGAAGGCTCGACTGCCATAACGGTCGCCCTTCGTGATCAAGTAAATGAGCTGGGGAAAATGAGCGCTGTTGTTTCCAGTGTGGTGGAGGTGCTTCAGAAAACCTGGGAGGATGCTACTGGAGCAACTAAGGCAACAGGCCATGATGAAGGAACTGAGGACAAGAAGGATAATGAAGCGGAGGCCACTGTTATGCCATATGAACGTCTCTCGTAGTTCCCAGCGCGATAACTCCACAGTGTGCTAGTAGTTCCCTAGGGTCCTACTCCCCTCTTCTATCCTTCCGTTGTCTTTTATCAAGTTACTAGTGATGTCCTTGTTGGTTCCACTTGCTTGTGATCTTTTGTGTCTTTCCCTACTTCGTTACTGGACAATGTTTTAAGTTTTTTAATGTTTAATGAACTTTTTGGCAATGTTTCTAAGTATTATTTGTCTCTGCCTTAAGTTTCTATTATGGTTTTTTGTCATGGGTTTGGCGCAATTATTTATTTCCCTTTGATATCATGTTCTTAACAAGTTAAGTGATCTTTTCAATGATGTCAAAAGGGGGAAGAATGGATAGGAACCTTGAACTATTGGAACTACTGGACTTATAGGAACTCTGAACCTGTTCTACTTCTAAGGGGGAACTTGAATAACTTAGTTCATCTGCTTAGGGGGAATTTGTAACTATTGTATGTTCTCTCATTATTTTATAAAGTTGTAAATCTCTTAGCTCAACTGATCTCATGAATTTCATATCCTTATTATGTTGCCAGGTTTCTTATATTTGTCATCATCAAAAAGGGGGAAATTGTTAGAAAACGGAACTCTGAAACTTCGGTTCCCCTGAGAGTTTATTTCCTCAATTTCTATACTTTTGAAGATGACAAATATTTTGATACTAATGTTTTATCTCAAAGATGTGTGTTAAGGAACCACAGGACAATTGTCGAAACATTGGAAGCCAAACAAGACAAAAGAACCAAGCAGCAAGCCAAAGGAACCCAGGTGTGCCCAGAAATGCAACACGTGATCTTGCGTTTCCCAAGAAATCTGGGAACACCAAACCTCGGACAAAAGATGGTGAAAGAGACTTGAGCGAAGCTTCCAAAAGTCTGCCACCATCCAAGAGCAAGACTCCAAGATGCCTAGAACGATGAACCTCGTACAAAGGTACTGAAAGCGACAGCTCATAGAGATGTCACCATCCAGAGGACAGTTCCAAAGTGCTGAGCTTGTTGAACCTCGGACGAAAGGAGTTGTTGAACGACTGGGCAGAAGCAGTTGACCAACCAAAGTGGATTCTGAGCTGCCTAGGTTGTTGGTACATGTCAAGGATAGCGTGAATCAAGGATCACCACACATCCTAGGGCAAGCTTGATCTGTGGGAACCAAGAGAAGATCCAACCTCGAGAATCCACTATATAAGGAAGATAAGCTCTGCTGCTATCTTCAAGCATCAACAACAGAATCACACTCCTTAGCTAACATCAAAGTGTGAAGCTTCAAACATATCATCAAACAGAATCAAGATCAAGAGGAACCAGTCAAGGAATCGGAGAGCTGTGTGCTAAGTTCTTGTGACTGTAAGTGAGTTAGTTCCTTGGTGCTAAGGGCTACTTCTTGGATTGATTATAATTTGTGTTAAGTTATCTAGGATTGTCTAACTGTGTGTAAGGCAAAGAAACTGTGTGTTTGTTCCTAAGATAAGCTGTAACCAAAGAGATAAGAAATCAAGAAGTAGACCTTGAAATCCTTTCGAAAGAAAGGTAGTGGTTTTCATCCTAGATTGCTAGTTGGCAATCGAAGGTTTCCACTATAAGGAACTTGTTCATTTATTTGATTGTTTATTTCCGCTGCGAAGGGAACTGAAATATGTATTCTCAGTTCCCTTGTTATTAATCTAACAATCACGATCCTACAAAAACAATGAAGAAGATAAAGCAGAGGAGCATAATGGAACGCTGTGGAAACAAGGAACAGTTCCTATACAAGCAAATTGGAAAACAGTGAACACGCGGTATCTATACAAGGAAAGTTCTATTTATGGAAACACCGTGTCTGAGGAACAACGTGAGAACGCAGAGATGTCAGCTGTTCCCAGACAGACTCAATTATACAAGGAAATAAGATTTTGTGTCTTACTTGGAGAAGAAGGAGAAGATATTGAGTCTTAGGAAAGTTTATACAAGGAAACTATGTGTTTACTAGCTTTAGTGTTTATTTGGAAACGAAGTTTGTCATAGTTGCCATATAGGTTTATTGTTAGATATTTGGAAATAGGATATTTGTTAGACCCTATATATAGATGAGAACTGTCTTGGGGAAATATATCTCAGCTAATTGTCATCAAGCATTCGAAGGAGCTCTTGTGAACTGAGATCAGAAATCTAAGGCAAGGTACGGGTAGTTCTTGCTTTGGGTTTTGTTTTGTTCTTGTGTTATTTAGAGGTGATTGCACTCAAAGTCTTTAGCCTAGGGTATAGGTGGAGAGAAGACTTGTGAGATTGTACAACTCTAATAATACAAGTACACGTTTGGAAACTTTGTTGTTACTTTGAATCTTTGCTTATTTCCGCTGCCCATGAAACAGTCACACCGTTCCCTGTTTAACACACTAACAATTCAACAGGTAACACAATTTCTTGTACAGAAAACTCAATCAACCAACTAGTTGATCAAGAAAAACTTCTATCTCTAGATGGTTAACTTAATAGGATTTCAAACGTCTACTTATTTTATTAATCTAGATCAAAACAATCAAGCAAGTAAAGGTACCAAATCTAATCTCACACAATTCCTATATCACCTAGACTTCTAAGCAAGTAATTGCAACCTAATAACCTAAATAAAACTCAATCCTAAATAAGAATACTCACAAAGTTTGTATCTTATCTTCTTCTCCTTTTCTTCCTCTTCGTAAGCTCCGTGCGTTATCAATCTATGACATGCAAGACTCACTGTATATATAGCCCTAGGAGAACATTTCAATTTCTATCTTTAAACTCGACCACCTGCCCAAATAAAGTTCTCATTTTATTTGATTTTATTATCATAAAAACAAGGCATTTTAAACGCTTGTTTAAAAGATAATGTATCATAAGTAAGACTTAGCTAAATTCTATCTAAATCTTCAACCTTGCGACTCAAGACTTGTTGAATATGTTCTTTTCATATTTATAGCTAATCTCAACTGAAGTTTTCAGCGGGATTTCTCTTTTGCTAACGCGCCGTTCCCCGAGTTGTTCCCTTCTCTTTATTTTTCATAGACGACGTACTGTGCTTTCACTTTGTATCATCCAACGCCTATGTTCCCTTGTTGTCAACTCTTTGTTCCTTAACTTTGTGTTTTGCTTCTTTGATTTCCATTGTTCCCAACTTTGTTTACTCACCCTGAAATTCATAGGATCAAGTAAATCGTAAAACCTACAAGTGTTTATCATCATTAAAACTAGAAAGTACGTCATCGTCCAACAATTTCTACTTTTTAATGATGACAAACCCATGACAAAATTATTATTAAAATAGAGAAGTATAGAGTCAATCAACATTAGTCAATATACACTTTAGCTCAAGAATTTCAAAACTTTCCAAAGATCCCAGAAAAGTTCCCAATTTCCTCTTAAATAAATATCATAGAACTTACTTCAAGTCACAAACAATTTTCCCTCCCCAAAGACATTACTCAAAAATTTAAAATTTGGAACAACGAAACTATTGCCTAAATGTACACTTTATTATTAAATATGTTTATGAACACGCCGTTCTCAAATCCGCACGACAATTTTTACCTGATTTCACCCAGACGAGTTACCAGTTTTTAAATTTCATTATTAATACTACATGTCCAGAAACAAACACAACATAATATTTACATTAGACTACGTATATACGAATTACCAAAAAAAAGAGGAAAAGACTACGTATATACGACATCGGAACATGTTTACATTAAAAAAGCAAAGAACAACATCATCCGATTGTTACCAGTCAAGATTCAAGATGTTGTCATAGTCAGTGATGGACCCAGGATTACTCAGAAATGGGATATATGTAACTAGTCTAGAGCCTTTGTTTCGTTTGATGTTTGATTTACCGATATTATTATTATAATTTTGACTCGTACGTTGAAATTATTTAAAGGCCAAGTCTTAATAATTAATGTTTTCAGACAATAAATTTGCCTATAAATTAAACATGAAAAATATTTTAAATAATTAAGAAATAAAGCATAAATAAAATTAGGTAATTTTTTTTAAAAAAATAAGAAATATTTTTGTCTGAATTTATAACGGCTAGGAAAACGTTTATTTCATAAAAACGTGGTCTATAGTGCTAAGTAAGGGCGGTGGGACAACGCTTGTTTAAATAAAGTGTTGTTTGTGTAGTTTACAAGGGAATAGGACAACAATTACTAAAAAAAGTAATGTCTTTTGTACTTCTAAAAAATGCTATAAAGAAGGGGCGAGACAACGCTTTTCTTAATAACCGTTGTCCCACTCCTATTTTTTCCGAAACGTATATTGCTTGGGGAGTTGTCCGCCATTGGAGATTAAATCTTATGTACCCTTTCTATGTTCCCTTTTATGTATCTTATATGTTTTTTTTTTTTTTTTATACCATAAATCCTAAAATATAAACCCTAAGTTCTAAAACATAAACCATAAATCTTAAATCATATACCCTAAAACTCTAAACCTTAAAATATAAACCTTAAATCTTAAACTATAAACCTTAAACCTTAATTATTAACCCTAATTTAAGGTTTAAAATATAAAATAAGCAAGTAAAATTTAAAAGATATATGAAAACGTGCACAATTAGAATGCAGAAAATTATTATATATTGTATTTGAAACCACAACAAAGTTAGAAACTCATTTATAATACTCAAGAAAATTTTCTTCTGCAAATCTTAGTTCACTGATAAAGTTTCATAAAATCTACCGTCGTCGATTCCGTTAATTTTGTGATAAAAAGTATGTTATGATAATTATCTAAATTAATATATACTTTATTATTAAATATGTATATAAATACGTTGTTTTTAAATCCGCAGTTGAACGACCTGATCTCACCCGACGAGTTACCATTTTTTTAATGTCATTATTAGTACTACCTGTCCAGAAACAAACACAAAACATAACCTAGTAATCAATAATGGACATTTTCTAAACTCTCTCAAAACAATTTCACCAAATTATTGAACCAAACCAATAAAAAAAATGAGTGGGCTTATAAAACTACGAATATTTTAAAAGGTCGTTATTACTTATTAGCACTAGTTGCTCCTTGAACGATTTTGAAATAATACTAGTATATTTTCTTGACCAACCCATCATTATTATTATTTTATTATTTTGCGGCAAAACCATCCACCTATTCGCTTTAGATGGTTGACACGTGGCGAAACTACGGACCTCTACAAAGTTACATTATGATGCAGAGCAGAGCTCATGGAGTTCGTTTTGTGGATGAATTTTGTATATCAAACGCCATGGATTTCTCATTCGGTTCGTCGGTAAGGATTTTTGACATACAATTCTTGATTCCTTGATCTTAATTCATTTGTGTGTTGATTAAGTGGAATTGTGAGTTTGACTTTAATTTTTCTGTTTAATCGATCAGAAATGGAGTTCGATGACGCTTAGTGATCGGATTTGTACCGTGTTCATACCGTTTGTAACGGTAATAGAAGCTCTTGTTCTCGCCACGGTAAATTGTTTCAAAGATTTTCAAATACCTCTCGCTAAACCCCGATTGTACAAGCTCAAAGATCTTGCACGACTTGCAAACGAGTCTCCATGTATAATTGATTTTATAATTTAGCAATAGAGTTGATTTTTTTCCTCCTTTTTTCGATGAGTTGTGGTATAATTAATTGGCGTTGATAATTTTGATTGTCGTAGTTAAGGTGAACGAAGTGGAGGCCTTGTTTGAACTATATAAGAAATTGAGTAGTTCAATCATAGATGATGGTCTCATTCACAAGGTACGTTGAAACTTATTTGATCTTCTTTTCTTAATTACGAAGTTATACATTTAATGTTGGGGTCTATGGATGAGCATAATTCTGTCCAGATTGGATTTTTGGACCGGATCGGATCAAATGAAAACCGCTCCGGTCTTCGATCCGAGAATTCTGAGATTTCGGGTTCGGTATAAAAATCGGTCCTAGGTGGTTAACTTAATAGCGACGAGCATAATTCGGTCCATACCGGATTTTTGGACCGGACCGGATCGGACCAAATGAAAACCGGTCCGGTCTTCGGTTTGAGAATTATGAGATTTCGGGTTCGGTATAAAAATCGGTCCTAGGTGGTTAGACCTGATCAAACGCGGGCCCGGGCCGGGCTTTAGCCAAAATCCGGGCCCGTTTTTGCGGGGCCGAGCCCGTTTTTCGGGCCCAAGGGGCTAACCGGGTCCGCCCGGAAGAGCGGGCTGGGCCGGTCCGCATGACATATAACTTATATTTAAATTATCTTTTGGTATTTAGCGGGTCGGGCCGGCCCGTTATATTATTATTTTTTATGTATTTTTTAGGTTATATTTATTTTTTTAATGTATTTTTAAATATATTTTTATATCATTTAAATTTTATACGGGCCTGGCCCTGTTATCGGGCCCGGCCCTCCAGCCCGAACGGGCCGGGCCAACCGGCCCGTTCGGGCTTAAACCCCTGTCCAAGCCCGTTTTGCTTGGCGGGCGGGGCGGGCCGCCCACGTTTGCTCAGGTCTATAGGTGGTTAACTTAATTCGGTCCAAATTGGATTTTTGGACCGGACCGGATCAAATGAAAACCGGTCTGGTTTTCGGTCCGAGAATTTTGAGATTTCGGTTCGGTCCGGTCCAAACCGATTTCTTTTTTAAAAAATACTTTTTTTATATAAAAGACTTATATAATTTAAATTATATGTATATTATAAATATATTTTAATATAATTATATATTTCTATATTAATATAGTATTATATATAATAAATATAATTTTTTAAAGTTTTTTTAACAGTTCTTTTAAAAAAATATAAAATTCGGTCCAAAACCAGACCAAACTAGTATTTTTCAGTCCGGTCTTCGGTCCACACTTTTTCCGAATTCGGTTTTTCAGTCCAGTTCCGATCGGTCCGATTTTGGACCGAAGCAGTAGGGATCTTCCATGTCTTTTGATTGAGGCACTAATGTAGCCTTATTTCTTATTGTATTCTTCGCATTCTAGTTACTATATGATGTGATTATATATTTAGGAATTGGTGACAAATATGCAGGAGGAGCTTCAATTAGCATTGTTCGAAACTCCATATGGAGAGAATCTTTTTCTGGACAGGGTAAACACCACTTCATGTAACATAAAAAAAAGACTCAGATTTGGAGCATTTTATGATAATGACCACTAACAATTAATCTTCTTTTGTAATTAGGTTTTTGACCTTTTTGATGAAAAGAAGAATGGCGTGATTGAATTTGACGAGTTTATCCATGCACTTAGTGTCTTCCACCCTTGCGCTCCGATTGATGACAAAATCAATTGTAAGAGTTCTAAGCCATGAATTAACGCGATAATAGCATTCGTTATATATGAAAAAGATTTGGCTTAATTATACCGTTCATGCATTACAAGCTTGTGATCACATATATAATGATGTGTTTGTTCTCAACAGTTGCGTTTAGACTCTATGATCTGAGACAAACGGGGTATATCGAACGTGAAGAAGTAGGTTCAAAATTGATCTTAATTTGTCCCTTTTTGTTTCCTTAGTGATACATAATAACGGCAATTGAGTAAAATCTCTCGACTCCAGGTGAAGCAAATGGTGATTGCTATTCTATCAGAGTCAGGGTTAGATTTGGCGGATGATCTTGTGGATTCTATCATTGATAGTGTAAGTTCTCTCCATAACTCAAACAGACTTAGGGTTCGTTTGGTATCGATATCAAATATTAAGATATCAGGTATGAATATTAAAATATGGGTATGAGTGATATATTTGATATACAAATTTTATGAGAGATATTAAAATAACACTCTAATATTACTCTGATATCAGTATATCACTGATATCGATATCTACCTATGTCAAACAGCAAATATCAGTTTGATCGATATAAGATATATCAAACACAGATATAGATATGACTAATATTTCATACTCATATTTAATACCCCGATATCAATACCGTCATTAGATAATGAGACCACTCGTGTGAGCCTACATATTATATGCAACAATTTTTTCCTCCATTGTTGCAGACTTTTGCGGAAGTGGATGCAGATAAGGATGGTAGAATCAGCAAAGACGAATGGAAGTCATACGTCGAAACTCACCCAAATCTTCTGAAGAATATGACTCTTCCTTATTTGAAGTACTCTTTCTACATTTCCCTATCTTATTTGTGAGCAAGATTGTGTTGTCACATACGTACTAATTTGATCCAAAATGTGTTTACATTGCATTACATGATTAGGGATATCACTACTGTATTCCCAAGCTTTATCTTCAACACCGAGGTTGAAGAGTGAAATCTCTCATCACTAAGGATGATGAATTGATGATTATTATGCGACGAATAGAAGCCTCAACTGCAGATTTTGGCAGCTTGAAATGAATAGGTACAACTTTGTTGTTGTTTTGTAGAATTGTGGTTGTATATAATTTGGGACGGTTAGGAACAAGGTTATCAGGATCGGGATTCTAAGATCGGATTGCAAATGGCCTTTCTATTCAGATCGTAAAATCGAATTGAAGGATCGTAAGATCCTACAAAATCAATAAAAATATGTATATAAGGCTATTTTGTAAATAATCAAAACTGTTAATGTTGATAAATTATTATTTTTAGTCATGATATTTCAAATAAATAGGTAAAGTAGACAAAAAACAACAACATTAAGTCATCACTCATTCGTCATTCATCTATTTTTCTGAATTTAACAATGGTCTTTATTTTTTTACTAACAACATATCTTTAGAATATCGTTAATAAATTAGTTTAATGTTAAATAATATTATTATTAAATATGAGGGTTTGAAATTTTCCACAAAGATCGAGTAATGTGTAAGGTGTTCAAGATTTTGAATTGTTTGAAACTCATCAAGACAATGTAATGTGTGTTCATGTCATACATATTAAAATATATAGCATGACCTAGAAACATGTAGATTTTCAATGGGAAAAAACAACAAACAACCACGAAATCTAAGATGAAGAAGTGACCTAAAAATATCAAATTTCATCATGAGAACAAAAATAGAGAGCGATTTGATAAAATAGAATGAAATCACAAATCCGATTTGCAATTTATGTCAAAAACGAAATAGAAAATAATATTCTCTCCGTCCCATTGAATTCTTCCCAATTTCTATTTTGGGTGTCCCATTAAGTTCCTCCCATTTTAATTTTTTGACATTTATAGAAGTGCACAAATTATCATAATATCCTACTCCTATTTATCACCTCTACCCTCCCCATATATAATCACCTTTTTTTCCCTCTAAGCCTCCACAACTCTCATTTCTACCCTAATTCACTCTCGAACTCTCTCCAAACTCTCTGCAGATCTCATATCCTCCTCTCATCCTCCACCACTCTCCTGAAATCTTCTTGTAATATCTCAACATCTCTCTTGTTCTCTTCAAAAATATGTTGATCTCTTCAGATTTCTCTTGTCCCCTTCTCGATTGGTCTCTTCAGATCTGGATTCATCTCCAAAATCCCTAGATCTAGGTTACATCGATCTTTAGATCATGAAATCTGGTGTTTGATCTTCTCAAAAACTGGGGAAAAGTCACATTTGTTTCTCTTGAGCTTCTGTAGTTGTTGCATGTCCCTCCATCTTCTCTGTAAACCCTAAAAACCCGATTTGGGTCTCTGTCCCTTCATCTTCTCTTAGAACCCTAAAAAATCGGGATTTGGGTTTGTAGCCTCCATCGACTCTTTGTCTCCTTCTCTAAGAACCCTAAAAATCTGATTTGGGTGTGCAGCCTCCATCTACTCTCTGTCACATTCTCTGAGAACCCTAAAAAATCGATTTGGGTTTCTGTTGCTCTTTTAAGATGAGTGACGAGGATGTCTTTGTTGATTCTCAATCTTCGCCGGAATCGGTAGAAGAAGGGAGCTACTGTTGCTCTGAAGATCCTTATTGCGAGTGGTCGGGTGATTGCAAAGGGAATCACACATACAGCCCCCATCGTAGTGAAGAGTCCACTGTGGATGGAAAATTGGAAGAAGTTGATGTTCTCAATGATGATGGGGATTCTGGAGAGCCTCCCTCTAAGTCCCCGGAGGGAGATAGACTCCCTGTTGGTGATTCTGAAGAGGATGCGTAGCTAAGTCCCCTTGAATCTCTTAACTGTTTTAATTGCTTATGTTATGATGGATAATTATATGATGATTTTAGTGTTGTGTGATGCTATGTCCCCTTGAATCTGTTAAAGTATGATGATTTTATTGTTCTCTGATGTTGTGTCCCCTTGAATCTGTTAAAGTATGTTGATTTTAGTGATCTGTTATGAATCTGCTAAATTATGATGGATTGAGTTATGATGGATCATGATTTCTGCAGAAGTGTAGATTGGTTGATGAACTATGCAGAAGTGTAGATTGGATGTTTATTCTAGAAATGGTTGATGAACTTCTATCTGCATGATGTGTTACTGTCCTTTGGTTGATAACAACAAAAAAGTCAATGATGATGCTGTATTTAATGAGATACTCTTCCTTGTTATTGTTGCTAAATTAACTGTACTGAGCAACCAGTTTATTTGTAACTGATGAGGCTCCTGGTGTAGTTAATTTACTTTGGAAGATTATCAATGATGATTGGGGACAGCTGAGACTAATTATGTTGAACTTATTAATTCATTGGTTTAATGTCTCCTTCATGTCAATGTTCTCTGAAATGATGTGTTTGTTTTGGTGATCTGTGTGTTCTTGCATGAGATTGGGCTTGTTTGTTCTCTGACTCATTCAGTTTGTGCAGTAATTCCTTAATTCATGTGCATTGCTAGATTCACAAAATATCATGAAATTCCCCAAAAAATTACATAGATCATTCTAGAATATTACATTCATGTACTATGCTATGATGATCTATAAATCTTGAGTTGCTTGTTGACTGGCTTGTTGTGTCCCTTGAGTTGCATTGTTCCCTTGAGTTGCATTCTCCTTTGCAACTGGTTGTGGTAGTTGTGCATGCCCGTGAACAAATTCCCATGCTTCTAATACAGCCCACATAGGTGCATTAACCTGTACACTTAGGTTCCCTTGTGCTTTTAATCTCCTTTTGTTTACATGTGGCATGTCATAGCCATTGCCCCCTTGTGACTTTAGAATTTCATTCATTACATATTGAAGGGTCATCCACACATTGGCTAGGGTTTTAGGGTCTAGTTCATAAAAGGCCTCATGTACTGCCTCGAGCATTTTATCTACATCCTTAGGCATCTTCTTGTACATCAGAGATTGAATGCTTCTAAAAAATTCTAGGTCTAAAATGTTTAAATCTGGACTATTAGGAGGATGTTGAATTAAAATGAATGTAAAATATTCTTGTGCATATACATGTTGTCATTCTGGATCATCCTGAGTTATGTGTACCTTTGCATTATCCTGCTGAATGAAAATAACTTTATGCCCACCACCTGCTGGCCATTTTGCCTTAATTGCTATGTTGTTGATGAGCATGCTTCTTGTAACTGACTGATTCACTGACTCCACTATCTTGGTTATAATTGTCCCTTTTTCTCTATTCTTTGATGATCTCTTTGCTGGCTCTTGATAAGTGAAAGGGAAGATGTCAATCTTCCCATCAAATGTGCATTCTCCTTGTGAATTGTATCTTGGCCTTGCTAGCACTGTTGTGAACATGACCTTTGGTATGAATTTGGATGAACTAGTTGTTCTGTATTTCCCCTTCTCTTGTTGTACTAGATATACTTTCTATGTCTTTTTGGTTAGATTAAACCACTTTTCATCCAAGTGAACAAAATCAAACATGCCATAATACTCACTATTTGCTTCTGGTGTGTTGCCCTCTAGTAGCCCCAATATCCATTCCAATCTTTTTAGTTTGTTGGGATTCTTCAATCCAGGATGCAAACTGTTTGTATGTGGCTTTATATGTCCCCTCTTCACCATTCTGTGAACTGTTGACTTTGCAAGATTGAGCTTGGTAGTTAGGTCTCTGATGCATGACCTGTCCCCCATATTGAGTTCTTTGATCTGTTCATGTGGAACTTGAATTCTTTTCTTGCCACAGTTATGATATTTGGTACTCACATTGTATCTCTGTCCTGCATGCTTCTGTTGCTTTGCTTGGTTCCATAATGTGCCTATGCATTTTCTTGACACACTGAATTCTGTTGCAGCCGCTTGTATTGTCCCCTGTTCAAGTTTCCCTTTTGTTGCTCTGTTTAGCAACTATACTAAGATGTGCAACCTCTTCTCACTGTTGAGCCTGATGCTTGATGGCTGATGATGACATGTCCCTTGTGTTTGCTGCTCTTGTTCCTGTTGAGTGGATGACTGGTGATGATTTGTCCCTTGTATTTGCTCTGTTTCATCTACTACTGGCTGGTTCAGATTTGGAAGCATAACATCTTCCTCCATGTCTTCTGTTGCATCATTTAGATCTATGTGGAACTGCTCTTGTTCATCATCAGGGTCTTCTTCAATTGGAAAGGAGCAAAGTTTAGATTAAAAGCTGAAGCCATCTTATGCAGGCAGTGATGCTGGGAAATTCTTCTGTTTTTTTTTAGTATTTGTGTTTTTTAGCTTAGATTTCCATGGCAGTGAATGCTTAACACTGCAAAAATTTGTAATGCTCCAGATTTTAGAGAATGAATGTTCTTATAGTGTTTTGGTAATCCATGTGCTAGGCTTGTATTAAACCACAACCGTTGATTAACTTTTGCTAATGAGATCTGTATGGTTTAAATTGAATGGAATGTTTTGGTTCAGATTGGGCCTGTTTGTTCTCTGACTCATTTCAGATTGTACATTTTCCTTAATTCCTGTGCACAGTTTAGAATGGGAACTTCTATCTGGGATGGAGGGAGTAGCAATTAAGATAACAGACACACGCTTATTGTAAGCTGTTTGATAAAATCTCAGTTCTCATACGGGCGGCCCCGTTCTCATATGATGCGCTCTCTTAGTTGATTAATATAAACTGTATATTATTTATGAATATGTTAACTAAAAGTTAACTATAGATAGCATATCGTGACACTGAGTTATTCATCATCGAGGGCATTCATCTATGTTCAGCTAACGAGAGAAAAAAAAAAAACGATTTGCTATTAGAGATGATGAAGACTAATGGAATTAAAGGTATTTAATCCCACTCGAGCGAAGGATCTCACTCCATCGTCAATGGAGATTTTGCAGATTTGGAAATGATTTGGGAGGAAGAAAGACTTGGGGATGCGAGGGTATTTTTGGAAAAAGTTAGGCTTTTGAGTTCATTTATAAAAATGCCATTAAATTTAGCAGTCTGGTGCGCGTCCCTTTTTTTCCAGCTTTAAATCGCGTCCGCCCATCCTATGATCCAACGCTCCTGCTTGCTTCGCATATTGTGCAGTAGGAGCGCCCATCCTATGATCCAACGCTCCTGCTTGCTTCGCATATTGTGCAGTAGGAGCGTGTTGCACCCGAAACAGACTCTTTATTAATGAACTTTTTGGACTAGTAAGTAACACAAATCTACTATATATATACTAAACTAGAACTTAATTACGTCACAAGATACTCTCTCATTAAAATCGTCACATGTCATTTTCTGCCTTTTCATTTTTTTTAAATAAATTTAATTATAAATCAAAGATTATTATCCTAAACATGTCACTATTTTTTTTCCTAATTAAAATACAACTCATGCACAAAGATTACACGTTAATCACAAAAATTACAAATCCAAAATTTACTAATTATATACAAATCCAAAATTTTCTAATTATATGGATGATTGAGATATAAATTATGATCTGATTTTGATATCAATATTATTTAGATTTATTTTTTAATACAAAGATTAATTTTAATAATTATTAATATTTTTTTCAAAATTTTCAATATATACCACGTAAAAAGGATTTACACTAGTAGTGACACAAACTTATAACCAATTTAAGAGTTAAAATTATTATGGATTAATTATTTTATAAATTTACAACTTCTAAAGGATACCAATATCAATTTTGTAACAAGTCTATTCAATATGAGTACAAATAACACAATTTTAAAATCCTTATTAATCATTTTTAAAACTTATAAAGAACGTTAACAAGTAAAATTCAACTAGTTTTTTTTATTTGATTACAAAATTCAACTAGTTGTTCGATGTAAAGTTCAAGATACTTATCACTAACATACAGAAGAAGATTCCAAAAAACAAATCCAATACTGGAAGAGATGATTCCATCTATCTAGCAATCCAAGATATTCTTGATGAGGTAACTGCACACGACGAACCAACACATAAGAACGAGAGAAAACGAGAGAAGCCCAATCAAGAAAGGCCAACCCACCATATAAATGCCAAGGCAAACCATTGTAACGAAAGGCAAGAAAGATCTAACAACTGACAACACGTCCACCCATTTCCCCTTGAACAGCACAAGAGCAGCCACATTAACAACGTTCCACTCCATTGATCCGCCATAGCAGAGTCGGTTAAGACAGTTGGCCACAAACGAGTGGCAGTTGCATAGGAATAGGTTGTAAGATTTGTGCTGGAAGTGGTTCAGACTAGAGCTTAGTGCATCATCCCACGAGATGCCGCTTCCAAACTCTGTGTGTTTGAAGCGGAGTTTGCACGTGTGTCCCGCTAAATTAGGAGGAAAGCAACACTGTCAAACATGAAAAAAGACCCAGAAAAAATATCAAAAGGAGCTCAATTCATCACAGTATAATACGTATTAGCAGATCATCAAACAACTCTCTGTATTAAAAACACAATGTACATGGAAGAGTTCAATTCATCACATTCATAAATTAAAGTTGACTCATCCATGACAAGGAAAATTCAACTATAGGAGGAAAGCAACACTGTCAAATATGAAAAAGACCCAGAAAAAATATCAAACAATGCAGTATTAGGAGAAAGTGAAGCTGAATACTACATTATGCATATACCTGACTTCTGTCAAGTTGAACATATCTTGCCACAGAGCCATATGCAAAATCATCTGCACTCACAATGTTTGATCCAGAGAAGTCCAAAATAACACCATCCTCCCTGCATATGCCTACATGCCCAATGAAAGGTGCCAACCATGACACAACAGGAAGCGGGGTCCAAACCAAGCAACACGGGAACCTTGACTTTTTCGGGTCAATAGCATCAAGAGGCCATAGATCATGTTCCATTTCCATATTAGAAGGTTGTGGGGTTGCAGATGTTTTTTGGGTCATCCCCAAAACTTTCAACAGAAGAGGATCACTACATGAAAAAAGTTACAGAATCATGCCAGTGGAGCATTACAAGATGCCTGCCTACAAACCACACAAAGAAGCAAATCTTTAAGTACAAAGACTAACAATGGGAAGATTCTACTATACAATACCATATTTAGTACCACATCAGGATATGCAAACTGAACAAACTCCATAACCGAGGGTTGAGGCTTTTGAGTCAATTACTGGATTAAGTTAAAAATTCGAGCATTCAATTACTGGATTCCGACCTGTACATGCAAGCAATAAAACAAAGATCCGAACTTCTTAACAAAAAATACATAACTAAAGGTCTAACTTCTTATAGGATTATAATACAAAAACATGTATAAATAAGTAAAATACTTTGTAAAATACATTTTATTGGAAAGCCAGAGACATGAGCGTTAATTAGTAATCTGAGTTCTCAAAGAATACCTTTAAACAGGATAATAGATTGACAACCCGAAATCATTTCAGGTCATACAAAAATTGAAACAAAGACAAACAGCAACCAATATGTATAATTTGCATAATTCCTATGTAACTCGATAGGAAGTTAAATCAAGATCTATACTTGTCAAGGTTTAATCAATACATTTGCATTTGAGTATTGAAGACACTTATCAAAGGAGATCACAATTAATTGATCAATGGAAGCAAAGGCTCCATATACAACATTCTGGAGACCTGGATAAAAGAGTACTCCAGAATCGCCACAAACTGGAGCGATCTCGTTGGCTCTAGGCGAACAAAATATCAGGTTCAGAATGCAATTTTCCGCAGCAAAAAATGAGCCAAGACGAAGAATTTTAGCGATTAAGCAGCACAGGAAAGGGGAAATATTAAACTAGAGCCTCATAAAATGTTTACCGGAGAGCGGTGGAAGCTGCATGTGAGTGCCGATGAACAGAGCGCGGGAGGTTAGAGTAGGCGGCGGTGGCGGTGGGTGACGGAGGCGGAATACAGTTTGGCAGTCTGGAAAATTAGAGAGAGACAGCCGTCCGATCCGGATGGAGATTTGGGAAAGCAATCAACTCGTGACTCGATACATTGAACCTGGCCTGACCTTCATTAAGAAAAAAGTGGGTTTACCAATCAGTCTTGAAAATGGCGATATTTATTTGAGCTTATTCAGGGTGACGTGGATTGCCAGTTTAGATAAGAATAAATTTTACGTTTTTATTTGCATCTATACGATAGGTTAGGAAACAATTACCAAACAAAACAATAGGTTAGGAGAGTCCCGTTCTGATAAATAATTCCCTTAAGATAAACACTATATATAAACGACAGTCTTAGGATGGAGAAGATGAACGGCCACGATTGAAGGAGAAGCAACACGGGATAAATACCGAGTTGGAGACGCGGTGGCAGCATTGTAATTTAAAGTAATTTAAACGTTGTATTACAACATTATCCTTACCCCTAACCGGCGCCAAAAGGCCCAAAAACGTTTCAGATGCCTCAAACCCTCGACTCTCTGAAAGCAAAAACCCTCACCAGCTGAAGACGCGAATACAAATCGAGCGAAACACAGAACTCGATTTGAGAAAGACGATCATAGTTGAAGAGAAGAAGACGAATCCACGCACTCAGACGCTCTCAATTGCACAAGTACAAGCAAATACAAACAAAAAACAACATGAGCGACACAGATTACAGTCAAGACGACTTGGGAGGTGCGAATAACACATTTAGGGTTTCAATTTCACATAGATTACTCAGAAATCAAGTTTCGAAATTTCGTTAAATGTTGTTGCACCATTACAAACACATAGCTCAATGTTACGATTGTTAGCGTTGCTTCAGTAATTTTTTTTTCGTTGGGACATTGTTCTCCTGATCTGAATTCTGTGCTCGTGTCGTTTCCTGAGGTTCAATTGGGACTTGGAGGATCATTATCTTCTTAAAGAGTTCATCCCTTTGTGATGAAAAACTAGGTTTACGTGAGGTTCATTTTAGGTGTTCGGGGTTCATTTGCTTTTACATTAGTTCATGCCTGTGTTTACCTGAGATGCATTTTTCAGTGAGGTTCATTATCGAGTTAGAGGTTCATTTTCTTCTTCTAGATTGCATGCCTTTGAGATAAAAAATTAGGTTTTCCTGAGGTTGATTTTATGAGTTGGTGGTTCATTTGCTTTTATCAGAGTTCATGCATGTGTTTCCCTGAGTTGCATTGAATCCATGAGGTTCATTTATGACTTAGAGGTTCATTTATGAGTTGCAGATTTCATGCCTTTGTGATAAAAAATTAGTTTTACTTGAGGTTCATTTGCTCTTACCAGAGTTCATGCATGTGTTGTGGGTTCATTAGAGTTCATTTGCTTTTACAGGGTTCATTTGGTTTTTCTGAGGTTCATTTTAGGAGTTGGGGGTTCAATTTAGGTGTTGGGGGTTCATTGGGTTTTTCTGAGGTTTATTTTAGGTGTTGGGGGTTCATTTGCTTTTACAGGGTTCATTTGATTTTTCTGAGGTTCATTTTAGGAGTTGGGGGTTCAATTTAGGTGTTGGGGGTTCATTAGGTTTTTTTGAGGTTCATTTTAGGTGTTGGGGGTTCATTAGGTTTTTCTGAGGTTCATTTTAAGTGTTGGGGGTTCATTTTAGGTGTTGGGGGTTCATTAGGTTTTTTTGAGGTTCATTTTAGGTGTTGGGGGTTCATTTGCTTTTACAGGATTCATTAGGTTTTTCTGAGGTTCATTTTAGGAGTTGGGGGTTCAATTTTAGGTGTTCGGGATTCATTGGGTTTTTCTGAGGTTCATTTTAGGTGTTGGGGGTTCATTTTAGGTGTTGGCGGTTCATTTGGTTTTTCTGAGGTTCATTTTAGGAGTTGGGGGTTCAATTTAGGTGTTGGGGGTTCATTAGGTTTTTCTGAGGTTCATTTTAAGTGTTGGGGGTTCATTTTAGGTGTTGGGGGTTCATTAGGTTTTTTTGAGGTTCATTTTAGGTGTTGGGGGTTCATTAGGTTTTTCTGAGGTTCATTTTAGGTGTGGGATGTTCAATTTAGGTGTTGGGGGTTCATTAGGTTTTTCTGAGGTTCAATTTAGGTATTGGGGGTTCATTAGGTTTTTCTGAGGTTCATTTTAGGTGTTGGGGGTTCAATTTAGGTGTTGGGGGTTCATTAGATTTTTCTGAGGTTCATTTTAGGTGTTGGGGGTTCATTTGCTTTTACAGGGTTCATTTGGTTTTTCTGAGGTTCATTTTAGGAGTTGGGGGTTCAATTTAGGTGTTGGGGGTTCATTAGGTTTTTCTTAGGTTCATTTTAGGTGTTGGGGGTTCATTTTAGGTGTTGGGGGTACATTTTAGGAGTTGGGGGTTCATTTTAGGTGTTGGGGATTCATTAGATTTTTCTGAGGTTCATTTTAGGTGTTGGGGGTTCATTTCCTTTTACAGGGTTCATTTGGTTTTTCTGAAGTTCATTTTAGGAGTTGGGGGTTCAATTTAGGTGTTGGGGGTTCATTAGGTTTTTTTGAGGTTCATTTTAGGTGTTGGGGGTTCATTAGGTTTTTCTGAGGTTCATTTTAGGTGTTGGGGGTTCATTTTAGGTGTTGGGGGTACATTTTAGGAATTGGGGGTTCATTTTAGGTGTTGGGGATTCATTAGGTTTTTCTGAGATTCATTTTAGGTGTTGGGGGTTCATTTGCTTTTACAGGGTTCATTTGGTTTTGCTGAGGTTCATTTTAGGAGTTGGGGGTTCAATTTAGGTGTTGGAGGTTCATTAGGTTTTTTTGAGGTTCATTTTAGGTGTTGGGGGTTCATTAGGTTTTTCTGAGGTTCATTTTAGGTGTTGAGGGTTCAATTTAGGTGTTGGGGGTTCATTAGGTTTTTCTGAGGTTCATTTTAGGTGTTGGAGGTTCATTTGCTTTTACAGAGTTCATTTGGTTTTTCTGAGGTTCATTTTAGGAGTTGGGGGTTCAATTTAGGTGTTGGAGGTTCATTAGGTTTTTTTGAGGTTCATTTTAGGTGTTGGGGGTTCATTAGGTTTTTCTGAGGTTCATTTTAGGTGTTGGGGGTTCAATTTAGGTGTTGGGGGTTCATTAGGTTTTTCTGAGGTTCATTTTAGGTGTTGGGGGTTCATTTTAGGTGTTGGGGGTACATTTTAGGAGTTGGGGGTTCATTTTAGGTGTTGGGGATTCATTAGATTTTTCTGAGGTTCATTTTAAGTGTTGGGGGTTCATTTGCTTTTACAGGGTTCATTTGGTTTTTCTGAGGTTCATTTTAGGAGTTGGGGGTTCAATTTAGGTGTTGGGGGTTCATTAGGTTTTTTTGAGGTTCATTTTAGGTGTTGGGGGTTCATTAGGTTTTTCTGAGGTTCATTTTAGGTGTTGGGGGTTCAATTTAGGTGTTGGGGGTTCATTAGGTTTTTCTGAGGTTCATTTTAGGTATTGGGGGTTCATTTGCTTTTACAGGGTTCATTTGGTTTTTCTGAGGTTCATTTTAGGAGTTGGGGGTTCAATTTAGGTGTTGGGGGTTCATTAGGTTTTTTTGAGGTTCATTTTAGGTGTTGGGGGTTCATTAGGTTTTTCTGAGGTTCATTTTAGGTGTTGGGGGTTCAATTACTTTTACAGGGTTCATTTGGTTTTTCTGAGGTTCATTTTAGGAGTTGGGGGTTCAATTTAGGTGTTGGGGGTTCATTAGGTTTTTCTGAGGTTCATTTTAGGTGTTGGGGGTTCATTTTAGGTGTTGGGGGTACATTTTAGGAGTTGGGGGTTCATTTTAGGTGTTGGGGATTCATTAGATTTTTCTGAGGTTCATTTTAGGTGTTGGGGGTTCATTTGCTTTTACAGGGTTCATTTGGTTTTTCTGAAGTTCATTTTAAGAGTTGGGGGTTCAATTTCGGTGTTGGGGGTTCATTTTAGGTGTTGGGGATTCATTAGGTTTTTCTGAGGTTCATTTCAGGTGTTGGGCTTCATTTGCTTTTACAGTGTATGAACTTCTATGCAGTTGTTGTATTTAAACAGGGTATTGTTACAGTTTACTTCATAGTCTGAAGTTGGTCTTACAATTGTCCTGTTTCTCTTAGCAGGCTCAACTAGACAATCGCGACAACAAAAAAGGCTTACACACAAAGACATTGAGGTGCCGTATGAGAGTACAGAGAGTACCAGTAGCGATGACATTCCACTTATAAGGAAAATCTCTGCGAAGAAATCTGTTGTAAAGAGAATACAACAACAAAAGAGCACAACACCAGCTAAAAAAGCCACAACAATGCCGAGACAAAAGAGGAGGAGTACTAAGAGAGAGAGACAGCCAGGCAACAAGGATTTGAAGGGACAAGCTTCAAAATCAGAACAACCTCCAGAAAAAAAGCAGTGTACTGAAACAGCAGACTCTGAAGATGAGAAGCTTTCTCAGTATTCTACACCAGGCAACACAACTGCAGATACACCAAACATACAAGCAGATGAATTGCATTTAGAAGTAGAAGCCAAGGGGAAAGGAAAGGAGGTTGAAGACATAGAAAGCCTCAGCTCACAGGAAGAGAAGAAGAGCAGTTCATCTCAGAGTTCTGAGAAAACAACACCAACCACAAGGACAATGACTGCAATTCAAACAGATGAAGCAGTTCAGTTAGAGAGTTCCAGTGAGGAGGAGATTGAGGACAACTTCAGGAACAAACAAAAGACTACACAGATTGAAGAAAGGAAGGACAAGGGGAAGAGGAAAATTGACATTGATGAGGAAGAAACTGCAAAGAAGAACAACGAAGAAAAATGCGCTGTAGATAAGGGAACAGGAGAGATGAAGCTGTTAATTACCAAGAAAAAAAAGGAGAAGCAGAGAGAACCAAAGGAAATCAAGCAGTTGGAGATAATCCCTGCCAACCTCAAGATAAAGACATAAGATGATGGCACACAGTACATCTGGTTGGCAACTAGGAATATCCCAAAGGTGTTTGTCAATGCGCTAGAATCCATCCCTGAAAACAGGAAGGCACAGACTAAGGTCTGGATTAGGGAGATCGGATTTGAGAGCATGCTCGATTTAAAGATTAAAGGAGTGCCTCATTGTCTTGCTTTCTGGATACTCGAACACTATGACGAGGTCAAATGTGAGATAAAGCTGAATGATGGCAGCATCATTAATGTGACAGAGGAGGAAGTGCAGAGGGTGCTCATGATCCCTAGAGGCCAGAGGACAGTGGAAAGGAGAGGCAAAGAGGCTGCTGATGACGCCATTATAAAGGAATGGAAAGAATATTTCGACAACATCAAGCAAATCAGGCCAAGTCATGTGGCAGCCAAACTCAAAACCTGCACCGACAAACTCTGGTTCAAAAGGATGTTCCTTGTCATGTTCATGTCTGTGCTAGTCGAGAGCAACCAAAAAGGAACTATTCCTCAACACATGATGATCAGCGACGTTGAGGACGTAAAGGGATACAACTGGTGTAGGTTTGTCATGAGTGTCTTGCCTCAAACAACAACTGAATGGAAGGCCAAGAAAGAGAGGTTCTTCAGAGGCCCAATCGTCTTCCTCATGGTAAAAAACTCTTGTTTATTATTTTTTTGTAAAAAACAGTTAGTAGTGAGTGTATTTTGTCCAAGCATTGGGTTCATTGGTAATAACTACTAGGTTCATCATTTACAACTAATAGGTTCATTGAGTATAATGACAAGGTTTATCAGACAAAGAATATGTTATACACTACAAAAATCGACCAGGTTCATTGGTGCTGTCTTGCAGGTTCATTACTTTTCTCATGCAGGTTCATTTGTTTAACTTGTAGCCACAATTAGTAGTGAGAGTACTGTGTCCAAGCATTGGGTTCATTAGTTATAACTAGTAGGTTCATCATTTATAACTAACAGGTTCATTGAGTATAAGGAAGAGGTTCATCACACATAGAATAAGTTATACACTTGAAAAATCGACCAGGTTCATTGGGGCAGGTTCATTACTTTTCTCATGCAGGTTCATTTGTTTGACTTGTAGCAACAATTAATAGTGAGGGTACTCTGTCCAAGCATTGGGTTCATTAGTTATAACTACTAGGTTCATCAATTACAACTAACAGGTTCATTGAGTATAAGGAAAATGTTCATCACACATACAATAGCTTATACACTTCAAGAATCGACCAGGTTCATTGGTGTTGTCTTGTAGGTTCATTAATTTTCTAATGCAGGTTCATTTGTTTTGACTTGTAGCAACAGTTAGTAGTGAGTGAACTCTGACCAAGCATTGGGTTCATTAGTTATAACTACTAGGTTCATCATTTATAACTACCATGTTCATTGAGAATAAGTAATGGGTTCATTGAGTATAAGTAACATCTACTACTGTGTATTACTTTCCATGTCATGTGTGTACTAATGTATGTATGAACTTCTATACAGTTGTTGTATTTAGACAGGGTATCTGTCTTCGGAAATACAAACCCGAATAATATACCAGTTTTCCTAGGATGGACAGATGAGAGTTTGGAAGAAAGGGAGAAGAGGGAAATAAAGAGTGGAGGATTTGGGTTAGGAACTCTTCAAGACCAAAGACCATCAAACGAGGGAAGAGAACATCCATACATGAACAACAAGCTACAGGTAAACATCAAGCTTCATGTCCAAAAAATAGTATAGTGGGTTCATCAGTTTACACAGCAAGGTTCATTAACTTACAGATTGAGGTTCATTTATAGTTAAGGTTCACATAAACTTGTTGTCTTGTATGCAGGACTGGCTTAATAACTTCACCAAACAACAGATTGTAGTGGCCAACAAAATGTTGAAACTCACTGCCATGATGGAAAACTTGCCAAAGGAATTCAATGCAGAGCCCAAGGTCCAGAGCATGATCAAAACAGCCCAAACGCTGATTGGCGACAAAAAGGCCGAGGAAGAGGAAAGAAGCGAATTTGAGAAGATATGGAATGATGCTGACCACCCTTTCTGGAGCGATCCACAGCTCATAGAATGCTTGAGACAGGTGGAGAAGGCTGATGCTTCAAAAGAAAAGATCAAGATCTCAAATGCTGAACCTTCCACTTCTAAGGCAACACAGGGCATTGATACCACACAAAATTGGGAGGATGTAAACATAGTTATGAATGAGTACATTGACGTGCTCAATGACAGAGAGGAGGAAAGAGATGAAGTTCAACAGATAGAGAAAGAGAGGGCGCAAGGCACTGCGCATGAGACTGTTGTTGGTACTAAGGACAAGGAACCAACACCCCCAGCACCAACACCCCCCGCACCAACACCCCGCACACCAACACCCCGCGCACCAGCAACAACGAAGAAGGCCAGAAAGTCTCCGCGTTTGAAAATTCCATCTTTCAAGCTTATAAGTTCAGAGGAGTCGGATGACATTGAGACTGAGAAAAACGATGATGAAGAACCTTCAGTGCTCATAGGGTCAGAGGAGGTACAAGAAATTGGTGTTGCGGAAGCGATGGATGAAGAACAAGCAGTGGCTGCTGCACATAAGGACAAGGAGCTCGCTGAAGCAGAAAAGGCAAAAGAAAAGGGCAAGGGGAAACAAGTGGTGGCTGATGCTGATGTAGTTCACGGGCCAAGGCACAAGAAACTTGGGGAAAAGCTCAGAAGCCCCTACAAAAGCCGCACTGTCGACATCTTTGCCAGTAGACCAAAGGAGGCAATCGTGATGCACAACTACTGTAACCACTGCAGCATAGGAGGGTAAGATATACATACATTCTGACATATTTTATTTTATTTTATTATTATGCAAAATATTAGAGATAAAGGTTTACTACTGCATAACACTTTTGTTCCTATGCAATTGAATAGTGAGGCGCTCTTCAAATACAAGTCGCTGAAAGTCTCCGGAATGGAGTTGGCAATGGATGTGGACATCCACTACAAAGCAATTGATGCTTGGTCAACCATTCTGAACACTAATGAGGAGGTAAAAAGCAGCAACAAGCCCAGCAGAGCATTCCTGTATGTATACCAAATGGTAAGTAAAAATGGTTAAAAGTTAAAAGAATAAGTTGCATGCATATATATTATGCGGTTCAACAGTAAATAAAATGAGGTTCATCATTTTATTTAGATAGCAATAGGATTGGATTTCACACTAGGTGCATCAGTTTGCATACGAGGTTCATCAGTTTCAACAGAGAGGTTCATTCAATATAACTAAGAGGTTCATCATTTACAACTAACAGGTTCATTGAGTATAAGTAACAGGTTCATCAGAAATAGAATAGGTTAGACACTTCAAAAATGCACCATTTTCATTGGTGCTGTCTTGCATGTTCATTTGGGACCTCAGCAAACAGACTGGAATATGTAGATAGCAATAGGATTGGATTTCACACTAGGTTCATCAGTTTGCATACGAGGTTCATCATATGAAAAGTGAAGTCCTATAAGTTCAACAATTTATCTGTCCACATTGTGGCTTGAATATATAATTCCCGTATACTAACAAAAAAATCGTGAAATGTTGAAACAGAATATAACCTTGAAAGATCAACTGGGCGAGTTCACGAGGAACTTCAACAACGCAGTGGCTGAGGTGCATGGACGAAAATTAAAGGACATAGACATGGTAAATTTATTGCTATTCTAAGCTTGTCTGTTTTTTGTATTTATTCTGTTCATAATTTTTTGTGAGTTAATTTCAAACGTCACTAACTAAACGGATTATTACAGGTTTTTGTACCGGTTATAATCCACAATGACCGTTACTTTCTAATTGCCATGAACATTAAGAGTAAAACCCTTCATGTGCTAGACAGTGTGCCGAACAGCGGTGAGACGCAGCTCTATCAGGAAGCGATTCACAAGATTGTAAGTGTACAATAATTGATTAAATTGTCTTGTTACTAGTGAGTGAACTCTGCCCAAGCATTAGGTTCATGACTTATAACTACTAGGTTCATCATTTACAACTACCAGGTTCATTGAGTATAAGTAACAGGTTCATCAGACATTGAATACGTTATACACTTAAAAAATCCTCCAGGTTCATTGGTGTTGTCTTGTAGGTTAATTAATTTTCTCATGCAGGTTCATTGGTTTGACATGAAACCAACAGTTAAATTGTGTTGTTGACAACATTTTTTTGACTGTTTGGGTTAAAATTCATTTGTTCTCTTTATGCTTGTGTGCAGGTACACATGACTGAAATATACTTCCGCCAGAATCACTTGGCCAGGAGAGCAAGCGAGATTGAATCTGCACAGCATAAGCCACAATTGATTCCTCTACCGGTCCAGTCTGACGGAGCAGAAGAACAAGACTCTGGGGTGTTTATCATGAGATACATGGAGAAGTACATGGGCGTGCCAAATGAGAAATGGGAGGATCAGATGAACAACAAGAACAAAAAAAAGGGCATTGAAGAGCTGAGAATCAAATACGTGCATGCCATCATCACCTCCGAAGCTAATGAAATACGAGAAAAGGCACTGCAGATCATAAAAGACAACCCTGAAGGGCCGTATACATGAACATTAGATGATTGACTTTTCATAAGAATGATAATAGGTTGATTGTATAGATTGCGTAAATATATGACTGCTGAATTGGGTACAATGATACTAACAGATAGCACTAATCACTTGTCTAATTGCCTAAATTAGGATCAAGACTTCAATATATTAGCAGGTTCATTGCTATTGTCTTGTAGGTTCATTAATTTTCTCATGCAGGTTCATTGGTGTTGACATGCAGGTTCATTAATTTTCTCATACAGGTTCATGACTTATAACTACTTGGTTCATCATTTAAAACTAACAGGTTCATTCAGAATAAGTAACAGGTTCATCAGACATACAATAGGTTATACAATTCAAAAATCAACAAATCAATCAGGTTCATTAGTGCTGACTTGCAGGTTCATTACGTTTCAAAGGCAGGTTCATTGGTTTTGACTTACAGGTTCATTTTAGGGATTGGGGGTTCATTTGCTATTACAGGGTTTATTAGGTTTTTCTGAGGTTCATTTTAGGAGTTGGGGGTTCATTTTAGGTGTTGGAGGTTCATTAGGTTTTCCTGAGGTTCATTTTAGGTGTTGGGGGTTCATTAGGTGTTGGTTTATCATTTAACTACTTGGTTTATCATTTAAAACTAACAGGTTCATTTAGAATAAGTAACAGGTTCATAAGGCATACAATAGGTTATACACTTCAAAAATCAACAAGGTTCATTGATTGGAACTAACAGGTTCATTGGTGTTGCCTTGCAGGTTCATTAATTTATGCATGCAGGTTCATTGAGTATAAGAAACAGGTTCATCATGTATAACTAACAGGTTCATTGAGTATAAGTAGCATGTTCATCAAAATTCTTAAAAGTTCAGCAAAAGTAAGCAAAAAAAAAATGGAATCGAAAAATACTGAAGAACACTAAGAGTCCAGCACTTCAGTGCAAGTGCGACTATTGTGAGTGGCTAACTTGTTGCATCTACCGCAACGCCTTTGCCCTGCACGGTTCGAAGCAATAGAAATTTCTCTTCCACTCCGGATACGCGACCCACTTCCTTTGTTTTTGGCTTGCTCTGGTGGCAGCACATTAATGACTGAAGGTACTTCAACTCCGGCATAAGACTGAAGCTGCTCCAGGTTCGACGCGCCAGAACTAGATGAAGCACCACTTCCACACAACAGAGACGCCTTTTTCTCCTTAAGCAGAACCGAAAACTGTTTCATGAGGTCCGGCTTGTCCTCCAATAGCCCCACACAGCTATAAAAGTCAGAAATCACCTCATTCATGACCGCCTCACGCTCTTCAAGGGCCGCACACTGAGTCACAACGGTGTTGTCGATAGTGAACACCGGTGTAATAGTGGCATCCATGGTCCAGCGCGCAAGGACATACCTATCCGGAATCCTATCAAACCCGAGGTTCCTGAACACAAAAATGAGATGACAACAAGGCAGACCAATCCTTTGAAACATGCGACAGCTACAAAAAAAATCCACACCTTCAGCTGACTGCTCCACTGTGAAACTCTTGGATAAGCAATCCTTGATACCGTAGAATTTTGTACCGTTGACACCAGACATGCTCACCATAAAGCATGATAGACAACATTCCATAATCTGATCCTGAACAAGTTTGAAAATCGAGAGCGTGTACACCTCAGATGCGTGCTTCTCCAATCCTAAAGGCGTCTTCAAATCTGGACGCATAGTAGAAGACTCAAAGTTCAGCTTCGCCTGCTTGTGTCTCTGCGTGTCCATGGCTATGTCAAAGTGCATCACCAACTCAACTAGGCGGTAGTATCTGTCACTAAAGTGACCAAAGTAACTGTTTGCAGATTCCGAAACAGAAGTAGTTCTAAGCAGACCGCCAAACATCACATCCCTGAAGTAGGCTGGGATCCAAAATTGTCGGATTGCAAACATGTCATCAAACCACCTCCGCTTCACCAGTGGGAATTCATCAAGCAACGCAGCCCACTGTGTCTCAAACTCTGAAGGTGAAAGGTCATGGGTCCACACAATGTTGTCCAGCCTAGCCCTAAATTCTGAACCAGCAGCAGTGTCGTACTTGGTCTTTGCGGGCACTTTCTTCATGATGTGCCACATACAAAGCCTGTGGCGCGAACGCGGGAAAATTTGTTCAATAGCCGACTTCATGGACAGGTCTTGATCTGTAACTATAACCTTTGGCTCGTGCACCATTGCTGCCTTGAATTTCTCCAGCAACCAAACGTATGATCCCGCATCTTTCTTGAAAATTAAACCAGCCGCAAAAGTGACACTCGACTTGTGATGGTCTAGCCCGGTGAATGGTATGAAAATCAGATTGTACCTATATGAAACAGATGTACACAAAGCCACCTATGAATAAGAAAAAGGGATAAAAACACTCAAATAAGTATCTAATAAAAAGAGCAATCAAATCAGGATACATAAGTACACAATGAGGTTGATTAGAATGAATACACAATGAGGTTCATGCAATATAACTAAGAGGTTCATCATTTACAACTTACAGGTTCATTCAGTATAAGTAACAGGTTCATCAGAAATAGAATAGGTTAGACACTTCAAAAATGGACCAGGTTCATTGGTGCTGTCTTGCAGGTTCATTTGGGACCTCAGCGAACAGACTATAATATGTAGATATCAATGGGGTTGGACTGCACACTAGGTTCATCAGTTTGCATACGAGGTTCATCAGTTTCAACAGAGAGGTTCATCATTTACAACTTACAGGTTCATTGAGTATAAGTGACAGGTTCATCAGAAATAGAATAGGTTAGACACTTCAAAAATGGACCAGGTTCATTGGTGCTGTCTTGCAGGTTCATTTGGGACCTCAGCGAACAGACTGGAATATGTAAATAGCAATGGGGTTGGATTTCACACTAGGTTCATCAGTTTGCATACGAGGTTCATCAGTTTCAACAGAGAGGTTCATTCAATATAACTAAGAGGTTCATCATTTACAACTAACAGGTTCATTGAGTATAAGTGACAGGTTCATCACAAATAGAATAGGTTAGACACTTCAAAAATGGACCAGGTTCATTGGTGCTGTCTTGCAGGTTCATTTGGGACCTCAGCAAACAGACTGGAATATGTAGATAACAATAGGATTGGATTCCACACTAGGTTCATCAGTTTGCATACGAGGTTCATCAGTTTAAACAGAGAGGTTCATTCAATATAACTAAGAGGTTCATCATTTACAACTAACAGGTTCAATGAGTATAAGTAACAGGTTCATCAAAAATAGAATAGGTTAGACACTTCAAAAATGGACCAGGTTCATTGGTGATGTCTTGCAGGTTCATTTGGGACCTCAGCAAACAGACTGGAATATGTAGATAACAATAGGATTGGATTTTACACTAGGTTCATCAGTTTGTATACGAGGTTCATCAGTTTCAACAGACAGGTTCATTCAATATAACTAAGAGGTTCATCCAATGAACTTAACATTAAAAGAACGAAAAACATTAAATTGAAGGCTGGTTGCACTGTAAAATAGAACAGGAACAATGCAATGAAGAAGGATAGAAAATAACATGTTGGTACGGTAGGTAGCATCAAACGATACAACGTCGCCGAAGAGAGAGAAGTTCTTGCGAGACACAGGATCAGCCCAAAATAAACGTGTCAAACGATCACAAGAATCCACGTCATACTCAAAGAAGAACGCAGGGCAGAGTTCTTTTTTGTTGAACAGACGGTTGATCGTCATCTGAGCATCGGAACCACCTATGTAAGCCAACATATCTCGCCGGTAGTTCTTGAAGTCAACAGCTGATGCACCAACTTTGGAGTAGCCGCCCACGAGTTCCTTGAATATCCTATGAGACTTCACTGGACCGATGTGGGCTTTCTCACAATCCATCACAAACTTTTTATGACCAAAGTCCAGCTTCCTCATAGACTTCATAAACTGTTTATCCTTACCAACAACCATTTCATGAGTGTGCCGATCTTCAAACGCTGTTACTTTGTAGCCCTGGTTGCCTGCAAAAGTGAGGGTGAGTTTCGCCTTACAACCAACTCTGTTTGAAGGACGTCGGCGCATGCGCTTTGTGTTGTTCTGGCCAGTTTTAAAACCCTGTCTGGTGCAATGCAAGTACTTCAGTGCAACCACATCGCCTGCCATGCGTGATCCGCCGAGCCTCACAACAAAGCCACATTCCAGTGCATATGCCTTGTAAAAATCAATCGCTTCCCCCAATGACCCAAACAGCATACCAACAACTGGTTTCAGAGAATCAACACAGATTGGAATGTGGTACACTGATCCACCTTGAGATAATCGCGTAACGGATAAATCTGACGACATCTCAGTGTCCGAATCACTTGGATATGAACTAGGAGAACTCTGATCCAGGAATACACTACCACTAGCACCAGCAAAACCACTACCAGTCACTGCAAACATATATAACATCCAGGTTCATTGTTGGCTACAATGATACTAGCAGGTAGGCACTAATCACCTGTGTAATTGACTAAATTAGGATGAACACTTCAATATATTAACAGGTTCATCGAGTGATCATTGCAGGTTCATTCGTATTGCCTTGTAGGTTCATTAATTTTCTCATGCAGGTTCATTGAGTATATGTAACAGGTTCAACAGACATACAAATACTTGAGCACTTGAAAAATCAACCAGGTTCATTGTTGTTGTCTTACAGGTTCATTATTTTGTTCATGCAGGTTCATGAGTTATAACTACTAGGTTCATTGGTTTTGAAACTAACAGGTTCATTGAGAATGAAATAACAGGTTCATTAGACATACAATAGGTTATACAAATTCAAAAATCAACCAGGTTCATTAGTGCTGACTTGCAGGTTCATTACTTTTCAAAGGCAGGTTCATTGGTTTTGAAACTAACAGGATCAATGAGAATAAGTAACAGGTTCATTAGACATACAATAGGTTACACATTCAAAAATAAACCAGGTTCATTAGTGCTGACTTGCAGGTTCATTTCTATAAGGCATAGGTTCAAAACAATCGCCCATTGAAAAGATGAAAAATCTAATCATGAAAAGGTTAATGCGAATCTGTCAAACAACATCCACAATAGAAACGCCAGATAACAACCAATTTGAAAACAATCATACTCAGATTACTAGCAATCGAAGAACATAAGTACACACAGCAAGAAATTCTGGAACCCTAAAACATAACGAAGCAAATTGACTTACCATAATCCATAGAAACGTCTATGCCAGTCAATCCAATAGCAATGGTAGATTAAAGGAGACGAAATCGATGAAGAACGTGCACTGCAACGAGCGAGAAGCAACAACTCCTCCAATGGCGATTCCGGCGACAGCGAATACGGAAACAGAAGGCAAGTCGATCGAGATCAGAGACGCGAAGAACGACGGCTACAGACATACAATGGCGTTAACACATCGAAAGAGACGAAAATCCATGAAAAACATGAACTGAAATCAGCAAAAACTAGGTTTACCTCCAATGGCGATTGGGAGAAACAGAGCGAATCGAGACAGAGGCAAGGAGAGACGGCTACAGTGAATGCGTGGAAAATGACCAAATTACCCCTCTGTGTGTTAAATGAAGGATCACTACCAATCGTCAGATGGTGACACGTGTAAGGCCGGATTGAGTGCGCACGGTTTACTTTAAGTCCGATGCTCATTTGATCCTATCTCTAGGTTAGGAACTGATTTTTTTACCTTCTCATAATACTATGTCTAGAATTTATAATTCGCATCGTTAGTTATAGATTTAGAAATCGTCTCTTATATAATTTTCAGTCTAACTTTTACCTAATTAAAAAAAATATACAGATCAACGTTTAATTAGGTTTTACCAATACTCAGCTGGTCTATAATTTGACACTAGGCTCCCTTAAGCGTTTTATTCAGAGGTCTTAAGTTTGATTCTTGTTTAAGGATGGGCAAAAATAGACCGGACCGGAGCGTAAATTTACGGTCCGGGAATTTTACATTTTCGGTCTTACGGTCCGGTCCGGACCGTAAAAATTAAAAAAAAGGTTTAAAACATTTTTTGGGGTACTTTTTACACTCCGGACCGTAATCAAACCCTTTAAATGCCGAAAAATACGAAATCTGGTCTTTTCGGACCGTGGACCGGACCGTAACAGTCTGGTCCGGTCCACGGTCCATACTTTAAAATGTTTACGGTCCGGTCCGGACCGGATGCCAATCCTTATTCTTGTTGGCTCTGGCCGATCGAACCAGGCTATCAAGACAAAAAAAAAACGTTTACTTAGGCTTTGTTTGGCCAATTTTTTATATTATTTATAAATAATTTATTTTTTAAAACATACTTTTATATATTTCAATAAATGTGTAATAAAAAATAAATCCACTACTCACATTTTTCTTATAACTACACACATATTCAAAAAAAAATAACTTTTACCAAACATATTTTTTTACTCAGCCCTATTTATCAACTATTCATAAACATAAAATTTTTATAAACTTCCATACCTAACAAACCCTATTTGATTTTGAATCTACTATATAATTAATGAAACAGAATACTGACTACGCCACGTGGCGCTCGCAGAATGAGTCCAAAATTTATGATGTCACGTGGCGCCTCTGTATTCAATTTGTCACGTGTCGTCCTTATATTTTTTCGACAGATATGTCAAAAAACTAATAAAATCAAACAAAATAAAATTAGTATCTATAATAGCCAGATTTGCACACGCTTTCCAATTATTTTGATCTACTTATTTTCATAAATATTTTGAAAATATCGATTTTACCTTTTAAAATATGAAAATATATAACAAATATTTGATCATTTCCTAATATACTATACATATTGGTTGGTGATCTTATGAAAATCAAAATCATGACTTCTGAAAATAGAGTGAATCAAAATCTTAATTTTTTTTTCTTACATAAATTATGAATGGATCAAATAAATCGCACAATTTTCTTCCATAAATACTTTGAATATATAATTTATCTTTTTAAGCATCTAAATAGTAATTCGATAAATAAATTTCGTGATAAACCAATTTGTGTCCTGAATTAAACTAATTTCCTTAAATATCGATCAATTCTTAAACAAAAGTATGGACGAGCTTAATAGAGTGTATAGGGATGTTTTGTTTGCTCGTAAATAACATGTGCGATTCGTTAAGAGATTGACACACTAATCCAAACTAAATATTGTGCGTTACTTGCATCCGCATAAAATTCCATATGAATACAATAATATATGTACGGAATTAGTGCATATAGGTTATTTTGTTTGTACGCATTTAACTCTTTTACTCTTTTTCATTGAGCAATCTAACTCCTTACTCAAAGAGTCAAAGGTACATGTGATTCAACACACTCTTGAGAATCATTTTTCACAAATGGTTCCTTAAACAAGTTAGTTTAACACCTTAATCTATGCTTGACGTAAGTTTCTAGAGGTTTGTATAATGTAAAATATATTTGAAATAGATGATTAAACAAAAGGATTTTAGGAGACGGGGGTAAAGGTTGTAGTTTTATGAACGGAAAAGCTAAATACACGCGAATACTTAACTATATCGACGTTATTTTACACGCTTATTTTAAGCGTGTGGTTTTACACGCTTAAGGTAAGCGTGCAGGGGTATTGTGGGTATTTTGAAAATACAGCTCACGGTTCTTACACGCTTAAGTTAAGCGTGTAGGTTTTTGTTTTTTTTTGCAAGTTTAAAAGCACACGCTTACCTTAAGCGTGTAGGCACTATTTTTTTTTTCAAAATTGCATTTCTTTCCATAATCATGTAGAGAATTTCAATACGAGTCCGTGCATATAAAATTCATCCAAAACGGACATCGTTTGTCCCTCCAAAAGCCCAAAAAATGAAGCCTTCCTACCCATTTTTTTTACAATTTCGTGCCCGGCATATAGCGCATTGTAGTGAAAATTTTTGGTATTTTCTGCATTTTTCTACTATAATTTTGTATAGAGTTTTAATACGAGTCCGTACATATAAAATACATCCAAAACGGATATCGTTTTTCCCTCCAAAAAACGAGAATAGAAACTATAGTATTTAAATAAAATATTTTGTAATACTTAACTATAATGTGTATTATGAACTTATGTATTATAGTTAAGTATTATGAACTTATTACTTATATACTATAGTTAAGTATTAAGTAATAAGTACGAACTTATTACTTATTACTTAAATATTACGAACTTATTACTTATATATTATAGTTAAGTATTATGAACTTATTACTTATATACTGTAGTTATGTATTATAGTTAGGTATTACAAAATATATTAGTTATAAAGTATAGTTATGCATTATAATTAAGTATTACGTACTTATTACTTATATACTATAGTTACACATTATGGTTAAGTATTACGAACTTATTACTTATATACTATAGTTAAGTATTATAGTTAAGTATTACAAAATATATTAGTTATAAAGTATAGTTATGCATTATAATTAAGTATTACGTACTTATTACTTATATACCATAGTTACACATTATGGTTAAGTATTACGAACTTATTACTTGTATAATATAGTTAAGTATTATGAACTTATTACTTATATACTATGGTTACGTATTATAGTTAAGTATTACAAAATATATTAGTTATAAACTATAGTTACACATTATGATAAGTAGTATGAACTTATTTCTTATATACTATAGTTACGTATTATAGTTAAGTATTACAAAATATATGAGTTATATACTATGGTTATATCCTATAGTTATATATTATGGTTATATCTTATAGTTATATCCAATTTGGTTATATCTTATGGTTATATCATATAGTTATATACTATGGTTATATTTTATAGTTATATCCAATTTGGTTATATCATATAATTATATACTATGGTTATATCTTATAGTTATATCCAATTTGGTTATATCATATCGTTATTTCCTATAATTATATACTATGGTTATATCTTATAGTTATATCCAATTTTATTATATCTTATAGTTATATCCAATTTGATTATATCATATAATTATATATTATGATTATATCTTATAGTTATATCCAATTTGGTTATATCTTATGGTTATATCCTATAGTTATATCTTATAGTTATATCCAATTTGGTTATATCATATCGTTATATCTTATAGTTATATCCAATTTGATTATATCATATCGTTATATCCTATAATTATATATTATGATATATCTTATAGTTATATCCAATTTGGTTATATCTTATGGTTATAACTTATAGTTATATAGTATATAACTATAGGTTATAACCATAAGATATAACCAAATTTATTATATCATATCGTCATATCCTATAATTATATATTATGATATATCTTATAGTTATATCCAATTTGGTTATATCTTATGGTTATGTCCTATAGTTATATAATATGGTTATATCATTTAGTTATATACTATGGTTATATCCTATAAGTATTATGAACTTATTACTTATATACTATAGTTACGTATTATAGTTAAGTGTTACAAAATATATTAGTTATATACTATGGTTATATCCTATAGTTATATATTATGGTTATATCTTATAGTTATATCCAATTTGGTTATATCTTATGGTTATATCCTATAATTATATACTATGGTTATATCTTATAGTTATATCCAATTTGGTTATATCATATCGTTATATCCTATAATTATATACTATGGTTATATCTTATAGTTATATCCAATTTGATTATATCTTATAGTTATATCCAATTTGGTTATATCATATAGTTATATACTATGGTTATATCCTTTAGCTATATAATATGGTTATATCTTATAGTTATATCCAATTTGGTTATATCATATAGTTATATACTATGGTTATATCCTTTAGTTATATACTATGGTTATATCCTATAGTTATATCTAATTTGGTTATATCATATCGTTATATCCTATAGTTATATACTATGGTTATATCTTATATTTATATCCAATTTGATTATATCATATCGTTATATCCTATAATCATATATTATGATATATCTTATAGTTATATCCAATTTGGTTATATCTTATGGTTATATCCTTTAGTTATATACTATGGTTATATCTTATAAGTATTATGAACTTATTACTTATATACTATAGTTACGTATTATAGTTAAGTATTACAAAATATATTAGTTATAAAGTATAGTTATGCATTATAATTAAGTATTACGTACTTATTACTTATATACTATAGTTATGTATTATAGTTAAGTATTACAAACTTATTACTTATATACTATAGTTACACATTATGGTTAAGTATTATTATGAACTTATTACTTATATACTATATGTATGCATTATGGTTAAGTATTACAAACTTATTACTTATAAAGTATAATTATGCATTATAGTTAAGTATTACGAACTTATTACTTATATACTATAGTTGCTAAAGTTTTTATTATCGTTTTTTGGTTTTTTGGAGGGGAAAACGATATCCGTTTTGGATGTATTTTATATATACGGATTCGTATTAAAATTTTATACAAAATTATAGTAGAAAAATGCAGAAAATACCAAAAATTTTCAGTATAATGCGCTATATGCCGGACACGAAATTGTAAAAAAAATGGGTAAAAATACTTCATTTTTTGGGCTTTTGGAGGGGCAAACGATGTCCGTTTTGGGCGAATTTTATATGTACGGACTCGTATTGGAATTCTCTACATGATTATGGGAAAAAAATGCAATTTTGAAGAAAAAAAAATAGTTCCTACACGCTTAAGGTAAGCGTGTGCTTTTAAACTTGCAAAAAATAAAAAACCTACATGCTTAAATTAAGCGTGTAAGAACCGTTTGCTGTATTTTCAAAATACCCACAGTACCCCTGCACGCTTACCTTAAGCGTGTAAAACCACACGCTTAAGATAAGGGTGTAAAATAACGTCGATATAGTTAAGTATTCGCGTGTATTTAGCCATTGCCTTTTATGAATGTTCAACCTATCCAAAAACAACATAATCAATCAAACACACAATACAGATGTGATTTTGGAAAATTTCAAACACTTCTCCAAAAATCTACACCTACACTTTTGGGTCCGTTTGGATCACTCAAAATAATGCATTATCTTACATCAAATTACATTAAATCATCAATTTAATGCAAGATAATACATTATTTTTAGAATCCAAACGCACCTTTACCTGCAGTGTATATATGGATTATTTTCTTTCAGCAAAAACAATATCATAGCATCACATCAACTCGTGGTACAAAATAAAACGAAATCTAAGAGAAAACTCAAAATAATGAGTAACTAATATGTCTAATGCTATCAAGAAAGGGAGCAACCAAAATCCTCTGAACAAGCACCAAATCTACATAATACATTCCTCAAACCTAAGTGCCAACTTATGAATGCAAGAAACAAGAGTACTAAGAGCCCCATCTATTAGTGATAGCGATTAGAAGAAACGGTATAATGGAGAAACCGATTACAAGTGAATTACAAGGTCCAAGTGCATATGATACCAAATGAAGAGGCCGGGCCTGAATGCACAATGGGTAATAAACACTGATGAATTCTGTGTTCATTTGGTTTAATATGGTTGTGATTTCCAGTTTTGGTGAAGCTGAGAAATAAACCTGCAATGACAAATAAGCTTAATATATCAAGGAACAGGAATGAAAACAAATTTATTTTTCTAGTGTCATAGTTGGTATGTCATAGCTGGCTATCAAATTTATTTTCTAAGAAACAAAAATTAATGTACACTTGAAAGAAGTAATTGCATGGGTCATAGTACACACAAGATCTATCAGTGATAGTAGAATTATGATTACTACAGAAATTAGGAATGCAAGAACTAATATTACTAACCCAATAAGGGTCACCAGCATAATGTCTAGGGTTAGACTGAGAACAAAGATGCAAATTACAGATAACCTTCCACAGTTTCATCTTAGTCACCTTCAAATACATGTGGGTCCATTGTTCAGTTAAAGGTTCTTTTTCCTGAGTGTTATTCACAGTAATAGTAGCCACTTTTATTTGTTTTTGAGTTAATCTATTATGTTCAGCAAAGAGATATTCCAAATCCTGAAATTTCCACTACCACACATCAAGTACTAACCATATAGGTGTTAATAAAGTCTAATCCAAGATCCTGTGTTGGTAATTAAAATTTAAACATAGACAACAGGATTGGTTAATATATGTTCTAGGTTCAGTAAAAGAGTCTTGCAGAGAATATAGGCATTTTTTAGGTAATGGTAATTTTGCATCATTTACAACAGCCTCCTAGGCCATACATACAGTATTACAGTGTTTGTTGTGGAAGAATTTTGTTTCCAAAATAAGCCTTCTAGGCCAAGTTAATAGCCTTATTGGCAAGGTATGGGGGATCAAACCCTTAGGAAAATTCCTCAGTTTTCCGGAGCTATTCATCATAGGGAACTTTGTCAGTATCTTATTTCAAGTTTTTTGTGATGCGTTTTCAGACCAGAAAATATATGGTCAATATCTGTAGTGTAAAAAAACCAAAACAATAACAATCAAATGTAATTAAAGATTTATAGTTATGAAGGTGAGAGAAACCTACCAAATCTACAATCCAGAATATGCCAGACTCTGATTGACGCAGCCTCCACTGGCAGTCAGAAAAATTTCATCAAGTCATTAGATGAAGGAATTACTTTTGGATGCATTCGACCTGTAGAGTCAGATCCTTAATTCCAGCATTCTTAAGTATGTCCGATGCCAAGTTTTTTATTGAAACCCTGTCGCTTTCTGTAGAGACGTGAAGATGAAGTGTGCCCACTATATCCGTGTTTGTCAAGCTCCACACATGCAAATTCTGAATGCCAAAAACCCCTTTTATCTTTATCACATCATTCAAGGCCTGCTTCAGATCCCATTCACGTGACCTTGGAATTCTCTGCAGCAAAACTTCCGCAGAGTTCCTGAGCAGCGGAATAACTGATGATACAATTAGGACTGAAATAAAAATAGAGCAAGCAGGATCAGCTATCAGCCAGCCCTTAAATTTAATCAAGAGAGTGGATATGACAACCCCAACACTCCCCAAAGTGTCTGCTAGAACATGCAAGAAGATGCCTTCCATGTTATGGTCAATGTTGTGATGGTGATTCAGATTCTTTTGAGAATGCTCGTGTACATGTGCAGTAGATTCCGGTGTTTTCTTAGAACAATTGCTTTTGCAGGAAGATTGATCCTCAGCACCACAATCTCCTCCATGAGCATGAGCAACTCCATCATCAGAACTTCTACAGGAATGGGCATGCAATCCAGTTAAAGAGCCAGAATTTATGCTTCCTGAGGCGTCATGTTCAGAGTGGTGATGATCATTATGATGTTTCGTGCCATGACTGTGGTCATGGTCCTTGTGCATATGACCATGATCATGGTGATGCACATGAAAATGGCTCTGGTGGCTCTCAATGTGATCATGGTTATCAGTTTTGTGATCACTTGCACAGTCTTCATTATGCTTGTGATGGTGACAGTTGGCTGAATGATCATGATCATGGTGATGCACATGAATATGGCTATGGTGGCTCTCGATGTGATCATGGGTATCATTTTTGTGATCAACTGCACAGTCTTCATCATGTCCAGTAGGTTGAGAATGTTGGTGATCATGGTGAGAGTGAGAATGTGAACACGATCCATGTCCACCGTGAGCGTGATGATGCTCCTCATGAAAAAACACCAACCCTACGACATTCACTAGCAACCCCCCTACAGAAACCAGTAGCAAACTGTTTGTTGAAATCTCTTGAGGGTCCAGAATCCTCTCAAAAGATTCAAGCACTATCAAGGCTCCAACTAAAACCAGGAAAACAGCATTAGTATACCCTGAGAGAACCTCAAATCTCCCACGGCCATAATTATACTGCCCATTGGCAGGCAATCGGGAGATGTAAGAAGCATAAAGTCCAATGGCCAGAGCAGCACAATCAAACAGCATATGACATGCATCTGATATCAACCCAAGACTATTGCTCATAAAACCTGCCACAAATTCAACAACCATGTAACATGTATTGATCATAAGAAACAATGCAATCTTCCGGGATTTCCTTTCACTCAGAATATGTCGAATGGGTTTCATTATCAAGTTAGATGCTGAATCTGCAGATTCCATCCCCAATTCCACATAACTCGAATAAAAATCATTTAGTTGACGAACTGTCATCCAGAACAAGAGACCACAGACCAACAAGCCCCAAAGGGATAGCTCAGGAAAGTAAACCAGCTCCAATCCAACAGTAAAGGCAAAGGTAACTAGGAATTCCTTCTTGAAATCCTTGTGATTCTTCTCACCAGTGTGCCATTCATTCAAAAGCACCCCAAACAGAACAGTATTTGCCAAAGGCCAACCGAGGTTGCTGGTGGAGATACCACCCCCTTCTTCTTCTTCAAATATCCAGAAGCTAACAACAGCAGGTAACAAAAGCAAAACCGTGGTCAGAAACAGAGAAACCAACTGGACCTTTTTTTGCCCTAGCTGCTTGATGTTACGCGAGTTCAACAAGTCACGCTCGTAGCAACCAAGAAATCCAGCCAAGAAGGGAAGCACCATTGGCCAAATTCTCACACATTTCCGACTGATCATCATGGAAGTGCCCAATTTCTCAAGATTCGAGTAAGAAAACGGGAAACATTCGAGACGATCCCAGCTCAGAGATAAAAGAGACAAACCTAAGAACAAGTAAACTAAACCGCGAACCTTAGACGAGCCTCTGCGATCGTGATCACTTGCAGTCCTGGATAGGAACTGGAACGCCACGTTCCCGGACAATTCGGCGAGGATCAAAGCGGCGGTGCCGCAGTAGCGGAGAGCCTGGAATCGAAGGAGAAACACGATGGCGAGGACCGCGGATCTGAAAAGCAGGAATCCAAATTGAGACCGTTCGATCGAGGTGAGAGAGATGTCGACGTGGCGCTGCCGACTGAGAAGCGGTATGAGGGAGAAGGAGAGAGTGAGGAGGAAAGAGAGGAGGGATACGAGGAAGGAGAAAGGGAAGACGGACAAGGAGGAAGGGGCGGACCGGAAGAAGGGGAGGAGGGAGTAGAGAGAGCGGAGGGAGAAGAGGAGGATGAAGAGGAAGGAGAGGGAGTTACGGCTGCCGGCGCCGCCGCCGGCAAGGCGGTGCTTGGACGGGGTAGGGGTGGGGGTGAGGATGGGGGATGGGTGAGGGTAGAGAGGATAGGATCTGGAGGTGGCGGTGCGCGGTGGTACCGACAGCCGCTGGGGCCGATTTTGGTGGCGGCGATCGGTGGCCATGAGGCGGCGGAGAGATCCTCGCTCTCTTGCTCCGGCGGAGGCCTTGGCTTAGGAGGGAGCAACGACTATGGACGAAGTAGCTTGACGTGGAAGATTATTTCTTTTGTCCCCTCTTTTCTTTTCTCTTTTTCTTTCTCTTTCTCTTTTTCTTCCTCTCTCTTTGAAAAAGAATCATTTCTCTCCTGTGAAAGGAAAGTAAACACCCAATCAAGAGGGTTAAATTAGAGCGAGAAAGAAAAGAAAGATTAAGCAGTCGATGAGAATTCAACGATGTCGAAGATGAAACATCTCCTCCGGAAACTCCACATCGGGAATGATCACCAGCAGCCGCACAGCAATCACCATGCCGCAAGGCCTTCGCCAGGTCAAACAACGTCGTCGCCTTCTCCGTCATCGTCTCCATCGGAGTCTCCGTCGACGTCTTCTTCGCCGGCGCTCACTAGAGCAATGCCGCAGGTGCCAACCGGCGATTTAAGTGACCGGCCGGCGAGGGATTCTTTTCAGGCGGCGGCGCAGGAGTCAGTGAGCAGCAGCAGTAGCGCTACCGATTTTTGCCTGTACGAGGAGGAGTTTCAGGTTCAGTTGGCTCTGGCTCTGAGCGCCTCGGATAATGAAAGGCAGAAGGATCCGGAATCGGATCAGATCAACGCCGCCAGGCAATTGAGCTTGGGATGCCCGTTGTCGGTGGCCGATAATAAGAGGCTTGGCGAATTCTTATCTCTCAAATACTGGGTGAGCTTATACAGTTGGATTTTTGTTACGAAAATTTCTTCTAGATGCGTTTGTTGGATCGATTTTGGGAATTAGGTCAAGGGAATTGGCTATTGGCCTCTTTCTGGTTTTTGGCAAATTATACTTGAAATGTTGGATTAATTGGCAATTAGGCTGATTTTCGGACTGAGTTTGGTACTCGTGAGTTGACTGATCTTGGGGATTATGCTGATACTGGGAACTGCTAACTTTGTTCTAGTTTTACGGACTCAGATTATTCTGCTTTAATCTACGGATGTTTTAGTCAATCCGATTAGCATGAGTTTTCTTATATTTTGGTAAAGTTTTCAGCTTTGCCTTGTGTGTTTCCTATTTGTTTTTCCTCCCTTCCTGAGCTTTTTTTAATCAAATTCTACGATGCCTGCCTCTATGCTACTAATACAACAATATGATGGTTATGGTTACTTACACATATATCTCTTTTTTCGGCTATATTGGTGATAACTGAACTGTTTTCTGCAGAACTATAATGCCATTCATTATGATGAGAAAATGGTTGATGGATTTTATGATGTTTGTGCTACCACCTCGCGTTCAACTTCAATTTCACATGGGGAGATGCCAGTGCTTGCTGATCTTCAAGCTGTTACCATGGTGGACACTGTTGATTATGAAGTCATATTGGTAAACCGGGCAATTGATCCTCAGCTGCGATCCCTTGAGGACAAAGCATATTCTATATCAGCCAAATGTAGAGTTTTGGGAGATGGCTTGTGTTTCAATGGTTTGATTCAGAAAATTGCTGATCTAGTTGTTAATAGAATGGGTGGTCCTGTTGGCGATGCAGAAGAAATGACTAAGGGATGGAGATTAAGAAGTGATGAGTTGATGAATTCCTTGAATACAGCTGTCTTCCCCCTTGGTCTTCTCAATGTTGGGCTTTCCCGCCACCGGGCTTTGTTATTTAAGGTGCTAAATTGATATTTCATTTTTAATTATTGGTACCTTGTAGATATGTTGTGGAATTTGTTTGCATTTTGCTGTTCAGTGTTATCCCAATTGCCTTAGTCGTGTCTCAATCTCATTGCTGTGAAGTGTCATCTTGTTACAACATTTTCGTGTTTTTAGTATGCCAAGTCATTTTGCTTGTTAGTTTTTAGTTAAAAAGTGCCAATGAAAGTTAGGAAAATAAACAAGAGATGCTAAGATATTTTCAGAAGGAATGGAAGAGCTGACATAGCTCTCAAGTCTCAAGTTTAGCTGCTCTGGTTTGGTCATATGGAACACTTTAACTTATAGATAAATTCTGAGTCATTATTTGATGCTCCTGATATTCTGTCCTCAGGTACTAGCTGACAAGATTAATCTTCCATGCATGCTGGTTAAGGGGAGCTTATATACTGGCAGTGATGATGGAGCTGTAAACTTAGTTAAAACTGTTGATGGAAGGTATTCACTTTGTCTCTGGCTTTCTTGTTCTATTACATGACCTTGTAACTATTCTCCTGCCCCAGTTCGTTAGAAATTATACGTAGGCAATTATGTTATGGTTCGTCTTGTCTTTCGTCTTGTTTCTGTTTTTTGTAGGCAGCATCTGAAACTGCTTATGAATTCTTCATTAGTCAGTACACTTGTACAACTCTCTCTGTTAGACACCCATCTTATTATCTTTGTCCTGTTTTGTTGCATGAAGAGAATCTGTAAACTCTTTGCTGTTAAAATACTTAATATGATATATCTTATCACAACTGTTGAATGATGCAGTGAATATATTATCGATTTGATGGGTGCTCCTGGGGCTCTTATTCCTGCTGAGATACCTAGCAGTCTTCTCCTAACTGTGCTTGAAACGAGGCGCATTGCAGATAATATTGATACTATTAAAAATTTGGGTTTGGTTCTCGACACACTAGCCATAACACCGGAACTTATACCTCACTTCGATGAGGTTTCCTCTGTTTGTCGGTCAAGTCTTGAAACAACCAGCTCTTATGGTGGTCAACCATCAGAAAATACTGAATTAAAAAACACGAAGCCAGATGAGGGAGTTGAAATTGGTTTCGAGAAGCATGCTTTGCCAGATTTAAATGCAATATTAAATTCACCAACTGTCTCTGAAGAATTGTCACTTGCTCAGGAGAAGAAGGTTAAAGATGTTTCCAAATATGTTATCAATGCAGCTAAAAACCCAGAGTTTGCTCAGAAGCTTCATGCAGTTCTGTTAGAAAGTGGGGCGTCTCCTCCTGCTGATTTGTTTTCAGATATGAATTCTGGTAATTTGGTTGACACAAAGTTGGTAGATCAAATACAACCAACAAAAGGGAACAAGAAAATTGCTGCATTATATTGGTCGAACAATGAGCTCTCTCTTCTTCCCCCTTCTGGAGCAAATCCCTTGAATGGAATTAGCTGTGATAATAAACTAGAAGAGATTGCATATGAGGAGCCTGCTATTCAACAACTGACCCTGGTTGCAAACCATGTAAATCCGTCATGTTCTGAACCTAGTGAAGAGGGTTTTTGTCTTGTTACTGCTGAAGCAAATAAAGCGATCCCTTTTGGTGAAACAGGTTTGGCAAGGCCTTATTTCATATCTGAATTTAATAAAAGAGCTTAATATCTTGTTGATGTATTTTCTTTTCTTATTTTGTTGAATCGTTAAATGGGACAGTACAAGGTGAATGCAACTTTGAGAGTAACACAGGGATGATGAGTGGCAAGGAACTGGGTAATGCTTCTGCTACTAACTTGTTAAGTAGAAATGGGTGCTTCACTGCATTGAAAGGACTTAATGAGAATGCAAGTACAGTCCATGAAAAGGAGATAAGCCCTATGCTTGGTGAGGTGGCAGAATGGGAGATACCATGGGAGGATCTCCAGATTGGTGACCGAATAGGCATAGGTAAGGTTTTCTTCAGGAACTCTAGTTCTTTTGATGGAAATTAAAATGGGTATGTTTTCCAATTGAATTTATCCGTAGAAACTGATCTATCAAGAGTCCAGTTTATATCCTTTTACCTGCTGCAACAGATTTGGTACTTGGCAACTTCATAGTGAAGTTTCCCAAGGATTTAGTTGCTGAAGAAACAACTGCAACTTATTAACAAATTTTTCTGGGTCGTACAAGTCCTTTTGATGAAAAATTCCTTTAGTGGACCTGGAATTCATGACTACTGACTTTTTTTCCTGGTTGCAACTTTGTATTATATGTTGCAAATTGTGGAATACTAAGAATCAAGATGGCTTATCCTTGAGGATATTTTCCATTGACAATCCATGCTGACTTGAATATCACACCTCATTTGGTGCTGGATGGTTGATCTTATACAACTTAACCATTGTTATCTAGATCTATGTGATGATTCAGTTACATTTATATTAAGTAGTTTGATCAATTTTCTGGATTCTGGTTTTCAGGTTCATACGGCGAGGTGTACCATGGAGACTGGAATGACACTGTAAGTTCAGCTGTACATACTTATTCAGAGATGTCATATATCATGTTAGTTAATTCACAAAAAAATAAACTAAGTATGAGACAAAAGTTTTAACTTATAAGGTTCACCTAACAAAGGACAAAGATGAAAACTTTAATTCTTTTACAATTCTTTGCCAAAACTTGTGCTTGTATCTGTATAATGACCTTCTGCAGTTGGTTTTTTACCTCCTTTTATTAAACCTGCTTTCTCAAGTTGATCAATGATTAGCTGACAGCTAAAGCTAGTTCTATGGGCACAAGGTGCACAACTATTCCAAGATCCAGACATCACGGTGTCTTATTTGCATGGAAATATGTCGCATAGACAACTGTATACTGTCATGCTACATTTTTCTTTGTTCACCAATGTTCACTAATTTGGATATTTCTTACTAGAACATGCAAATCAAAATTTGTTCAGCAATTTTGCTAATTTGGATTTTCTTATTAGAAGATTTTTCTTTCCCCTTAAACATAGAATTTGGATTGGATTGCAGAATTAAAAATCTATTGCATAATACTTTTGTTTCATGTGGTAGGAATATCAAATTGTTACAAAACTTCACTGCAAAAACAGGTTTTCTTGTGGTGCGACTCTGCTTCCTTAATGGAACATTTTCCTACTGTAATTTTGACTTAGTAATTTTGCAGTTCCTGTCATCCTAGCAAGCGTTTTTAAAACTAATAGATACTTGTGGGGGAAAGAGTGCCAACTGCTATCATGGTACAGCTTAGGACTTGTTTGCATTCCTAAGATGTGAAAGTTTGCTACTTGCAGGAAGTTGCTGTGAAAAAATTCTTGGTTCAAGACTTCACCAGTGACGTGCTAGTTCAGTTTAAGTGTGAAGTATAGTCCCAGTCTTCTGCCTGTGCTTTTAAATGGGTCTATGAAATGCATATTGCTCAATTTGTCACTCTCTTCTCTATGCAGGCTGAAATGATGATAAGGTTAAGGCATCCTAATGTTGTTCTTTTCATGGGTGCTGTGACTCGCCCCCCAAATCTGTCAATACTCACTGAGTTTCTTCCCAGGTCAGTACTCTTTATTCTTTCTTCTAAAATCATATTTCATATCCTTTTGTAATACAAGTTCTGATAATGTTGTGTGTTAGTTTGTCTTAGGGTCCGTTTGGATTCCTATTTTAATGCATTATCTTGCATTAAATTGATGATTTAATGCAAAATAATACATTTTAATGCATTATCTTGAGGAATCCAAACAGACCTTTAATCATCTTATCTGTCAGTGGAATTTGTAATGGGTTTTCACTTTTTAGAATTCCGTTTACATCATTTATGTTTTTGTTTTGGTACTGAACGTGTAGGTCATGATACTTGTAATCTGCTTTATCCAAGTGATCACATCTTATGTGTTCTTGGAGGTCCTAGTGTTTTCCCATATTGTATAAACATTATCTGCATATATGAGATATGTCCGATTGTCTACTGTTGAATTTAGAATTTAGGACTATTGCTATTTGAATATTTTGTTAGTTTGTTGGATATAAGATGTGTTTTTTAAGAGAATGATCAAGCATCAAATGTTGGTCTCACCTATTAATATATATCAGAGAATATCTGCTCAAATGATATTTTAGGGAACGAATGTGAGTTGTTTTTCAGGGGGAGAAGCTACTGATCTTTCTTGCTCCCTCCTGATCGAGTTTCGTCAATGGAAAATGATTATTGTTAAGCATGAGCGGGAGTGGTTTAGGGGGGAAGGAAGCTGATTAGCCTTTTGCTCTGGATAGTTCTTTAAATTCTTGTTCTTCTCATACAATCTTTGATTTGTTAATTGATGTGCAGGGGTAGTTTGTTCAAGTTATTGCATCGTTCCAGTAGTCACATTGATGAAAAAAGGAGAATGAAAATGGCCGTTGATGTGGTAATAATTGGAATTCCCATTATTCACTTTGTTTTTAGGTCAATCAAATTTCAGTAACAATGATGTTCCTTACTTACAGGCCAAGGGAATGAATTACTTGCATACAAGCCATCCTACTATCGTGCATAGAGATCTGAAGACTCCAAATCTTCTTGTTGATAAGAATTGGGTTGTTAAGGTTTGTTTTGCATTGGATATCACAACTTTTTGCTTCAGCTGTCTTGGGTATTAGCTAGGTTTCGTATTCAAGCAACCCACCCTTTAATCAAATTACTACATCTGTCAAACTTTATCTAAGAGTCGCTCTGTAAATTTCTGTAGGTTTGTGACTTCGGCTTATCAAGATTGAAGCACCATACATTCTTGTCCTCGAAGTCTACAGCTGGAACGGTAATGTTTGTTAATTGAGGCAGCTTTCAGAATAATTAAATTTTATTTTCTACTTGCAGTGGATATTTAAGCTATGTTTTATTGGGAATGGCAGTAAACAATTGATGAGAAGCCGAGAAGGACCCCTTTCATTTTAGACATAGAAGACGCTTTATATTTTGTGAAAAAGGGAGGGAATATCTAGAATAAATAGTATATAGGACTACAAGCTTAAAATATTGCCCATGAACAGAGCAGTAGGAGTACTGACAGATATGAGAAATTGATAAGAGAGACTAATTGAAGTTCCCCACCTGGGGGAGGGGTGAGGGTGACAGAATAAGAGAGGTGAGAACTGACAGATTTGAGAAATAGAGAAATAGAGGCTAATAATTGAAAAGACGAAGGGGGAAGAAGGAATCTGATTTACGAGCTGGTCAAACATGGCATAGACGGAAAGGTGAAAAGTACCTGGTATAAGAAATAGAGACACATCGAAAATTTTCGAGTAATGAGTTGTGAGGTGCTTGAGCAATGCATACAGAAGGAGAAGTAAAACCAACAGATGAGAAATATAAGGAGAAGGGCAAAATCAGGGTTGGAGGAAAAGAGAGATCGACATTGCTTTGCCAAGGGAAGGAAGGTGGGAGCAACAGAGTATTTATTTCTCTAACCTTAGCCTCATCCATAGAGGAAGCTTGACTACTCATACCCTAAAATAACAAAAATACTTTCATATACACTGTTTATTGGCTAGGGTACTGGATTCCTTCACTATAAAAAAAAAGTGCCTGTCCAAACCAGATATCCGTGAATTCATTTTTTTGTTGTTGAATGGCGTAAAGTTGATCTACTTACCATCTTTAGTTGAATTGCAGCCTGAATGGATGGCACCTGAAGTTCTAAGAAACGAACAATCCAATGAAAAGTAAGTGGCATTTACCACTAATTTGCACATTAGGGATTATGTTTAGATAGTTTCTTAGGTGTTTTTTCCATGATGCAGGTGTGACGTCTACAGTTTCGGTGTAATACTATGGGAGTTGGCTACATTGCGTATACCATGGCATGGGCTAAATCCTATGCAAGTTGTGGGAGTTGTTGGATTTCAAGATAAACGACTTGAAATTCCTAAAGAAGTTGATACTGTAGTTACACAGATTATACAGGACTGTTGGGAAAAGTAAGTGTTTCTTCTGATCACTTTTGTGTTTTCTCTTGTGTATGTCCTCCAAAAAAAATGTAGATTACACCTTTCTGCTTATATGAAGATTAGTACTTCATGTGTGTGTGCCTTATATGTGAGCAAACCTCTTATATGTGAATGTGAGCATGCATTTGCTGGGATATTAGTGTTGCCAAATATCAGTGCTACAAGAAATGCATTTGAATGGACTTCTCTGTACTGTAGATCTTTATCCTTCTCTGGGATAGACTTAAATTAGTTTGCAACACAACAAGACTTTAGCTTCTCAAGTTTACTTACACCCTTGAATACCAATCTCTTTTTAGATTGACCTTTATTGTTAACATTTGAGAAGCTGCTTCATGGTTTCGTTTGTAATTCTTTTGTGGATCATTGTGCAGTGACCCGAGTTTGAGGCCATCCTTCTCACAGCTGATACCTCGTCTCAGAGGCCTTAGGCGCCTTGTTCGAAGTAATTAAGACTCCCCAAAAAGAAGGGGGGGGGGGGAAACATCTCAGAAGAAATATAAACTCAATTGTGTTTATAGTTAGGTGTTGCTGCTTTGCTCGAAGAGCTAGAGCAGCAGAAGCGGCTGAAGTTATAGCTGCTGAAGCATAAAAAAAGAAAGAGAATTGTGATGATACTGTAAAGTAAAAAAAAAATGGTACAGATGATTGTTTGGATTGGTATTTTGCTGGTTCATTCGAAGTGGGGACTCGGCAAATCCGACTTCAAAGCAAGTGGAAATCCTCAACACAGCTGCTACAAAATTGCAGGTGAGGATGCCATGGGGTAAATAGATGGTGTTACTACTGTGTTAGTGATTTATAAGTTTGCATTATAACATAATTAACATATGCAAGAGAAAGATCACCACACTTGAAAGAAGGCTTGTTGTTTTTCCCTTTCCTCCTATTGCAAGAAATTTTCCTAAATTGAAGAAAGAAAGATGAATAAAGGAAGGACATGGCGCCTCTCTTTTTTTGGGTTTTTTTTTTGTTCTTGTGTTGTGAATGAAGCAGCTTTTGTTGCATCACTTGTAAGTTGTAAGCGTAAAGAAGTTATCAAAAATGATTACTTCAATCGAATACTTTTTATTTTTTGTAATTTATGATTAAATGAGCAAAAGGTCAAATCGGAATGTCTTAAGCTCTATAGTGGTATTACTTACTTGTACCGCGCTGGCGGACTCCAATAGCTCCAAGGTGTCAACCTCCACTTTCAGCCGCTGAATCTTCATCTGTTTAGCAAGTGCTAAACCATGCAGCAGGCCCAGGAGTTCAGCATGAAAAGAAGACAACCCATCCTCTTTAACAGCAAACCTGCGGAGGAACGTCCCCTGATGGTCCCTCAGCAAGCCTCCGGCACAAACCCAATCGCTGCCCGGCGCATACGATCCATCACAATTCAGACGGACCCATCCCTGCAGTGCGTCGCAGTAGCAGCCCCTAAATTCAACCGAGAGCTCCCAGCAGACCACAAACCCACAAATTCAGCAACTCTATCAAGAACAAACCGAGATCGAGTCCCCGACAGCACGATGGGGTTATTAAACACCCTTGCGTTTCTCCAACGCCACAACTACCAATTTGCAAATGCAAAAATAGACGGCCAGTTTCCAGCTCTGCCAACGTTGTACGCAACCCAGCCTTTGAGATCCAGAGCAAAGAATTCCTGCTGATGTCCATTCTTGAGGAGATCAGCCCAAAGTGCCCTCGCTACAGGACAATCCCGGAGAATATGCAAGGTCGCCGCAGTGCCGCCGAACTCTATTGGCATTACACATAGTAGAATCATGTGCAGTCAGCCAAAGAAAATTGCGAATCCTCTCAGTAGCAGGCACCCTCCATATTTTCTTCCATACGGCTTCAGTATCATGAACATCATCCCGGGCAAGCTCCATGGCAGATCGGAGAGTGAACCTCCCAGAGCCCGTAGCAGTCCAGGTGAAGTTGTCAGCAACACCCTCACCCTCAGTAGCAATGTAAATCTTTCCAATCTTCAACAAGACAGCAGGCGGCAACAGGTGTGAGAATTCTTGCCATTTCCAAGTCCTCTCATGCCAATACTCCGCCACCGTCTTGCCCTGCTCCTCCTCACTTAGGGGACCCGTGACCAACGTCTCCAGCGGGGTATTCTCAACTAGGGGTGAGCAAATATATCCGATCCGGCTGATCCGATCCGAAAATCCGCCGATCCGTATCCTAAAAATCCGTATCTGAAAATATCCTTTAAGTTTTTATCTGTATCCGATCCGATCCGGGTGATTTTGCCGGATACTTGAACCGGATACAGATCGAGATATTTAGCTTACCGGATATCCGAAAATATCCGATACTATTCATATAATATTTATAATCATAAATTTATTTATTATAACTAATATATTGAGTAATATATTAATAAATTTTACATCCTTAATCACATATTTATATTGTTGTCTAAGTAAAATATTGTAAATACATTTTCATATGAATAATAAGTATGTATATAATTTAAATCGTACGAACAAATTAAGAAACAATCTACCAATTTTATTTCTTAATTTACAAATTTATTACTTTTGAATTTAAAAAATAAATATATTGATTTATTTTTAATAGATTTGTAGTAACCGGATAATTCGGATATCCGACTCAGATATCCGATTTGATCCGGGTCATTTTTACCGAATATCCGTTTCAAAACGGACCGAATACGAATCGAGATTTTGTAAATTTTTTAAACCGAATATCCGGTATAACGGATCAGATAGGATCGATCCGTTTGATCACCCCTATTCTCAACCCACGGGTGGCTCCAGAAGAAGGGGTCCCACTTCATTAGGCATGGGACTACTATTTGAAAGCTTCACAAGTGAAAGTCATTGAAGAAATGAATTTCGCTAGAAAATTTCAGAATGAGATGTGATGGGGTCCACTTCATTAGGCATGGGACCCACTTACTCTTGTAGATAAAGGCTGCGCGACAAAAAAAGGCTCGCCTCTTCTCGGCCATGGCGACCGCCTTCTATCTCTCCCTCTCTCCGCCATCACTCACTCCTTTTCTCTCCCCCACTCCACTCGGGGCCCACCATCGCCGCCTCGAAACCGTCCGTCGTCCAAAGCAGCGGCGCTTCTCCTTCAGAAACGGAAGCACCCGACCCGAAACCGAATGCCCGGTTCCTCAGGAACAACAGCCGCTGAACGAATACCACAACCTCTCCTCTTCCTTCCCCTTCTCCTGGGCCGCCGCCTCCGATCCGATCGAGCTCGGATCCAGATTGTTCGCCACCGGCATCTCCTTCTCCCTCCTCGTCGGCCTCCCCGTCTCCTGGTTCGGGTCCGGGCCCGAGCCCGAGCCCATCAGGCTCCTCCTCGGCTCCGTTTCTAGCGGGATTGTCGTCACTACCTTGGCCGTTGTTAGAATGTACCTCGGCTGGGCTTATGTCGGCAACCGCCTCCTTAGCGCCACCGTTGAGTGTTAGTTTTTCGCTTCTTCTTCTACCTCTTCTTCAAATTGGGATTTTGATGATCTCTGAGGCTAATTTAGGTTATGTTGTTCTGCTGTTACTGTAGATGAAGAGACAGGATGGTATGATGGCCAGGTGATTTTACTCCTCTTTTTAACTCTTTCTAATTGTTGTTTTTTGGAAGATTATCCCTATTGCTGACATTGTGCAATCTTTCGCTCAGCTTTGAATTGTCAATTGGTCTTTCTTATGTTGAATTTCTTATTTCAATTGTTATTATAAACTAATGAGAGAACTACTGTAGGATTAGTATCAGATATAGTTAAGCTTGAGAAAACTTTATCTCAAGAGCCAGGGTGTTTTTGAGACTACTCTGAATTATGGGAGGCTGGTGTTTTGTTATTAGATCTTTTCTCTGAAGGGTTTGAATTGCTTATCAATTTTGCTAGTAACATTGAAGAATTACTAGGTTTGCAAATTTTGGATTAAATGATGAGGAAACTATCATAAACGTCTTCAACTTAATTTGCTTTCTCATGTCATATGTATCTAACATTTGATTTTATCAATTGACATCAAGTTTACTCAATCTGGTGCCAGAAGTTAAATCAAGTCTTACACAACTGAAAATAAAACTTCTATAAATCCTCTATTTGTACAAGTTTATTATAATTTAGGAGCAATTGGTCCTCTATTACGCGAAGCATCTTTGATAGTTTTCGCTCATGGAGTATTTCTTAAGATCAAGTGATGCGCATGTAGCTAGAACGTGTAGAAGATAAACTTGGCAACCTTTTTTCTCATTATTGACAGTTATGGGTGAAGACTCCAGAAGTGCTGACCCGTGATCGGCTTCTAGGTTCATTTCAGGTAAGTTTCTCATCAAGTGCACTATATCAGTACTAAACCTTTTTTTGGTCATGCCATACATTAACTTATAGCTCATAAGTTTCTGATAACTTTTCTGTATAGTAGCTTATAAGCTTGCTCGTTACGAGCTAGCTGATCTTACTAATAGCTTATTATTACCTATGTTTAGCTTATTATAGTTGGCTCGCTTGCCAAACACCCCCTTAGCCTGTAATTACGTTTTTGAAGTCTTTAAGAAGTAGGATTTCGCTTCTCATGTCTTTAGTGATGACTTGGGCCTTGTTTGGCCAACTCTTTATCAAGAGTTTATTTGAAAAACGTACTTTTTTTACTCCACCCAAATTTTAAATTTCAACTTTTTCCAAAAAAAGTCTTTAAAAATACACTCACCAAACAAACCCTTGATATTTAGTGAAGAGTGACTCAAATGATTACATTTTGGGACCTACTCATGTGTATAGGTGAAGCCTATCCTCAATAGATTAAAGAACATCCTAATTGTTCAAGCAGCAGCAATGCTGACATGTGGTCTCCTCATCGTGGATTTCGAGACAAGCCAGAGGGCGTACAGCGACACCAACGTGGTGGGCCAGGATAGAGTGGTGGCCGGAGTTTACAGTGAAGAATCAGCCAGATCATTCGAGCCAGACGCTTTCTGTGGAGAGCCCATCACCGATTCCGAATAGCTGGTATTTCTTAAGATCTGCAGCCTGATATGTGTATTGCTTGTTGTATAGTGTACATAAACTGCATATATAACTAATGTCATATTGTACATCAGCTCTGTACATGAACAAAGCTCAAATCGGGTACCCGTTTGGTATAATCATATCCATTTCGTAGCTTTTAAAGGATTGATTTTTCGTAGCTTTTAAGGGAATTTGATTTGATTTAGGGGAAAACAGTGAGTACCATCCTTTGCCAATTTTTGAATAAATCACTCATCTTATGGAGATAATTATGATTTTGTAAAAAATACTTCATCGGCTACGAAACAAGTGTCATTTTAACATTCAATTTTATCATTCAATTTTTCTTGTCATTTTAGAGTTTAGGGTAATGATATATTAGTGAGATCTCTTTACTCATTGGTTAAAAATAAAGTGATTAGTTCTTAAATTATAAATTAGGAAACGTTTGTAGTATTTTAACTTAATATTTTTTTAATAGTTGTGTTAAATGTCAAGGTACAATAATGAGATCTTTTGGATTGATTGTAAACCAAAAATAATTAAAATAAATCATCCACCTTTTTTGTGAATGAAATTCCTTAATTTGTCTTGATTTCTAATCTAACAGATTCATCAATCTTGATAGCATAACTCTGTTTTTGAGAAAGAATACAGCCTGATAGAGTGTAGTAGCATAATTGAGAGTAGCTAACATCTAATGTGCAGAAATAATGAAGCAGCAGCAATAGTTGCTGCACTGTATTTGGCAAGTTGCAACTTATCGATTGCGTTTGCCCTGTGGGAGATGAAGATCGATAACTAAAAGAAGTCTGAAAAGTTGGAAATGTAAATGAATGGAATCTGTATACACAACAGAGGAATAAGTAAGAAAAAATATATTTGGCTTTTTCCCCAAATTTGTGAAGAGAGAGCAACGTAAACCCATTGCAATGGCTTCCTTGTTCTTACGCAGTAGCTGCAGCCTCTTCTTCCGCCATCTGTGAAGGCGAAAGAAGTGTGCAAATGAGGTTTCTATCACCATACACATTGTCTACACGGCCTGCAAAACCCAAATAATATATAGCTTAAGTCACAACTTCAACTAAAAACCCGGAAAAAAAAATTGACAGTCTACTTTAATTCATGAAAAACTCTCAAGCCAGGAAGAAACTGATTTCATAAACCCTAGGAAGATTGAAGTAAGGTTTGAATTTAATCACTAATTGAAACCAAACTCAGCACCCATCATCAATCAACAAAATTCTCAAGTAAGATGCAAACAGAAATTTACCCGTCGATGGCCAAAACTTGGAGGCGCGCAACCAAGAAGCAGGGTATGCAGCGTACTCCCGAGAGTATGGCTTTGTCCACGTGTCTGCCATGAGCACTGATGGCGGGTGAGGAGCTCCCTGCACAAATTACATTCAATTAGGATTAGGGTTTGTTTGGTAAATTTGCTTATAAAGACTTCTGAACTTATAATGTACTTTTTTAGGAAAAATAGATTTTGAAAATTGGGTGATATGGAGAAATGTGCGAGGAGGAGAAAAAATAATTTTTACAAATAAAGTCTTTATAAGTATATGACCAAACAAGGCCTTAGTTATTGTTTATTTATAAGTTAGCCCTCGTTTGGTTCAATGCAGGAATTAAAATTCATTGGAAGTAAGTTCCCAGGAAGTGTATTTCCCAGGAATTCCAGTTCTTAGGAAGTAAAAATATATGTTTGGTTCAAATTTACTTCCCATGAATTCAATTCCTGTATTTTGTTTGGTTCAACTTGACAAATGCAGAGAAATGATTTAAATTTACTATTATACCCTTTATTTTTTAAACTTATATATTATCCCTTTTTATACAAAGAAGGTATCAAAATTACAAATTAAATCAATTTGAGATCATTAGCTAAAGCTAAAACCAGCTAGTCTGTTGTTGTTGTTAAGAAAACTATTTTATTCAGACCAAAAAAAAACTATTTTATTATTTATATCAAAACGAAGCAATTAAAAAACATAGAGTACCACTACATGCAAAGTTGTGATTAAAAGCAAAACGATTAACGAGAATATCTTGAAAGTGTTCCTAAAATGACAAAGAGAAAGTTTCTAATGGTCATACGCAATGAGCAGGACAAGGTATTGGGCGTAGAGAGAAGACGGAGAGAAGAGGTTGGCAACTTCACCAAGAAAAAAGTGGGAACTTTAGGTTTCCCGGAAAATATTGGGTTGATTTTATTAAGAAAGAAATGAGTAAATTTTGAGGAAAAAAAAGGTAAATTAATAATTTATTATTAAAAGATTACAGAAAGTGTAACTTACCCACTCAATCAAGGTAAGTAGAATTCCTACATTTTGGAGGAATTGGAACTTCCCGGGAAGATAAAATTCCCACAATCTAATTTTTTAAAAATGAACCAAACATAGGAAAAAGTTTATACTTCCTAGGAATTTCTACTTCCCAGGAATTAAAATGCTAACCAAACAAGGGGTTATTCAAGAAAAGCGAGTAGAGAGAAAGCAAGAGTATCAAGGTTGTTTTATCTTATTACCTTAAGAACATTATTATGGAGATCAGCCTTTCCATTCTCAATCTGAGCAATCTCCTCTCTAATGGAGATTAGAGTATCACAGAACCGGTCCAGCTCAGCCTGCAGTAGAAATCAGACATGAAAATTTAGGAAAGTAAACAACCAAACAAAATTGGAACATATCATGTTTTCTTTTTTGGTGAAGACGCGTACTTTGCTTTCGCTTTCTGTGGGTTCAATCATGAGTGTACCAGGAACAGGCCACGACATGGTGGGTGCGTGGAATCCGTAGTCCATGAGACGCTTGGCCACGTCTTCTGGCTCTATGCCAGCCGTGTTCTGTGACGACAACATAAAATTGTCAGTCTATGTAACAAAATGTGATTCAGATTCGGTGAAAATGTTACCTTAAAGCCTCTTAAATCAACGATGAACTCGTGAGCAACTGTACCATTGACACCGCGGAAAAGGATAGGGTAGTGGTTCTGCAAGACACATGAAACGTGAAAACGAGTACAAAACCATGACCACGAGGAAAACGTTGTTGATAAACGTACCTCCAAACGCTTAGCCATGTAGTTTGCATTGAGGATAGCAATCTTGGACGCTTCGGTTAAGCCCTTGGAACCCATCATAGCTATATAGGTATATGAGATGGGCAAAATCAGAGCAGATCCCCAGGGTGCTGCAGAGATCGTGCCAAGTGGGTCGAATGTGTCGGGTGCAGGGATTCCCCCGGTTGGCACCTTCAATGCAAGACAAACAACAGATAAGGGAATTGATCAATCAGTTTGAAAAGTTATCTCCTTTAGTAGAGTGAAATTGAAGGATACCCTTTGAGGACTTACCACAGGATGTGAAGGCAAGAATGGTGCCAAGTGTTTCTTGACACCGATGGGACCCATACCAGGACCGCCTCCACCGTGGGGAATGCAAAATGTTTTGTGTAGGTTGAGATGGCAGACATCTGCACCGATAAATCCCGGGCTAGTAAGCCCAACCTAGGATATATGAAATCAACAAATTGTCAGTATTCAACAGATGTGTACTGAATACCAAGGAATTTCAGCTAAGGTATCAGAGATAAGGTGATTGATTTTGAGAAGAATCTGTTGATGATGATGATGATAAAAACTGGAAAGTTGATATTGCTTTCAAGAGCTATGAAGCAAATTGGATTGAAAAAAAAGCCTCCAAAATTATTGTTAATTGTGTTTATAGAAGTCTGGGCATCTCTACTGGTTCAAATGCATTTATTGCTAGCAATTTCCAGTTTAGTGAGAACCTTTAGATCCTCTTGTGCATTAAAACAGATTCTTTACGAAAAGAGGTGAAACTGCATGATATTTGAATGTGATACTGAATACAGCAACACAATAACCCTACAAATGCAGTACAATTGTAATTGCAAAAAAACAGTTTTCAAGCACCCTGAAAACATTTTTGACATACTACATGGAAGAAGAAGCTGAAAAACCATTTAGCTCTATGAAGTAAACAAAACCATAACAGAGCAGGAAAGTTAGCATTCATAAAGATAAAAATCATCTGCATAGAGGGAACATACTCTGGATATGCTTAGCTTATCACATTAAAACCAACAAAAACTTTAAAGATAAAGAAAGAAAACAAACCTGTGCATTCATGTTTGCACCATCCATGTAAACTTGGCCACCATTGTCATGAATTATGTTGCAGATTTCGTCGATCCCTTCTTCATAAACCCCATGGGTTGAGGGATATGTAACCTGAATTTCATATGCCAGAATTGTCACTCTATGCACATAAATATTTAATTAATCCAATTTTGCGCTTTAAGGTGAAATAATACCATGAGAGCTGATAAATTGTCCTTGTGTGTTTCAGCAGCATTTCTCAACTCTTCAACGTTGATGTTTCCCTTGGCATCAGTTCCCACAGGAACAATTGTCATTCCACACATGGCAGCGCTAGCAGGATTAGTCCCATGGGCAGAGACCGGGATAATGCAAACATTACGGTGATGGTCTCCTCGTGACTACAAGAGAATATTAATCATTAAAAAATGATATTTACAAATCTTTTCCATAAGAAAGGCACTGACAAATTATCAATACCATGTGATAAGCACGGATAACCATCAATCCAGCATACTCGCCAGCAGCGCCTGCATTAGGTTGCAACGAGAAAGAGTCGAAGCCAGTGATGGTGCACAACAGCGCACCAAGATTCTCAAACATTTCCTGGAAGATAGTATGACAAAGACAATAAGCATTACGCAATCACACATCTATACTACTAAATATAATTTTTGGAGCCAAAAAAAAAACCTGATAACCCTTGGCGTGCTCTGATGGAGCAAAAGGGTGGATATCTGTAAAGCTAGGCCATGTAACCGGCATCATTTCACTAGTGGCATTCAACTTCATTGTACAAGATCCCAAAGGAATCATACTGTGGCATAATGACAGATCCTTTGCTTGTAATCTATGGAGATACCTAAGAAGCTCGTGCTCCGTATGGTACCTAGTAAAAGAAACCAAAATAAGTCTGTAAATCCAGCATTTATTAAGAGCTTTTATATTCAATTGTAAGATCTTACGAGTTAAATATTGGATGAGTCAGGTACGGAGTCTGCCTCTCCAGGGAACCAGGAATCCCGTTTCCAACCTCTGGGGCAATAGACGCAGCACTGAATGTCACCTAAGAAATTTTAACCAAAAGAAATAAGTTACTATATAAAACCGGAGATTGAATGTGATAATGAACTTCAAACATATGCATAAGAATAAGAAATACTCACAGGTTTTCCACCAGAAAATACTTTGAACAGTTTGTCAACATCCTCTAAAGTGGTGGTCTCATCAAAAGAGGCAGTGATCTGTGAAGGAGAACCAAAGTATGAATCACAGTGAAGCAATTTAATGTGCCAAATTGAGAGATACTCTTAACAAACCACACTCACGGTATTTGAATCAACTACTCGTAGATTTATCTCATGCTTGTAAGCAGCATCAGCAATTTCCTTGGCATCAGCACACTTGACCTTCACAGTGTCAAAGAAGGAAAGATCTTGCACCTCTGCAGTCCCAAGCTTCTTCAGACCAGCTGCAAATGTCACAGCAAGACCATGGACCCTCTGAGCAATAGTCTTAAGACCCTCAGGACCATGGTAAACAGCATACATTGCAGCCATGTTTGCAAGCAAAGCCTGTACACAATCCTCATTCAATGAAACCGAGCAAGAAACCGTTTAAAGATGCAAATGTCACATATGTGAAGCTTTTACCTGAGCAGTACAGATATTACTAGTAGCCTTGTCTCTCCTGATATGTTGCTCCCTTGTCTGCATCGCCATACGCAAAGCATGCTTCCCCGAAGAATCAACACTAACACCAATGATTCTCCCCGGCATCATCCTCTTGTACTCTTGAGAGGTAGCCAGGAAAGCAGCATGTGGCCCACCATACCCCATTGGAACACCAAACCTCTGAGCAGAACCAACTGCTATGTCAGCACCAAACTCACCCGGCGGCTTCAACATTGTCAAGGCCAAAAGATCAGTGGCCATAACAACCTTAACCCCACTAGCTTGAGCTTTCTTTATGAACTCTCCATAGTCAAAAACCTCACCTTCAGTTCCTGGATACTGGACCAGCACCCCACAAACATCACCCGACGAGTAATCAATGTCCTTAACATCACAATTAACCACTTTAAGGTCAAACCCACCAGCCCTAGTTTTACACACATCAATTGTTTGAGGGTGGCAGTTGTTAGCTATAACAAAAGTCTTCCTCTTACCCTTGAGGATGTTATTACACATGGCCATGGCCTCAGCAGCAGCAGTTCCCTCATCAAGCAAAGAGGCATTCGACATTGGCAATCCGGTAAGATCCGTAATCATAGTCTGGTAATTCAATAGGGATTCCAATCTGCCTTGGGAGATCTCAGCTTGGTAAGGAGTGTACTGGGTGTACCAACCAGGATTCTCCATCACATTCCTTAGAATCACAGGTGGAACAAATGTGTTGTAGTATCCCATTCCAATGAAGGATTTGAAGATCTTGTTCTTATCAGCCAAGGTTTTCATGTGGGCAAACATTTGGGATTCGGTAAAACCCTCATCAAATTTGTCAAACTGCATAGAAGGGAGTCTAATTGACTTGGGCACGGTGGCATCAATAAGGGAATCAAGGCAATCAAACCCAACAAATTGAGCCATTTTGGATTGCTCCTCGGGAGTTGCGGAGTTATGGCGGCGGGGGAAAGTGTCACTTGGTTTCAATGCATCCACAGAGATGGATCTAGTTTGTGCAAGATTACTATAACCCAGATTGCCAATCGCGCCATTTCTACGGTAAATCGAGTGACTCTCCCGGGAAAACACAGGGCATGAAGAAGGAGAAGAAGCCATTGTTGAGATATACCTTGCTTGGGGAAGATAAGCAGATTCGCCATTGGAGGCGTTCTTGGGCTTGGTCTCGGCTAGCAATCGCCTAAGCATTGCCTTGCTCGCAAGCCGCCTTGCGCGCTCCATTTTTTTTGGGATTTTTGTTGCTCTGAGAATTTCAGAGGTAAAAGAAGGAAAATGGAGAAAAGGGTGTGATTCCTTTTCTGCAAATTCTATATATTTTTCTGAAAATTTTATGTCAATATTCCATGGAAGGAAAAGTGGAACAAAAGTGGAATGGGTGTAGCTTCTCTTTATATATGAGATCCAACGAAATAATGTTAAAATAAAATAAAATTCCCCTGCAAGATCTCTGGGGTGCCTGATGAATGGTAGGCCCAGCGGTGGTAATTTTGCACAATTTATTGTTTTTTTTTTCCTTGATGCAATGAATCAAGCAATATTTTTGAAGTATCATATTTATGCAGTCCTTTGTATTGACATACTACTGAACAAATACCTTATTAAATAAACATATTTACCAGATACACGCTTAATAAACTAAAGATTGAATTTTTAGAATATTTTTTGTTCAATTTTGTATATAATGGTAGTAGATGATAGGGAGTTTTGAAGGAGTTGGTGGATGGAGGGAGAAAGTGAGTAGGTATGGAGATCTCCCACCATGCAAGGAAAAAGACAGGAGCTTGATGGCGTGGCAGTTGCAACTTACAAGGGAATAATTATAAAAAAAAGTTATTTATTTGATGTATTGTCAACTTGGGATTTTCAATTGGAAGAGAAAGAGTAGTGAGGTAGACTAGAGACGCTCCCTTCAGGGAGCCGGCCCTAAGAGGCCCCTATCCACTCTTGTCTCATCGGCGACCGTCTCACCGGCACCAGCCTCCCGCCACACCGGCACCAGCCTTCATCGACATGCCGACTCTCCTCGCTTTCGTCGGGAAGACGTCGGCCCTAGCAATTGTTCCATCGAGTCGCCATGGCCGACTATCGCTATCGTCCACTGACTGCTCCTCCGAGCCTCCCTTGCCACCGCTCCGACCAAGCCTCCACCTCCCCGCCCAGATCTGATCCTCCACCGAGTCTAGATTTGTGCCTCCCGATGTTAGCCCTGAAAACGCTCTCAGCGAGTCTTCGCCGCCGCCACCGCTCAGAAAGCCAGGCCGCCCACCGGAGACGAGCCGGATCTGGAATCAATTGCTCCCAAAAGAGCCCCCGTTCCGACCGAGACTTGTTCCTCGCCGAGCGAGCCCCGCTCCGACCGAGCCTCGCCACCACGCCGCCGCCTCCCCTCCTCCGCTGACGGAGACAAGCCGGATCTGGAATCAAATGCAAATCCGCAGGGCTTTGCACAGAACCTTGCTCAGCACCGAGCCCTCCCCACCCGCTCTGCACCGAGCCTTCCGGCAACATGCTAGCAGACCTAGACCCACCTCGGCCTTTACTGCGTCCTACGAGCAACCCTCGACCCTTGTTTTGAAAAAACAGTTCCTAGTTGCTTTGTGTTTCCATCTTTGCTGTTGCAGGTTTTTCTTTAGGTTTGTTTGGAGATTTTTGTTTCGGTTCGAGATAAGATAGTAATCGTGTGATCCCTGGTGGTTTCTTTTGATGATATGTCTCCAGATTGTGTCTTCTTTCATCTTTTCGGTTGCTTCAAACGCCTTGTTGGTGTTTTCCAACCCATGTTTGAAGCTTTTCTCGTAGATTTAGCCTTGTTGGTTTGCTTGCTCGGTTGTGTCTGTTTTCTTGTTACTTTTGTTGTGTCTGTTGTCTTTTTTTTTTTTTTTTTTTTTTCTTTTTTTTCCTGTTTTTCTGTTTGTTGTTGTTTTATTGGTTGCTTACTTGCTTTTGTCGGGTGTTCCGATGTCGTTTGTTCGGCCTCTCGAGTTTTTAGGTTTGATTGTTCTGGATTCTTGAATTCTTACTGTATTAAAAGAAAAAATGAAAGAGAAAGAAAAAGAACAAAAGACTCAGAAGTGGGAAATGAAATTATGAAATTGATTTGGTTGAAGGGTATGTTCAAGCAGGATTGAGTTTCAATGGATCACATTTACCTAAAAAAAGTTTGGACAAAACATATTTTTGAATAAAAAAAGCATGATAAAAATGATCTAGAGGATATGGGAATTGTACCAAAATTTGGGAATTGTACCAAAATTTGGGAAGGAGATTAGGAGGGGTTTTGATGGAGCATTGTGATATGTTGGCAGATTCTCTTTCACATTTGGCTTATCACAATTTCACATCCTTGTGTTGGACAAATTTACGTTTTTACACGAAAGTATACTTGACAACTTTAAAAAAGTAAAAGGTTAAAAGTATAATTTCATCTTTTATATTTTTGGAAATATAATTCATTTAATGTTAGATCATTCTTCTTGGGGATTGTTCTTTGCACCCGTAATTTCTTGCGGCGCACCCCAGTTTGGGCGCATCCGGGGTGCGCCCAAGCTGGTGAATTTTTTTTTAAAAAAAAAGTTTTAACCTTGGGCGCATCTATGATGCGCCCAAGGTCTGGTATCCGGTTTTGTAAAATCCGAGAAATTAAATTAAAACCGGTTTATTGACAAACCCGATTTACTGACAAACCAGGTTCGCTAAAAAAATTAATAAAAATTTTCCAAAAAAAAAAATAGAAAATTTAAATTTTTTTCCAAGAAGTTACCGTTGTACAACGGTAACTTCTTGGGCGCATCCAGGATGCGACCAAGATGTTACCATTGGTAACTTCTTGGGCGCAACCACGATGCGTCCAAGAAGTTACCGTTTTTCAACGGTAACTTATTCGGCGCATCCAGGATGCGCCCAAGATGTTACCGTTTTACAACGGTAACTTTATTGTGGTTTATCCATGTTGTTGCTATATATATTTTACTATTGTTTGGGGTTTATCCATTGTTGGGGTTTATCAATTCAAGATTATGTCTTTGTCAAGGATGGATGCTGCACTTAGGCCAGTTGAGCACTTGTGTGACGCACCCGGTCTTGATGATTTAGGAGTAAGTATATATTTACTTCAAATATAATTACTTGTTGTAGTTTATAAGTTTATTTGAAATGTAGTAATTAACAGTAGTTTGTTGTAGTTTATAAGTTTGATTAAAATATTTATGATAATTTATAATCTAAAATGTTTACAGTAGTATGTTGTAGTTTATAAGTTTATTTGAAATATAGTATTTACAGTAGTGTGTTGTAGTTTAGAACTTTGATTAAAATGTTTATGATTATTTATAATATGAAATATTTACAGTAGTTTTATGTATTTATCATAAATAGGAGGACTTTAGTGAAAGCGAATTTTTGCCAGTGGATTATTCTGCTCATTTTACTACGGATAAAGAATGGAGTGATAGAGATATTATGATCAGTTGGGCTAAGAACGTAGGTTTGGAGTTGCGTATGGTTATTGTAATAAGTAAGTCATGGCCTAACCGAAAGGTCATACTGTCGTGTGAGAAGTCTGGGCCATATAGAGCGGCAAAGAAGAAGGCGGGTGTATGTACCGAGGCAACCCCTAAACGGAAATACCATGCGAGGACAAAGAAAAGTGAGTGTCCGTTTCAGTTGCATGGGGTGATTGTGAAGGGAGATTGGCTGAAATCTGACCATTGGAGATTATCTGTCGCTTGTGGATCGCATGACCATGAGCTTGCTAGTAGTTTGATCGGTCATGCATTTGCTGGGAGGCTTTGTAAGGATCAACGAGAGCGTGTGAAAAGTTTGTCAGCCTCCAGAATAAAGCCAAAGGCTATTATGAGTCTATTTCTACACGAGGATCCCAAGTGCTTAACATCAAGGAACCAACTCTACAATTACAAGAGTCGGGAGAGGCTGAAATGTAGGGGCAATATGACAGTGCCGCAGTACATGCTGGAATTTCTAGAGGCGAGACGTTATTATACAAGCTATCAGACACGTCGCAATGAAGAAGGGAGGGAGGTTATGAGTGATATTTTTATTTCTCACCCTGAAGCTAGACATTTGTTGAGTTTGTTCTCCTCTATCGTCATCATGGATACGACCTACAAGACGAACAGGTATGAATATGTTTAATTATCGCTATTATTAAATCTAAAATATGTAATTACATACCTTATTGAATATGTAATTGCATACCTTATTTCGTATAATTCATACATGTACAGGTACGGTATGCCTTTGTTGGAGTTTGTTGGATTCACTTGCACCAACCGTACATTTTGTATTGCGATCGTATTCATGTATGATGAGACGACGGAGCACTACACATGGGCGTTGGACCGCCTAAAGATCATTTTCGAGGGACGGGAACCGGCGGCGATCATGTCAGATCGAGAGCTCGGTTTGACGAAAGCCGTCGATATAGTCTTTCCCAACACGAAGCATCTATTGTGTAGGGTCCATGTGAACCGCAACGTGGAGGGCTTTGCCATGAAATGGATCCCCTATGTTGACCATTTTAGTGGTAATATTCGTTGGTTGTTAAGGTCGCCGACTGAGGATGTCTATAATGAGCGACTTGAGTACTTGACGGAGAAGTGGAAAAAACTACCCTGGCTGATGGAATACGTGAAGAGGGTATGGCTTAGGGACTACAAGGAGATGCTAGTTTGTGCATGGTGCGACACGGTACTCCATTTTGGCACAAGATCATCAAATAGGTAAATTTACAAGTGATCATCTAAAAACGAAATTGAAATATGCAACTAAGCTTAACTTGAGTTTTTAATTTCAGAGTCGAGAGTCAGCATTCTATGCTGAAGGACGGGATTGAATCGTCGGTTGGAGGCTTGGAGACCCTCGTGCAACAAATCGACAATATGTTTGTTGATCAGATTCGGGAAGTCAGAGGTGATATGGAGCAGAGTGCCTTTAAGGCGCCCACAGAGATCGTAACCGGCCCGCCTGCAGTGAAGACATTTTTCAGGCGCATTCTTTATAAGGTCTCGGAAAAGTGCTTAAGAATGTTATACGTCCAAGTTGTTAGGGTCATGCAAGGAAAAATTCTCGATGAAGAATGTGGTGATGTGTTTTGGAGAGCCACCCTAGGCCTGCCTTGCCCACACACGATCAAAGAATATGTAAAGACCGGTTTCCCGTTGAGGCCAAGTGAAATCCACAATTATTGGAAGCAAATCAAGTGGGAAGGGGTTGGACATGTTGATCCCGCACCGAATGATGGCGCATTGATCTCAGAAGAAGATATCGTCTTAGGTGCCATGTTTGGAGAGTGGAGCAACGACGAATTGCACCCAGAGTTGAAGACCGATTTTTTACGCAGATACAAACTTTTCCATGACTCTAGATCGTGTACCGCAGAAGAGCCCCCGGCCGCTTCGACCAAGAAGGAGAGACCTAAAAAGAAGAAGAACGATACAAAGAGGGACCCTAGTTGGTTTGAGCACATGGCGGAAGAAAAAAGGAAGAAGGAGGAGGAAAAGAAGAAGAAGGCCGAGGATCGGAAAAAATCCTCAGTGGGATCTAAAGGACGTCCTCCAAGCGGTTAGCATTTTCACATTCGATCATCATTAATCGTTATTTCTTTATAATTTATTCTAACCCTTGAATTTGTAAAGGTAAGCGGCACAGCGGAATCTCGACTGGCAAGGAAAGCACTAGTAGGCGACCTCAGGCCGACACGGGCATTAATTACCTCGGCATTGATTGGGGCCGAGATAATATTGATTTGTTTATGTTAGCCTACATTGTAGGAGTACAGAATGTAATGGGCGATGGTCACTGTGGGTACCGTTCGCTTGCTGTACTACAAACGGGTGTCGAAGACCAGATGTTGGGCGCATCCTGGATGCGCCCAAGATCTTGCCGTTGTCCAAAGGCAAGATGTTGGGCGCATCCTGGATGCGCCCAAGATCTTGCCGTTGTCCAAAGACAAGATGTTGGGCGCATCCTGGATGCGCCCAAGATCTTGCCGTTGTCCAAAGACAAGATGTTGGGCGCATCCTGGATGCGCCCAAGAAGTTACCGTTGTCCAAAGGCAAGATGTTGGGCGCATCGAGGATGCGCCCAACATCTTGCCGTTGTAACAAAGATATATAAGGGGTTTATGCCACCCTAAACCAATACAACAACAAATAATGGCATCTTCATCCGAATCATCAACAAACCCAAATAGGCACCATCAACAAATAAGTGCTCCACAATGCGAGTGTAATTTGATAACCATTGTCCGTACTTGGGATTTACAGTGGAACTACGGAAGGAGGTATTGGGGATGCCCAAGAATGGAGTGTTTATACAGGAAGTATATTGATTCTACGTACGAGGACAGGGCACACGCGGTTATTCGACAACAATGGCGGGAAAAACAAGATCTTGTTAAGGAGAATCAAGATCTTGTTAAGCAAAATCAACAACTTTTACAAGATATGGATACCATGCGTAGGTATAACCTCAACCTATATAATGATGTACATCGTATACTGCCTTGATGTCGTATCTTTTATGTAATGTTGTTTACATACTCTCAACCTTTGTAGGGAGCAAGCAATTTTATCAAAGCAGAGACATGATATGAAGCGATCTTTTACAAGAGACTATCGTAATTTCTTCAAACGCAAGTAGGCGATGCCATTTTTTTTGTCTTAGGGTTTGTAAGCGATGTCATTATTTCATGTATTGTGAGCTAAATGTCGTTGTAGTCATCAAATGTAAAATTGCATATGCATTGAAAAGTAAAAGTGTCAAAATGTCAATACATAACTACACATCGTCATCGCTCGACGAAGCCGCGGCCCTAGAGGACTCTCCTCGCTCGTATATAGACGGGACCCGCCCCGCTCGGGATCGGTGCTCTGCGGCAGATGAAGACTCGACACCACCACCCGACGGCTGGGATGATAGTTGTGACGCGCGGATAAGTGGTGCAGCTTCAGGAAGCTCGTCGCCGCATAAAATGGCCAGCATATGGTGCCAATCCGGATCGCCGCCCCGAGTATGGATGATCTCCCGAGCGAATGCTGTCGCAATGGCCAAACGCTGTAAAATAACAACACAAGTGTCAATAATAATCAAAACAAACATTTAGAACAATGATTGAGTGGTAACGTACTCTGTAAGCATCCACAGCGGGAGGAGAAGCACGAATACGAGGCTGTAGTCGTGACAAGGGGCTCACATACGGATGTGAGATCTGTAAAAACCAGTCTAAGTACTCCTCGTCCACGTCCCATGCCGGGACGGCCATCGGGCTCTCCAAGATGTATGGACACAGATGCTCGTCAAGGTGCTCCCAGCCGTCGCATGCACGGGGAAATGAAACCTTATATGAATCTTTCCCCCGAAAATTGGTTGGCCGGTGAGCGGACGACGGCTCTATGACATCCAATGGCCTACTCTGTCGACGGCCAAACTGTCGCACCACCCGATCAGGCATGTACGGCTCCTCGACGTCCATGAACGTGATCGTCCCTCGGTAAGTGGACGCCCTATAAGCTCCGACAAAATCTAGACTACCATACGGCATCCAACGTACCTGCAACGAAAAAATATGTACAATGAAATAACAATTTAATCATAGATGACCAATAATAACAACATTAGGATGCTTACGTCCTCGGGCCGATACTCGTCCAAAATACGCCGGTATTGCCGACCGGCGTCGACAATGCGCAGCGCGGAGCGTTGGATAAAATACCGTGCAGCGCGTCGGTCGTCGTCCCCCATTCCGGGGAGGGGGTTAGGGTTCCCCGGAAAATATATAAAGTACATCCATATCCACATCTACATGGAAAATAAATAATTTGTTTGGTTAATAATATTATAAATAATGTAATAATTACTGCAACGAAATAGAAACAAAGTTCGTTTACCTGAAGCAGATAGGTGCACCCCGCTATGCCTGCTACCTCTCCCCGTGAAGCCTCGCCCAGATGTCGATACAATAGTGCAAGCACTCCCGTCCCCCAAGACGTGCCAACCACTCGGTCCCAGTCCCAGAATAACGACAACATCTTCACCATCAGCTGGTTCGTGGACTTGTCCACGAAAATGCTGCAGGAGAGACTATGCCATAGGAATCCAGCCGCTATCGAGTGGGGCTCGTCCTCGTCCCGTATCATGTGCAGCAGGTGCTCAGCAAAATCAAAGGCCGAAACTCGACCTCTACGGGCATCCCTACCCATGTCACCCCCAATGCCGAACATGTAACCAAAAATCTCCGCCCCCAGCGCCTTAAGCGCCTTGTCAATCTCCTTGGGGTCGCCGTCCATGGAAACAGTAGGATCGCGGCATGCAAACCCCTCTATCCTCAGTCCTAAAATCCTCTCAACGTCGTGAAGCGTGATCGTAATCTCGCCCCACGGAAAATGAAAGCTGCTCGTCTCAGGGTGCCACCTCTCGACGAACGCTGATATAAGCATGTGGTCGACCCTACCAAACTGAAAATCTCGGAGGGCGGCCAACCCAGACTGCTGCACCATCCAATACCAGCTTCCCTCGATAACCTCGTCCGGAATATATAAACCCCACTCACTAAACTCGGCCGGGCGAGTATAAGCCCTCAAACATCGTACGAGGGACGGTACATGCGGAGGAGCGTGCCAAATCCGATGCGCAACGTGAGTGGTGAAGCTCCGTAGCACATCAGGCAACTCAAGCCCGTACGGGGGGGCCTCTACGACAGGTGGAGCATCCTGGGGTGCGGGAGGGGGGACGGGTCCCTGGGGTGCGGGAGGGGGGGCCCCGTCCTGGGGTGCGGGCTCCTCCATAACAATGTCGTCCAATGTCGCACACTCCTCTGTGCCGTCAACCGCCTCCTCCGTGTCTAGAACAGGACTCTGCGAAGCCGGAGGTGAACACACGTGAGGACGAGGATACGCTAACGGATCGGATAATATTCCAATAATGGGTTCCGTTATTGGAACCGTATCCGTGAGGATGACCCTACAACTAAGTTGGCGCTTGCGCTTGGGGGGCTTCGGGGGGTATCGGTTCATGCGACCGGAAGCAGTCACGTGTCGAGATTGCACCATACGACCCCCCCGCATCCGCCGTCTGATTCTCTCGACTACATCCTGTTTTTTCCAAATAATGTGGGGGACTAACTTAAAATTCTAATTATACAACTCAAATTGTACAACTGAACCATATCCGTGAGGACGACCCTACAACTGAAATTGTCTAATTTACACAAATTTCTAATTATTGCTATAAACCTACAATATTATAGGCAATTCTGCAATATTATATGAGATTCACTTATATGCAATTCTACAATATTATATCCATTTTATTCATTTTATATTAAATATATTCAAATAGTATAATTAGAATAATTTATTCAATACTTTTACACAATTCTAATATTTTCTAACAAATCTAAATATTTTATAAATTAATTATATACATTATAAATTTTGGTAAAACAATTCTAATAATATAATTACAATAATTAAATATAAATTTTAAATCGATAAAATACGTACCTCAGCTCGTTCGCGACGAATATATTGTCGCCTACGTGGGGTTCGTATGCGTGGGCTCGCCTGGGCCACTGCCTCGACACCAACGGCCGCGGCAACCTCAAGCGCATTTTCCGACCCCACCGGAATGCTCGCCACCGTCGTCGCCGCTTCATCCACCGCCGCCAGCGCGGTGTCCTCCGCATCAACCGCCGCCACCCATGCATCAAAATCCGCACTGAAATCCATCACCGGCTCTGTCGCCGCCGCCCCAGTCGTCTCCGGCGCCGCCACCCCTGTCGTTTCCGGCGCCGCCGCCCCAGTAGATTCCGGCGCCGCCACCCCAGTCGTCTCCGGCGCCGCAGCCACCGGAATCTCGACCCTTCGCCGCTTTGGATCACCGCCGGCTTCCTCGATGCTCGTCGCCGCCGCCGTCGTCGAAATCGTCGTCGAAGGAACTGACGCCGCCGCTGGGAACTGGATTTCTTCGCCGCCGCTGCCGCCACCGCCGCCGTCGCCTCCACTGGCACTCGCCGGATCTGGAAACTCCATTGAAGAAGGAAGAGGATGAAGGAAGAAGGAAGAGGAAGAAGAGGAGAGGGATGCCGCCGTCGCCGATGCCGCCGTCGTCGAGAGAGAGGAAGAAGGAAGACGATGAAAACGGCGGCAATCAGGCGCGCCGAGTAAATATAGGTTTTACCTGGGCGCTTCCGGGATGCGCCCAAGTAAAAGCCCAATTTTACCTTGGGCGCATCACGGATGCGCCCAAGGTCTGATATATTGTTTTACCTGGGCGCATCCAGGACGCGCCCAGGTAAAACCCTAATTTTACCTTGGGCGCATCCGAGATGCGCCCAAGGTCTGATATATTGTTTTCATTTTTTTTAATATGCAATTTTTAATTTTTAATTTTTTTATTAATTTCAAAATAATATTAAACCGGTTTAGTTATTTAATTTTTTTAAATAAATCCGACGCCTGAACCGGTCAACCCTAAATCCGGTAGAAAGTCGGGTCCAGATATTGGGCGCATCCTTGATGCGCCCAATATTAATTTTTTTTCAAAAAAAATATTACACCCAGGTTTGGACGCATCCTGAATGCACCCAAACCTGGGTGCGCCGCAAGCAATTGCGGGTGCGAACATTCTACCCGTTCTTCTTCTGTAAGTGTTCTTTTTTTTTCTCTAAATTTGTGCTTTCTTTCTGCTACTTTTTTTTACTGGAAATCATACTTGAATTACTTGCCCATATCCAACCTTGATAGCTTTTTTTCCACTGTCAAAATTAGTGCCAATGTCAGCACAATTTGGGTTTAATTTTTCCAACGTCAATGTCAACACACTTTTCCCCTTATCTCATGCCCTAAATCTCATCTAAGAAAAAAGAGGGATCTTGCTCTGTTTTTTTAGTGCAATTTTGGGTTTCTTGCAACATAAATTGGTTGTTTTCTGGGTAGGATTTTTGACGATGAGAATTCCAAATTCAAACACATGGAAAATAAAGAATAGGGGTCTTCTTCTTCCGCGGGAAAAATCGCTCGATTTATGTCCTGATTTCGCTCTGAATTTGGATTTCCGAAGAGTTGTGATTTCGGCGACGAAGAGGCCTTATTGGTCATAGAGCGGGTGGTCGTGATGACAGCGACGGCGGTAGAGGGTGCCGCCAACGAGGCAGAGGTGGAGGAAAACAATGATTGAGATTCCAACGAAGACGAAGAAGAGGTAGAGGAAGAAGACGAGTGTCATTACGAAGTTGGAGGAAGGAGGAGAGCTTTGGGTTGGGCTATGGCGGAATCTGAGTCAGCTACACATCGATTTCTGCTGCTGGTGGCCGAACGATAACGAAGGGTGGAGAAGTAAGATCTCAAAGCTTGGGTTCATGGCGGTGGTAGACTGGTGGGTTTACTTTTTGGGTTCTCTTGAGTGGCGTGAAAGAGTAGAATGAAAAATTACATTAATGAAGAAGCAAAATGACTAAATAATGTTAGTTCTGTTTCGGTTTTGTACGTTCCATTTTGTTTGTCTTATTTTATTTTTTTTTTATTTTTTTTTTTTTTAACATTATCCTTATTAATTCTATTTTTTATTCAAAATATCAATTTATTCTTCCCTACTTTACATATCCAATCATTCTCATCTACCATCTCCATCAATTTCAAACTCCATTAATATTCACCATTTTTATCCATAACCTAAAACTTAATAAATCATATTTCATTAACCTAATTAATCTAATTAATTAAAAATTAATTAATTAATTAAACTAACAAAATTAACCAAATTACTCCTAAATCCATTAACTTAACCCAAATCCATATTTTTAACCAAACTAACCCAAATCCATATTTTAACCTAACCCAATATCCCTAACCCATATTAACCTACCCTAAACCCATTAACCACCCGGCCTAATCTACCCAGCCCAATTACCCTCGGCCTAATCTACCCAGCCCAACCCATATTAACATACCCTAACCCTAAATACCCTAATCTCATTATCACTCTCATTCACCTCGCCGCTCTCTTCTCTTCTCCTTTCTCATTCTCTCTAAAACCCTAGAGCATCTGAGCTCTCTTCTCCTCTCTCGTCTGAGCTCTCATTTGTGCTCTCACTCTCCTTGAAGGTGCCTTACTCTTCTTCTCTACTCTCTCGTCTGAGTTCTCTACTCTCTCGTATGAGCTCTCTCTGAAACCCTAAACCCTAACTCATCTGAGATCTCGATCTGTTGCATATCTGCTTCGCCGGCGATTAATCTACTCCGGCTGTCCCCAAAACACTAAAAAAGCTTGCTCCTCCTCTAGATCTATCCATATCTCCCAAAACCCGTCCAAAAAAACCCTAAATCTCAGATTTGAGTGCTTTGAAAACCCCCGTCCCCTGGGTTCCATTCTTTGTTTGCATTCATGGGTGATTCGGACCTATTTAAGTCCGATGGGACCTGGACTTCTGATGCACTTTTTGTTGCTTGCTCTAAAGCTCCACAGTGCGAGTGGGGTGACGATTGTCATGTGAATCACACCTACACTCCTGTTGGCTCAGAGGAAACTGTGGAGGGGATGATGTGGTCTGAGCCCCCAGAGATCGTTGTGCTCCCCGATACCCCTGAGATTGTTGTCCTCCCTGATTCCCCTGAGATTATTGTAATCCCTGATTCCATTGACGATGAAGCTGCGGTTCAGTCTTCTGACAAAAGAATCGTCCCCGATGATGGTGATGTTGCCTCTAATTCTGATGTTTAACTAAGTCTCACTCTTGTTAAGTTGTTTATTTTGGGTACTTTTGCTGAGATTATTGCTCTGAATTATACATGTTGTTGAATGAGTTTGTTGTGCTGTTGACTGAGACATTGGATTGATTCTGGATTTGCTGTTCTGATGTTGGATTATGTATGTTGATAATTTGTAGTGTTTTGGTGTTGGTGTTCTGTTTTTTTGTTGATTCTCTGTTACATTGTGACTGCAAAACCTTATATTGATCATATAATGTACTCTGATGCATGCTTGAAAGTTGGATTGATCTTATGCATGTACTCTTATATTGGATTGTTCATTGCTGTTGAGTGAGATGTTGGATTGATCAGTTAGGTTATCGGTGATGATGCAATATAACTGAGATGCAAAACCTTTATGCTCACTGTCTTAATGTGCCATAGCAACATTGTGTCACATGTAATTGATTGATGCTTATGTGTATGTTAAGGTATTGTGATTGGTATTGTATCTATGAGGGTTATGGGGACATCCGAGATTATTTATGTATTTCAATGATGAAGTCTTGAAACTGAGATGTAATACCTTTAATGTCATTGCCTTAATGTGTCATAGGAACACTTTTACATGTGGTTGATTATTGCTTATGTGTATGTTAAGTCTTGTGATTGGTCTTGTGTCTATGATGGCTATGGGGACATCTGAGATTATTTGTGCATTTCAATGATGAAGTCTTAACACTGAAATGCAAGACCTTTAATATCACTGCCTTAATGTGCCATATGAACACTTTCACATGTGATTGACTGATGCCTATGTGTATGTTAAGGTATTGTGATTGGTCTTGTGTCTATGATGGCTATGGGGACATATGAGAAAATATACAATTGTGAAGTCTTAATACAACTGAGATGCATTTCCTTTGTCTGGTTTGTCCCGAAATGTTTGTCCTAAAGGTCTAAAAGCTCTTGTGATTGGTGGTGTTATTCTCCTTGAGTCTATCTATGATGAAGTCTTGAAAATGAGATGCATTTCCTGCATGTTCACTGTCTTAGTGTGCCATGGGAACACAGTCAAATGACTGATTGATGCTTATGTTTATGCTAAGGTATTGTGATTGGGTTTGTGTCTATGAGGGTAATAGGGACATCTGAGAAATGTATTATCATTGTTGTGCCATTACTTGTGTTTGTTTACAAAATTACACAAGTTCTTGCTACCTTACAATTTCCTGCTTCAAATAACAACTTTCTGACCCAAAAAAATATATACTTAAGCTAGACAAAATATGTTACTTTATCTCTTAAGATTGCTCTGTACACAAAATGTCCAATCTTTGTCATATATTGCTAAATAAACTGACTGTCTTCAAGTGCTTCTTTAGTGTCTTGATCTTCATATATTGTTGTCCCTTGTTGACTCTGTTGGCCTGCTATTCATGTTCCTGGTTGATCTGCTTGTTGTGCACCCCCATGCACTATGTCCCATGCTTCTATGATAGCCCATATAGGTGCCTTGATCTCTCTTGGTAGATTTCCCTGAGCCATTAATTTCTTCTTGTTTACATGTGGTATATCATACTCATTGCCTCCCTTGCATTTAAGTATTTCATTCATAATAAATTGTAGTGTCATCCACACATCTCTTAGAGTTGTAGGGGCCAATTCAAAAAATGCTTCATGCACTACTTGTATCATATGATCAATACTTGTTGGCATCTTTTTGTGCATGAGTGACTGAATGCTTCTGAAAAATCCTAGATCTAAGATGTTTATAACTGGACTATTAGCTGGCTGTTGTATTAAAATAAAGATGAATCCATCCTGAATGTATACCTGTTGCCATTATGGATCTCCTTGAGTTATATGGGACCTTGCATTGTCTTGTTGTATGAATATAACTCTTTGAGCTCCATCTTGTGGCCATTTTGCCTTGATTGCTGGAATGATTTGGTTTATTAACATGTTCATTGTCACTTGTTTGTTGACTGATTCAACTAGCTTTGTAACTAGTGTCCCATTCTCTCTGTTTTTGGATGACATTTTTGCTGGTTGTTGATATGTGAATGGAAAGATTTCTATCTTTCCATAAAAAATACACTGTCCCTCTGCATCAAATCTAGGCCTTGCTACAACTGCAGTGAACATAAGTTTGGGAATAAATTTAGATGAATTTGCAGCTCTATACTTGCCCCTTTCATTATGTGCTAGATATACTCTCTGTGATTTCTTTGATAGAAAAAACCACTTCTCATCCAAGTGTACAAAATCAAACATTGGATAGTACACTGACTTAGCTTCTACAGTATCCCCTTGTAGTAACTTCAGTACCCAATCCAACCTAGCCTTCTTATGTCCCTCACTCAAACCAGGATGGAGTGAATTTGTATGTGGCTTTATTGTACCTTGCTTGACCATCCTATGCACTTTGGTCTTTGAAATACTAAGCTTGCTAGCTAAGTCTCTAATGCATGACCTGTCTCTCATGCTCAGTGCTGTGATTGAATCCATCTCTACTTGAATTCCTTTTCTACCACATTTGTGATACTTTGTGCTTAGATTGTACCTCTGGTGTGCATTATGTTGCTTCTTGGCTGTGTTCCAAAGTCTGCCTATACACCTTGTTGACATGTTGAACTCTTGTGCAACTTCCTTTATTGAACCATGTGGTAATTGTCCCTCTTTAGATCTCGTTAGCAGAGCATGCAATATGTGCATTTTTTTATCACCGTTGAGCCTGGTATTTTGTGTTGGTTGATGATGTTGTGTTGCCTTTGTGTTGTGCTCTGCTTCTGATGACTGTCCCTCTTCATCTCCTGGTTCCTGGTTGAGATCAAAACTATGCTCATCTTGTTCCATGTCCCCTGCTGATCCATTGAGTTCTCCATCATAAATGTACTCATTTGGAAGTGGAGCTTCATTTAAGTCAAAAGTTGAGGCCATGACACCACCAGGCTGTGATGTAGATTATTCTCTGTTTTGCTCTGAATTTCAGTGAAGCTTTGAATGTAAATTCTATAAATCCCCTGCATAATGTTGTAATCCCCTTTATACTCTGTTTAGGGGCAATTATGTCATAAGTCCCTAAAATTTTGAAAGTGGATCCGTGTGCTTGCTAATGCTCCCCTTTCATTGGACGATTTTTCATCTGTGGTAATTTATCACAGATTTCACTGTAGCAGTAATAATTATAACTTGTACTTTAATAAAATTTCTTAATTAAAGAGTTTTTTATACTTTAAGACAAATATTTCGGGACAGAGGGAGTACATGCTATCAATATAATATATTTTTAGTATTTTAAATTATAAAACGCCACATGTATAATATATATTGGAGATAAGTCCTACATATACATCAAGTGTAGGTGTATCAATGTCCCATTGTTGTAGTGATGAAACTAGATTAAACAAATGGGGAAATAACAGTAAGTATTTGACAAATCCTATTTGCGCCGTTGTAGAGTGCTATTTGCACCCTGCAGGCCGTGCGGCTGCCGCGCGGTGGTGGATGTCGCGCGCGGTGGGTAATCACGATCTGTGGAAAATGAGTTCGATGCCCGTTAAATTATACGTAAATTGGGTCGGGCGGATCGGGTTTGGATCGATCGAATCGTACAAATTTTTTGGTTGAGTTCGGGTCGGGTTTAGGTCGAGTCGGGTTCTTCTTCGATATTTAAAAAATATTGAATCTTAAAATTGAATATTTGTTAAAGTTATATGAAAAATATGTAATTTGCAAGAATTTAAAAGTAAAAATGAAATCATTGTTATTCAGCATAAATAACTTCATATTATATTGTCATTCTCCGAAAAGACTTAAATTAGCATACATAAATTCCTAATAAAATATTTAACATAAACATATTTAATTATCTCTATTTTATAGCCCACCAAATTAATTGTGTAGTAAATGACTAGATATGGAAAATTACACATTTTAATTTACAGGACATGATTTTCAATCTTTATAATTTTCGTGATCGTCATTATGCCACGACATTTCGTAGTAGATTAAATAATTTTCACTTCTTGTATATAGAGTATATTTTGAATATGAAATTCGGTCGTTCAATTGTGAAAGCAGCAATGTTATATATAGAAATCACCAAAAAAATTATGATTGAAATTCACCGAAAGTAATTCGTTCACGAACGCAACAATAATTCTGATTGAAATCCACCGAAAGGCTAGGAAGATACATGTTGTCCTCCTACGAATATTCTACCCTAAACCGCACACCCCCTTCGCGGTACCCGCCACCGCACGACAATCACTTTTGCGCGGCGCTCACTGCCGCGCGACAACCGCCTCCGCGTAGCACTCACTGCCGCGCAGCCTGACACCCGGCGCAAATAGCACCTTGTCAGGGTGCAAATAGCTTAGCCGTATTTTAGGTAGTGTATCATAGTTGTTAATCATTTGATTCTATTGTTGTATGGAAAATGTATGATTTGTTGATATGGATCTTGAAAATAGATATTGTAATTAGTATCTTCCTATAAACCTACCCACTTTGGACATTGTCAAATGTCAATCATGGCATATACTCTTGTTTACTGTGTTGTTCCTGTCACTATAGGGCTTTGGATAGTTTATTTAGCTTGTCTAAAGTTGACAAAAATAATTTCAGTTGTCTGAAGTGGTCCTGCTCTAAGTTAAGTTGAACTTTAATTTGGACAATCATAACTTCGAATTGTTATTATACTCTCTTTTAAGAAATAGTGCTATTTTAGCTTTCTATTTTGTTAAAAAAATATATGTCATTTAAGAGTTTTAGATAATGATTTATTAGTGAGTTACGAGATATATTATTGAAATTGCATATATTGATACTTTCTATGTAAATTTTGTTTATTTATTGGTTATAAATGAGATGGATAATTATTAAATTGTATATTTAAAAAAAATTGTAATATTTTAACTTAATTATTATATTTTTTAATAATTATGTCAAAAATTAAAGTAACAATTGTTATATTTTATAGGAAGAAAAGGCATTAGGAAGTTTAGTGATATTAGGCCAACTTTAACGAGGGGCTTTTAGGGGGAAATGATTATAATATTGTTAGTGGGCTAAAAGACCCAAGTCCAGTCCCGAAATATGGATAAATTTTGGGACCGTCCCATGTTGGAGAAAGTAGGGGCTGTTTGGCTGCTCAATTTTTTTTTGCCTTCGCTGGACCAAAACGACGCCGTTTCACTGTCTCCCCCAAACGCGGCCTAAACTTCTGCTGGAATGGCAATGCATCACAGGCTGAAGGAAGATTTGAAGAAGCACATTTGGGACTGTTATGGCAACAATTGAATGTTTTGTTGTTTATGTGTTGTTTTTAATCATCGTGTCATGTTTGTCGTTTAATATTGTCATTTGGTTTAGTTCATGTTATTTTCGCATGTTGTTTTATTTTCTTGAATGTATGCATCCCCTTTTGTTGATTTTCCATCAATGTATGTTTTTTTTCTTAATTTTAAATAAATATTATAATTATATAATTAAAATAAAATATAAATATTAAGTTTAATGTATGATTTTATCCATAATTTAGTAAACGACATTTTTGTAATTTCAATCCAAACCAATGATATAATTGTACATAAAACTTATCTAAAAGCCCCATCTAAAAGCCCCCCACTAAAAGCCACCAATATATCATATAACTTTTAACAAATAAATACATTCAAATCCTCCTAAAAGCCCTCATTAAACATGACCTTAGTGTTCATAAAATATGGTCCTATTATGATGCATACAAAAGAGTAAAAGAAATATTGACATGGGTACAGAAAAGCTGACACTCCATTTAAGGCTATGGTTTGTTTGGAAGGCCGAATGCGGGTTTTGCCTCTTTGGAGATATTTCCTAGTACATTGCTTGTTTTTTTTTGTCGAAATAGTACATTGCTTGTTGCTGGTAAATATACTTTGTAAATGTTGTTAATCATGATGTCATACTGTACTTACCATATCTCAAAACCATCACAATACACATGAAATTTGTACAAAAAGAAAAGAAATAGAGAGAGAAATTCATACTATCACATGCAATAATACTCGAATTGAATCATATTATAATGATTTATATGATGTAAAATGATAATGATACTATGATACTTGAATGAAGATAAATTCAAGAATTTTGATCACACTTTCATTAAAATGGGCATGTGTGATGTGTCATGCATATGATCCCTTAGTCAAATTTGAATTTTTTATTTTTTGTGCCAAAATTTTCTATGCACATTCATTGTCAAAGTTATGCACATTTTATTAGAATTTCATGCACTTTAAAAAAAAAAGCAATACATGTTAAAAAATTAAATGAATTTCACATCTAGCACCAAAATAAATGTACATGTATACTATTTTATATGCACATGCATGCAAAAAATCATACACTTTAATATTCATCCAAACACGGTCTAAAACTCATGCACATTTTTAACACAAACCCGATATATGCACTTGTAGTGCAAATTAGGTGCACATACAAGCCATTATTTATGCACATACACACATAGATGTATGCACTTCACACGTAATGCACTCATTGTGCATGCAAATTGGTTTCCAGGTGCATAATGTTTGTATTGTATGTGCCAGTACAAATCATGTGCACATATAAGCCATTATCCATGCACATACATGCATAGATGTATGCACTACACGTAACGCACTGAATGCGCGTGCAAAATGATTTGAATGTGCATAATGTTTGCACTGAATGTGCGAGAAAAAATCGGGACCCCGAAGAGAAACATTTTAGGAGGGAAAAAGCTTGGACGGTTAAAAGTGCATGAAATTTAGCATGAATGTGCATAACTTTACCACTAAATGTGCATAGAAAATTTGTCCCGGGTACAAAAAAAAATCGCCCAAAAAAAAAGTTGGATGGTTAACGTCGGTCAAAAGTGCATGAAATCCTGCTGAAATGTGCATAACTTTGGCAAGAAATGTGCATAGAAAATTTTGGCCCATAAAATAAAATTTTCACCCAAAAAATATAAATTTTGGACCTGAAAAAAAAAATGTTGAACGGTCAACGCCGGAGATGGCACATGACCACTTAAATAAAGTTTTTATCTACACCCTTGGATGGAAGTCCATACCAGAGTGGAGATTTATTCTCTTTTTTTTAGATCCTTCGCCCGGTTCGAATGATCATTGTCACTCTACGTCCGGACCGGATTTTGGTTGGCCACCTTTCGATGGAATGGACCCTCCCAATACTAATAGTTCCATACACGCCGCCAGAAGGACTCGAACTCGAAACCTCTGGATAGAACGCTTAAGGGGTCTAGAGTCAATACCCAATAAACCAACTAGATGTTGGTAAAGCCCCACTATTTAAGCTTGAACCATAACCATAACTAGGGGTAAGCAAATATATCCGATCCGGCTGATCCGATCCGAAAATCCGCCGATCCGTATCCTAAAAATCCGTATACGAAAATATCCTTTAAGTTTTTATCCGTATCCGATCCGGGTGATTTTGTCGGATACTTGAACCGGATACGGATCAAGATATTTAGCTTACCGGATATCCGAAAATATCCGGTACTATTCATATAATATTTATAATCATAAATTTGTTTATTATAACTAATATATTGAGTAATATATTAATAAATTTTACATCCTTAATCACATATTTATATTGTTGTCCAAGTAAAATATTGTAAATACATTTTCATATGAATAATAAGTGTGTATATAATTTAAATCGTACGAACAAATTAAGAAACAACCTACAAATTTTATTTCTTAATTTACAAATTTATTACTTTTGAATTTAAAAAATGAATATATTGATTTATTTTTAATAGATTTGTAGTAACCGGATAATTCGGATATCCGGCTCAGATATCCGATCCGATCCGGGTCCTTTTTATCGGATATCCGTTTCAAAACGGACCGGATACGGATCAGAGTTTTGTAAATTTTTTGAACCGGATATCCGGTATAACGGATCGGATCGAATCGATCCGTTTGCTCACCCCTAACCATAACTACTAACTAATTAAACTAATAAATGACGACTTTTTTTACATCACTACCTACCAAATAGACTTGTAACAGTAAAATAAAACACATTCTTATAAACTCAGAAGAAGACTTCATAACCAAAGCTTGAATTTGAAACCCCATTTTTTTTCTATCCATACATTAACAAGGAGCGGTCAAAGTAATATTGCATACATGATACCTCATAGTTTTATTTTTGGGAAATTCATATTGGTATCCCTCAGTTTAGGATTATTCTTGTTGATGTCCCACGATTAATTTTTTTTCGGTTGATACCCTTAAGGTTTGGGTTTGTTTGCTTCGTAACCAAACTTTTTCATGTTTGTACCATTCCAGTTCAAATTGATTAAAATCTAAGCCCACCATTGTATTCCTCGCCCTCAAATTAGTAAGATTTGACTCCTAAATTACCCAAATCAATGTCCGAACCATGTCGATTTGAATTCCGAAGCAACAACCCGTTTCCGATCTTAACAATTCAAATCGGAATAGTTTGAGTATGAATTTGATTGTTTTAGGAGTCGAATCCTACTAAGTTGAGGACAATAAACATAATGATGAGCTTCGATTTGATCAATTCGAACCGAAATGATACGGATATAGAAAATTTCGATTACAAAACGAACAAACCCAAACCTTAGGGGTATTAACCGGAATAAAACTTAATCATTGGACACCAATAGAAATAACCCTAAACTCATGAGTACCCACATAAATTTCTCTTATTTTTTGGCTATCAAGAAAATATAAGAAAGAATGTTTACACGAAATGGACCCACAAGCCAGAACTTGGGGACAACAAGGCAGCGCATTTCCTGAATAATTATTTTAGAAACATACCATTTTTGTCCTCATGATGTGCAGTAATACATTTGTAATTTGTTTTAGAAACATGATTTCAAAGATAGGTCACTGTGGACGAAACCTAGTGAAATCAACAACAACAACAACAAGGTCTAGTGATCAACAATATACCAGATATCATAACACATATGTTAACAATTAACCACTTGTAAATAATACAAGAAAAAAATAATCAAAAGAACCCAACTCAGATCTAAAATTATGGAAGATGGTCCCAATTGGACATCTTGGGATCTTCTTCTATACAGCAGCTGCACGTGAAAGTGTGTGAAAGCTAGTATACAATAACTCTACAACAACTGGGCTATTGTACTGACGGCACTGAAGAAACAAAGGTATCCTCTTCAGATTGTATTGTTTTTCTTGGTTTGGTGATGTATGAAGATTGAAGATGCATATTCCGGGTAAAAGCAAAGCCAGATTTACTCGAGGGTGTTGTTATTGAACCTGATACAGTGAAGAGCCAGGAGCTTAATGAGCCAAGCTTAGCGCTCATCATCGTCATCAGGTGGCAATGTCGGACTCTTTGAGCACACGCTGATTTCATGGAGCTCTTTCAGCCTTAGAGCAGGATTGCATAGACCTGGAAAAGCGACCCAAGTCATACCAATGTTCGTATACGATTTCATTTGGGGGTTATCTCAAACAAGATGCAATATAATAGTATACTGAAAGGAAGACAATCAATGTTTGTATATGGTGATCTTTTCCAAATAACTATGGAGCCATTCCCAAGTTTGCAACCGTAACAGAAAGAAAAAAAGAAAAAAAAAAGCTTTATAGGTAAGTTTGAATGTGTTGTTGGTTTGGTGTAAATGAGGACCTAGTCCAAACTTTTATTCATAAACAGGTACATATCTACTTCTGGGGGAATAACAATGAAAGTTTTGATAAATCAGAGAAATCTACTTCTCCGCATACCCATAACGTCTTTAAAGAATAAACCATTAGCCTCCAAGGGACAGTGACTTAAAGCAGCAAAAGTTTTGAATGGGTAGGTTATTCCTCAATGAATTGCTAGGGTTCATAAATTTTACAGTTAAAGTGAAAAGGTTGTTTTTCATACAATTGAGCTGAAATATGGTAAAAGTTTGACATGCTAATATGGGGAAAAAATCATGGCAAACTTAAGTGCATAATAACATAAGCACTGTAACGAAGAAAAAAAAGGTTATTTCACGTCATACAGAATCAGTCTGATGAGTAGAAAACAGAATCACCAAATGTCTCAGCTTAACAAGCATTCAACAGCATAAGGACAAGGATATATGATCAAAAGAAAAGTGAGGTAAAGGTGAAAGTGACATTAGATATGACCAACTTCAGCATCGGGGAACTTGTATTTCAATAAGACAACAATTACATGAAAATATTTAAAAAAAATGGAACATTGCCTCAAAACTTGGAGCAGAACAGAATTGACAAGTAAAAGGTGCTGACCTGAACATTTAGGTATGTCCCATACTCCGATTGATGTAGGTGTACATCTTGGATCACATACTGCTCGGTTGTCTTCATGATGGACATTCAAGGAAAGCATCCATGAGCCGATAGTGACATCTTCATTGCTAAACATCCTCAAACTGTACCATAGAAAACACTTCAAAGAATAAGTATATACAAGAGACACGTATAAATTCGAGGGGGGGGGGGGTGAGGGATGGGGCCTGGGGGTGAAGAAAGGAACATGTCAGAAGGAAATCTACTTTTATTGTATGAATAGCATTTAAAAGGGGTTTGGTGCCCGAACTCTATAATTTGGATATTTGTATTCAAAGTAGAAATTTCAAGAGAACTGTTTCCTTTATGTTGAATTTTATATCCAGTATCTCCCGAACTTACTCTATTTTTTTCTTCCTGAAATGTAGTTTTCGTTGCAAATATACATCCCTAGATTTATACTCAAGCTTGCTCGGAATAGGTATGACAGGAAATCGTAAGGCCAGGTATACCTGGACACAAAGTCAAGAAGGAATTCACGCTTAAGTTCATCCTCCTCTTGTAACAGTTTTTTAATAGGTATGAGAACTACATACATAGATCTGACATTTGTATGGTTATAGTTTATAAATATTAAAACCCTTTCACAAGTATTATTGATCTGTCTAGATGAGTTTCCTTCATCTAGTAACTATATACAAAGAAATAAGTCATGCCGATTTGTTCATATATTCTCAAAATTAAAGCATAAATTGTTCAATGAAAGAAATGCAGAAATCCCATTAGGCGTGCTTGTCAATGATCATAAATTAAAACAAAAGGATAACAAAACTTTGGACTGAAAGCAAAGCATAGAACCACAGAAGCAGTTAAATGGAAGCCATGCAAACCTATTGTTTTTAGCGGTAGCCAATGATGCAACCACCTCAGCAGATAGAATATACATGGGACCATATGCGTGCAAGAAGTACTCATTTCCAATCAAGTGCCCTTGACTTTCATACCTTGTAAGTTAGTCACAGAAGTACAATCAGATATTGGCATAGGAGCACAATGTAACATGGAAACACAAATATGTACGTATTTGTTTACCATTTCATTTTTGGGTCAGTGATTACTGGTCCTTTTTTCATGCAACCAATGTAAGTCATTGAATTAGTTCGCTCCTTGGCCAAAAGTGTTGCTAGTCTATCTGCAGAAAAGGAAAGGAAGGGTACATAAGTACATAATAGAGTACAAAATACAAACCAGATTTTCAGAGGAGAAACCAACAGAAAGAGTAATTGAGCACAAGATTATTTTCCTAGACTTCCAAAAGAAAGAAACAAAACCATCAGATTGCATATGGTAGAGAAGGATAACGGGAAACCTCACAAGCTCTAAAAAGCCGCTAAGACAGATTTTCTACTAACCTGGCCGCAAATAAATGTCGTCATCAGCTTTAACATAATAATCAGCTTCAAAAAGTTCATATGCTGCTTTGAAGAATTCTAATCTGCAAAGAGCATAAAAAAGTATTAAAGGGTTGTTATGGAACATCAGCATATTGTTTAGCTATCTCTGGAAATGATAATCACAAGCAAGAAGATGAAGTTACAAACCAAGCAAACAGTCAAAATATAGGTAATGTTTCAAAAAACAATCTCAGTTCTCCATACCACTGTGTCATCTTAGAGGAAGATTTTGAACTTACGTTTTGTAAGGCAACTTTGCATCTTCTTCCTTCACATTTATAAGCATGAAATCTTTGTACTTGTCAACCTCTTTCCCAAGTTCAGCCATCTTTTTCTTGTCTTTTGAATGACCAATCACAAACCTAAAAGCCAAACCCGTTGCTTGCTCCAGCCTGTGTGCATACAACCACATCAGGAAAGAAATATCTAAAACTAGTGGCAATATATTCATCAAATAGTAAACCTCAGATGCCACCATGTCATTGGCAAATCCAATGTGAGTGAGTTGGATAGCAATTTTTCAAGCATTTAGAAGAAATGATTGAAAGCGGGAAAATATTGGTCATAAATCAAAATGATAAGTATGAAGCATGAAGTTGGCATTGTAAGAAAATTGCAAGAGCAGTGCAAATGTCCAAGTGCTTATTCTTTGGTGTGAATGGTAAACATGTCCTATTAGGTGGAAGACCATCATACCCAAATTAAAACAGAATTTTATTTTTTTTCACACAAGAGGGTTGCCTCTATACAGATTGCTAAAAATAAAACAAGTAGCATGAAGTGACATTACTTCTTTGAGGAATGTAACTCACCTCTCAAAGCACCAAGAATAACAGAACATTGTTATTTCTTATCAACATAAAACATTTACACATAAAGTAAAGTAAAGCTGTAATGAACTAAATGGCACTTTTGCTACCAACTACCCAATCTAATGCTAATTTCCAAGTTATGGTATTATAGTCAGAAATCTGATACCTGATTCAACTAAACAGAAAAAATAAATTGCTGCTCCCATTCACCAAGCCATCAGTGTATTACACGGCCTAATCAATTCTGACCTAATCAAATTTGTCATTCCATCATAGGAAAAGTATAACGGTATCACCCTGCATTAACCCTGATCAGTGATAATGTGATATAACCAACATACATTTCCATTTAAATCCATCCTCTCTAAGCAAATCACAATACCATTCTATAACCATCAACTACAATCTATAACCATCAATTACCAAACATTTATTATTAAGCACAACAAATCAAACACGAGCATTAAATCCCAAATCCATGCTCATCAAAATTACCTCAGAACGCATATGCAGACAAACATATAAGCCAAAGCGCAACACTAATCTTACACCCCAGAGAAGTTGAAGATCAGCAAATGCACGACACTCAAATTGTAAAATTGGCAAGATCACAGTAGTTTCCGGAACCCTAACCTCAGAAGAGCATCTGGATCGGAAGGAAACCAAGTGTTCCGCAGAGCACCTCGGCGATCAGCGGAAGAAAACCCGGTCTGAACCCCGACGAATCCGAGCATCTTCGGCCGATCAGCCGCATAGCCACTTCCACCGCCGCCGGCACCCGCATATTTTCCGGCACCGAGCTTCCTCGACGAAGCCGAGTAGTGCGCACGGAAAGTGTCCTGGACACGACTGCAGCGGATCGAAGGAGCAAGCCTGGGGCGAGAAGAGAGGGAGTAGAGGGAGAGAATGGTGGAGACGACGCCGATTGAGAGGCAGAGGAGGGAGACGAGGAAGAGGGAGCGAGGGGAGCGGGAGAGGTGGGAGTGAGAGACGGAGGAGTGGAGGAAGGGCTTTTTGGTCTTTTCGGATTTGGAGTAGGAATCGGAGGGGAGGAGAGGGAAAGTGATCCGCGGCATTTGTGGCAGCGGCGACGCGGCGGAGATCGGTGGCGGGGCAGCGAATCGCGGGAGATTTACAAGGGGAGGATAGAGAGGAGAGGACGAATTCAGGTGTCAGTATCAGTGTCGGTGTGTATGGATGGGGTCTCAGGTCTGTGAATGTGATTCGGAGATTGGAGCTTCAACATCAAATTACAGTGCACGGAAAATCAAATTACTATATTTATTTTATTTTCATACAAAAAACAACAGAAACAAAATCAGATTAAATAGTTTAAAACAATAGAAACAAACTCAGAATAAATAGTTTACTAAACTATAGTGGTTGTGTATAATGAGGTTTGATCGGGTGAAAATGATTATTATCGTTTAAAATGAAAATGATGTATATATAAGCATAAAATAATATACATATAAGTAAATACTTATGCATTTTTTAAATTCATGTACATAGGGATACGTTCTGGTAAAACGGAAATTATGGTAAAACGAAAGTACTAATCTGGAGCGTTGGATTGATGGTAATTGATGGTTGGATGAATATGTTATATAATAGATATGGTAGGGGTGTAACTACCAAATCTAACCTAATATGGCAATTAATCAAATTTTAATTAATAAAAAAAAAAAAAGGGTTGTTATAGGAGAGAGAAAGAGAAGATTATTCTCTTTCCTAATCGTCTTCAACGTTTTGATATTCATGTAATTTGGTTTTCGTAATTTTATAGATATTCATACATCCAGTAATCGATATTCATTCAAAATGTTTTGATATTCATGTAATTTTGAAATCGATATTCATATAAGCAATATTCGATATTCATGAAAATAGTGTCGATATTCAAGTTTTAATCCGCATATGATGATTATCGGTTATATGAATTAGGCGATATTCATACAAACGGTATTGATATTCGTGTGTTAATTTCAAGCTTTTGGAAACGATTCATGATCTTTGAAACTTTTTGTTTGTATCAGGTGAATATCGCAAAGCCAATTTTGAATATCGACTACTCAACGCATGAAACCTATATCCAACATGAATATGAACAACATTATAGTGAATATCACATCATACAATTTGAATATCAACTACTCAACACATGACACTTAAATCCAACATGAATATCAAAAGAATGTGTATGAATATCACAATAAATAATTTGAATATCACATATAAAAACGTGAATATCATCGATAAATAACTCATACAACACCATCAACAAGCAGAATCTGAATTCACGTGAATATCAACATTACTATAATGAATAACACTACAGGAAAACTGAATATCATACATTTAACATGAATATTAATGATAAATAACACATACAACACCCTCAACCAAGTAGAATCTAAATGCACGTGAATATCACATTATTATAATGAATAACACCACACCGAAACTGAATATCATATATAGAATATCAAAATAATATATACAATATCAAAAACAAATATCTTCGCTAGAAGCTTGTTCAGACATCCATGTGGGACGAGGAGGTATCTCCTTCAACCAATGCCCTTTGCGCAAGAAGAATGGCCCCGGTGTCCGGTCCTGAGAAGCTTCGCCGGCCTCGGCTATCTCTGTTTCGAATTCTTCGGGGACCTACATATATCCAAATTCAGAGCCATACAAGAAAACCCTAAATCCCAAAATTGACTCCTTGAAATTAAGATTATCTCATCCAAATCAATTTCATTGATTATTTCAGACCAAGTTTAATCTGTCTACAATTTCAATTTAACGAAAGAAAAGGAGGAGAAATGTCACCACAGAGAAACTGAGATTCCGTCCCCGATAACCAGTCTTGAGAGCAGTAACCGGCGGGCAATTCGGATTTCGTCCCCGACGCTGAGATTCACCAAAGCCCCAACTTTATCCAGCCTGAGCAAGCACAGGTGCCAGGCCACCGTCGCGCCCCAGTCGTGGCCGACGACGAACACTTTGTCTTGGCCGAGCGCGTCGATGAGCGCCACCAAATCGCCGACGGTGTGGAAGTAGGTGTACTTGGAGGCGTCGGCGGGGGCATCGGTGTCACCGTATCCGCGCATGTCGGGAGCCACACAGTGGTAGCCAAGGGCGAAGAGGGCTAGGATCTGGTGGCGCCACGAGTACCAGAACTCCGGGAAGCCGTGGACGAAGAGCACCACCAGACCTTCGCCTTTCTCGGCGATGTGCATGTTGATGCCGTTGACTTTCAGAGTGGGTTGCCGGCGGGTTCGGCCGGGATCCGAGTAGTCGTCATCATCTTCTTCCACCTCGCTCTCCTCTGCATCATCTCTCGAAGAAACCGCTCCACTGCTGCCGAGCGTAATGGGAGAGAGAGGGGTTATGAAAGGGTACGGTTTTGAGGGATTGATATCCCTAAAATCATGGGAAATAAAAAATCTGGTGTGTGTGCAATTTAGTATAGAAATTTACACCATTTTAGTTTCAATCGAGACCATTGATTTGATTTTAATCTAAAGGTCATTATTTGTACTTCCGTTTTACCCTAATAGGCTGTTTTACTAGATCTGAATTCCATGTACATATAAGCAAACGTGTATACATGTTTTGAATGTGTACAAGTTTTTGCTTACATATGCATAAGTTTTTTAGTGTGTGAGCGTGAATTTATGTACATTCGAAAAACACATATATTTTTGTTTATATGTGCATGAGTTTTAAAAGTGTATAAGTTTTTGCATATATATGACTATATTTTTGTTTTTATGTGCTTCATTCTCATTTTACACGATAATGATTATTCTCACTGTCATTATATAATTTACTATATTATAATAGTTTTATATAATTTACATGGTTCTAATCGAGGTTTTTTTATAGGAGGTATAAGACCATTATAACAAGAAGGGTGATTTAAATTCATATTATACTTAGGATCCGTTCGGTAAGTAGGAAGCTGAAGTGAGTTGAAGTGAGTTGAAGTGGAAGTAGTAGCTGAAGTTGAAGTAGTAGTTGAAGTTGAAGTAGTAGCTGAAGTTGAAGTTAGGTAGTTGAAGTGAAATTTGAGACGTTCGGTAAACCAAATTTTTAGGGGTTGAAGTAATAAAATTGGGGTGTAAAATTATTAAAAAGGGTATAGAATTTTAGGGATTTGGGGATACATGTGCCCTTCACGTGACTTAACCTAAATGTATTTTGCTTATGTGCATTGGAGTTGCCCCGATTCGAACTTCAGATTGGCCCTCCTGCTCATAGCTGCGCCGAATGAGCTTGGCCATTTGCGATGCTGCTCGTTGCTGAAGCTGAAGCATCCTCCTCCTCACAGCTGCTCGGTACTAAGGTTAGTCGCTTCTCCTCTTCCCCTCTTCTCCTCTTGTGCTTCGCCGAGGGAAGTCGGCACCAGGTTTCTGTGCATTGGATGCGGGGCTCGTTGCCGAGTGCTTCGTCGAGGCTTCCTACTGTCATCTCCAGGATTGCTATATATGAATTGGATACAGTCAACTAGTTAGGGATATAGTCAATTATGTGCTTGTTAGGGATACAGTCAACTATTTAAGATGAACTTGTTAGGAATTGGATTGCTATATAAGGATTGGATTGCTATACATGAATTGGGTTTAACTATATGTGCTTCTCATCTTCCTACCGAGTAAGATGGACATAGGATTGGTGCCTCATGTTTGATCTTTTAGCAGTTTCAACAGGATAATAATTAACATCAATTATCTTGTTCAAGTTTGTCGTGACTATTGAAGTAACCTGCCCCCAACAACAGAGCAAACATTGAATTAGCACTTGAATAGGGATAATTTGATACCTCAGAGTTTGACTAAAAAGCTAACAAACCTCTGCTAACTTGTCAAAGTCAAAGAAACGGTTTGCTGAACCCCTGCTTCCAACTAGCTTAGAAGGCTGTGACTCTGAAGGAACTCCCTAAAACAAAATTGTTGCAAGGTAAATCAAGATCAACCTCATCAAATAAGTTTCATACTTATTGTCCACAAGGTTCATATGCAAAGCTTAACTACAGAAAGCAAATATACCTTCTCTCTAACAAACCGGGGGAGAGCAATTGATGCAAGATTGCAGACTGCAGTTTCAGTAGGACTAGTATACTCAATTATCTCAGTGCACAAGTTAGAAGACTTATACTTGGAGCAAGGTTGTTAGGTCTTTGTTTTCATGACTGAACTTATGCTTTACCTTTGATCATTCTCTCACATCGCTTGGCAACGGTACATACTCATCTGCATACACACCGCTCTCCTCGTCACTAGAGGATGATGACATTGGTAGGCAGTCAGTCTCCCCTTACCTATAATTGTAGTAAAGTAAAAAGACAATTTCTTAGAGTGAATTTAATAGCCCGAAAGCAAGTACTTTCATGATTTCATCTTTGAAAAAGAGATAGGATAAAAGCATTGATGCCTCAAGTAATCCATTAACATGGAACAACATATGGTTATGATATAAATGTGAATTTAAACTATCAGGGATTCAGGGTTCAGACATTATATATGATTTCAGCTAAACCTATGAAGGACACATGCAGAAATTAACATCATTTGACGATTAACATCAGGGTTCAGACATTATATAATGGGTAAATTCAAGTTAAAAAACTTAGGTGATTTTTCCTCCTCACATAAACGAAAGCTAACTACTATGCTCAAACTTAGGTGATTTCCTGATACACTTTCTAATCAGAATCTCATATCAGGTCTGATTTGCATATCTGGTTAAAATTTCACTGATTTACATGATAGCAACATCTAGAATTAGTAAAAAACACCTAAGGGAAATAAGCAGTGAACCTACATTTACCTTGTTTTATACTCTTGCTCCAAGTTCATTTATTACATGAAATTAACCATGCATATGCCATTTTCATTATACTTTTTAATTTAAGCTAGCAAACAATGCATTTAAAACCAATTTCACCATAGTTCCCTCTTCCCAAAAAGTTGATCCAAGAGGCAATATTCATATCAAAGAAAAGAAAAAAATAGTCATGGAGATGCAAAAATTCAGAAAATTGCCCAAGAAGCTTGTTTTCAACCGTAGCTGAGCAAAACATGGTTCCAAGCTCAGAAACTCACTGAAACTGAATGATAATTGCTTCAGAAAATTGCCCAAAAAATCAGTTTTGTCCAATTAGTCCAAATAAGATACATTCAGTCCAAAAACAAGCATTCAATTTTGTCCAATTTTAGTCCAAAAGCAACCAGAACCAAGGACTATCGTTAGCATAAGTATCATGATTGTTCTCTATGTAAAATTTTATCTGATGAATTCTATGATCATGGAGATGCCAACAAGAACAATCACCAAACTTGTTTGGCATGTTTCTTTTCTCTCTTCTTAATAATTAGGCTTCATCTCCCCTCAAAAAAGGTATTAAATCCACCCCTCTGCTTTCTTCTTATAATGTCCAATGACATCATACTTGTTTGGCATGTTTCCTTTCTGAATTTCCACTTGGGTAATGGAAGAATTGTGGATCTCTCACAAAATCTGGAAACCCATAACAGAAACAACTGTTGCAAAAATTGGCAAGTGCTGCAAAGCAAAGCAAAAGAAAGCTACAAAGAGCAAACCATTGTTTATTTTCATCATAAAAAAAAGCAAAGGGATTGATATGTTTCCTCCCAGCAAAAAAAAAACAAGAAGAAAAGTTGCCACTAAATTGAAAACATGTGTTTGTCCCCTGCAAATATTATGGAATCCTGAAACTGGAAAACCCAACCAAAAACTCCCAACAACACTCCCTTCTCCCACCGCCGTCAAACTCCAGGAACCCAAATCTCCATTGTTACAAGCTTTTAGCTTTGTTAACTGCACACAAAATAAAAGCAAAGATCAACTTATTGATAACCAAATTAAACAGCATACAAATTAAACGAATTAAATCAGGCAAGTATTGTTAACAGCACACAAATTAAACGCATTGTTAACAACACACAAGTATTGTTAACAACACACAAATTAAACGAATTAAATCAGGCAAGTTGATCAACTCACTTCCAACTCAAGCAAAGATCAACTACTACTTCCTTTTTGATAACCAAATTAAACGCATCACTTTTTATTGCTAACAGCACACAAAATAAAAGCACACAAATTAAATCAGGCAAGTATAGAACGAATTACCCTAACTAATAACCAAATAAATGAAATTTGCCCTAAAAAATGAAACCCAACTTCAGATTAATGAACAAAATAAGGTTAATTGAATTGGAATTGAGCAACCAAAAAAATGTTATACTCAAACTCAAACCCAACTTCAGATTAATGAACAAAATAAGGTTAATTGAATTGGAATTGAGCAACCAAAAAAATTTGCCCTAAAAAATGAAATTAGGGTTCTTCGTTGAGTTACAAATTGAACTCGTTCTTCACAAATTTACAATGAAATTGATATACAAACCCTAAAAACAAACCTAAAGATCAACAATGAATTGGAGGAGAGGGATACACACCTGTTCTCTGTCTCGATTTTTTCAGGGAGCTCGATGAGTTACAAACCCAACTTCAGCTTCTTCAGGGAGCTCGATCGGTGTTCTTCGACTTCTCCCAACCCCAATTGTGCTTTGCTTTGCTTGGGGGCTGCTTTTTGTTGATGAGAAAGTACAAGCCGAGGGCAATTTCTGGTAATCTCCCAAGCTTAAACTCCTCCTTACTGCTTACCGCTACCCCCCTACGGGTACGTTCGGCAGCATAAAATTTCAACCAATTGAAATCAAAATTTGCCTATAAAAATTTCAACTAGTTGAAGCAATTGCTTCATCTACCCTCCCCCACAGGAAGCAATTGCTTCCACTTCAACCGGTTGAACTTCATCTAGTTTAAGCCTTCAACCAAGCCTTCAAAAGTCTGCCGAACAGGGTTAGAATATGCTTCAACTGGTTGAAGGAACAATTTCAACCCACTTCAACGGGCACTTCCAACTCACCGAACGAGCCCTTATTAGTTAAGCCAAAAGAGTTGAATTGTAATTGAGGTTCTAAATTTGCTGGAGGATCAGAACTAGCTGATCATGGTGTATTAGTGTTGATCTTGTGGATGAGGGCTGTATAGTTTTTTAATAAAGTATGCCCTTTTCTATTATGTTTTAGTGGTGTGAGAAAGTAAACTTTCCAAGATTTAACTGTTATAAAAGAAAGTATTGTTTTCAAGAACTATTATGATTTTGTACCCATATTGTTTTTCTGCAGCTACAATAAACATTCAACAGATCAACTTGGACACTAGTCCACCACGGGACCAAAGTAGACACTAGCGATAGACTATAGTTGACAAGTTTGTAAGGAAGAATATGACCAAAGTACAAGATTAAAATTCGAAAATTTCGTCCGATACTCTCGATTTTTTTACATAATTTCCAAAATATTTAAAAATTTGAACATTTTCACGTGATATCCCTAAACTATTGTCAAAATTTTATCAAACATCCTTCCGTTAACATTCCGTTACCAAAACGTTAAATAAAAAAAAAAAAAAACTCGTCTTATTGGCAAATACCCGTGTGGAAAGGATTGAAGAGGAGGAAGATTGTTTCATCCTCGATTTCGATCCTTTCGAGCCTGCTCAACTCGGTAAACTGTCGATCAATTCTCCAGAAGATGAAGATGCGGATCTCGTTGTTGTGGCAGAAAAGGGCAAGGTTAGCCCCAATTTCAAAACCCTAATTCGTTTTTTCACTTCTACTCTACGATTTTTAAATTGAAAATAGTGGAATCTTCATCACAAATTGAGTGCTGAAACATTCGGATGAAAGAAATTGGAAACCCCTGAAACAGTCGGATGAAAGAAATTGGAATTTTTCTAAATTAAGTTGCTGACTAATGCGTTTTTGTTGTTGCTCTTGAATGGATGAAGGTGGCTTGTAGGATTTTGAATTGAAATTGGTGTTGAAAAAGTGAAGTATTATTGAATCTTTCTATCAAGTTCATATGTTAAGAATTTGAAATTTCATCTGAATCAAGTTACTGACAAATGCATTTTCCCTTGATGTGTTCTTGAATGGTGGATGAAGGTGGCTTGTAGAGATTACCCATACCCAAGACATCTATGTGCTAATTATCCATTTGATAAAACTTCCCATGAAAAGCATTGTGAGAAGGTAATCAATCATCTCATACTTCAGTTAATTTGACTGTCTGTAAGATTAATTTGTTCTTCATCTTTATGACTGCTACTGAATAATCTCCCAATTTTGCAGTGCTGCTGTGTAATCTGTAATGAGCCCGTCCCTTGCAAGCAATGGGATGAACCTTTGAAGCACTGCAGTGCAACTCATAGGCTGGATGTTGATTTCAAGACTACTACTCATGTTCCCATTAGAGGCGTCGGCATTCGGATTTGCAATTGAGTTTCGTTTTGTCTCGTGACGTATTTTGTACAAAGACTAGGAAAAATCTAAGGGAAAAAATAGTGGCAGAATTTTGGAAATTGTTGTTGTTCAGCCTCTTTTTATCAAAGGAGTGATGCTATTGTCTTGTTGGCTGATTTTGTTAGTTACTGTTGACGGAAGGGTATTTGGTAAAATTTTGACAATAGTTCAGGGGTATCACGCGAAAATGTTCAAACCTTTGGGTATTCACGAATTACGCAAAATCTCGAGGGTACCGGTCGAAATTTCCGATTAAAATTTTAACGAATACATTATTCAATAGTTTATTTTAATGTCCTGTGTACATAGTCTGCCCTGAAAATTTTCTATTTTAGATCGGATCCAACTGCATTTTGTTTTTAGCCAACCACCACCACTTTCACATTTATAGGACCCAAATTTCCAATTCACAAGCAGCTTTCATTTGTGTGGCCTAACCACACTATTTTACTCTTTACCTTTTTACCCCAACTTTCCTCTCTTTTATATGTTGTTAATATGGCATGATCGCTAGTAAGCAAGCTATAAGGTGAACAACTAACTATACACAAAGTAAGATAGGCGCAGGCAGGGATTACAACTTACAACTCCCATCTGGACCGAGTCGATCATCAGCGACAAATCGACCGACAACAGAGCAAGCCAAACGCGCCCTTAAAAACGTGACATATACGCGTTAATCACGTCCAGATTGCAAGGCCCGACATCAAAGTCGCCCCAAGGAACAGCGCCACGTAAGACGCCACCTGGAGCCGTACATTGCACCTCATCTTCTTGCTCATGAAATCCGCTGCAATTAGGTCCACAAGCGACATGTAGATGAGGATCCCGGCTGAGATGGAATCCAGGACGCCCTCTACGATCAATGCCCCGGGGCTGTCCCGGTTGTAGAACGAGGCCAGGCCGATCCCAACCGCTATTCCTGTGGGGGTAGTTAAGGCGAAGAAGCATGACATCAGCGTCGTCTTTAGGGTCTTGAACCCGGCCTCTGAAATGCAGCCTCCAAGGGCAAACCCCTCGAAGAACTGGTGGAAGGAGAGTGCTGCAACCAAGGGTCGGATCGTGCAAGGTCTGTTTGATACCCCGAGTGATAAGCCGATTATGACCGAGTGTGAAACAATGCCGAGTTCTAATACCTATAAAAGAAACAAATGCTTAGCATACCCTTATGTTAGAATTACACATCTGTACAAATGTAGAATGTAAGTGTTGTAGTAGAAGATATACTGAACAATCATATTGCAAAGCTGGCAACAGAATAAGGAATCCAAAATCAACAAAAATGGTCTATTTCAGGGTTGTCAAAAAGAATAGAACTGGGCAATCTCAATTCTCAACTCTTAAATCATATTCAGATGCTTGAGCAAAGCATCATCCATATAGAAACAGACGCGCTCCAATTGTCCACTAAAACGATACTTGTATACAGCACAGCAAGAAAAAGGGAAGAGTCACTATCTATGGTAGAGCTTCTCCCTCCAACCAAATTAAGTTCTGATCTGATCATCAGCAGTAGCTTTCGGAGAAAAAGTTCTTCTTCCCACTAAACCCCGGATGAACGCTATTAAATGCTTCATAGTGTAGAGAGAATCACCAACTACACTCTCTGGACCCATAATTAAAGGAATAAAGAAGAGACTACTAAATAGTAAGTCAGATTACCTAATAGAGGTTGCCTAATACTATCAAAGATCCACTAATATAGCACCATCCATTATTCTTTGGCCACTTTGACTGGTGATCAATCAAGCAATTTGATCGTGATCATCAATGGTAACCACTAAATTCAAGCCTGATCTTGCTTCTCATCAATGAAACAACAACAACAACAACAGGATAATATTTATTCCTTGGCCACTTTGATCAATTGTAACTACTTAAACCTGATTTTGCTTCTTAGCTCATCAGAAACTACATCTACAATTCTACACCTATATTTGAAGTCATTGAGCTGCACTCATTCCATGACACATAAGATGAAATGCTATCAAATTGATGACAATTTCTAAAATGAACTCTACACAAGGCAAATTCATCCACATCTGAAAATCAAGATGCAATAGCTCACCTGAGAAACAACAGCATGTCTTGAACCACCATCTCCTTCTCCAAAACTACGCGAATGCAAATGTCCATGCCGATCCTTGTCGTCTTCCACACGGATTTTAGCCTCTTTAGAGTGAGAATGACCATGGTGATCAGCATGAGCATAAACTCCAACAATATGCAATCCATTTACCCTCTCAGCAGGCATAACCCCCGAACCCGAAACCGAATCGAGCTCCTCGTTTCCTCCTTCACCTTTCTTCCTCCCCTGATTCCTCTCATAGACCTGCGTTCCGACGAAATCCGCCACTAGAGTCAGCAAAGCGGAGCACATTGAGAGGAATCCCGAAAAGGGGAATTTGGACCAAGGGAATTTGGGGAGGCAAGGGCTAGTGAGATTGGAGGATCCGTCGGGGAGCATGTGGACGAACCCGGTGGCGAGTATGACGCCGGCGGCGAACGCCTTGGCGGCGACGAAGAGGTTGCCGTCGTTGCTGAGGAGCCCTCCCCCTCCGCGGCTCCTGCCGAATAACGGGACGGAGATGCCGGTGACGCCGGCAACCAGGATGGAAGCCATGGCTATCAGCTTGAGGTTTAGGGGTGACGTGTCGTCGCGGCAGGCGGAGGATTCGGTTAACAGACAGCTGGAATTGAACATGGCGTGCGACGCTTCGGAGAACAGAGTAACAAAATTTCAAGATAAAGACGGAATTTCGTTTCAATCATGAATGTAATGGAAATACTCAGCTGCTGGAGACTGACCTGAGAACATGGTGACGTGTTGTTTGTAGAAGAAGAACGCGAGCGGTGAGAAATCCTGGAAGAAGACGACAACAAATCGAATAAACAAAGCAGTAAATTGAAGTTGGAGAAGAAATTGGAAAAGACAGAGAGAAAACCTGAAATGAGGACATAGAAAAATGGAGGTTGAGTGGAGGGAGAGATATATAGTAGTTTAAAGGCGTATTTGGATGGAGGAGGAGATAAGACTCGGAATCTTGTTTCTCGAATAGGATTTGAAACGAGAGGATAGTGTTTGGATGGAAGGGAGGTGGTGTTTAGACTTTAGTCAAGTTGGGAGGGAATTAAAGGAAGAAGAAGACAGAAATTTGGGGGGAGAAAAACATATGAAAAGGAAAGAGGAGAGGAGGATGTCGACATATGAGTACATGGAGGGTTAGGATTGGGAAGAAGGGTTCAACCGCCGTTGCTTTTTGCTGTAAAATGAGCGCGAGAGTGTCGACACGATTTTGTAATATTTCTTCTTTTTCTTTCTTCGTCACAATCATTTACGGGCCATAATTATGGGTCTTCTTAAACACAGTAACTTTTTATTATATATATACTCACACATGTGAAATGTTTATATATTTGTTTATGCAGTCGAAAATCATATATATATATATATATATATATATATGCGTATTTCGCATGCATGCGTATTTCGCATGCATGCGTATTTTGCATGCGCACACGTCTAAAATTAAACGTTAACGGTAAAAATCTCATTGGATGACAAATTTTGGATATGACGTCTTGAACATGATATTTAAAATATTTTTATTGTTTTTCTTTCTATATATACATACTAGCTCATATTCTCTCATTCATTATCATCAAAATTTCTCTAATTTTTTGTTCGTCATCATACGCATTCATCATGAACCCTGCTGATAATGATTGTTCCAAAATTTTGTATTCGAATGAGGTAAATTTTCCATACTTATACTATTATCAAAACAAAGTACTTAACATATATATCTAAAACATAGATTCGAAAAACTGTATTTATAATTATTGTTAAAATTAATTAGTTTGAACTTTAAGATTTGAGTTTTCTATTTTATAACTATATTCTTCCCAACAGGTTCACTCTACTAGTAATGGCATTATAGAAGCCAACTTAGTATTTATATACATATGAAGAATAGTCGATGTCGAAGTCTTCATGTCAACAGTCAAAGATGGCTAATAGAAGAGTAGTAGTAGTGTGTATATATATATGGCAGAATTGCAAAAAATACCGAGTTTTTGATAGCTCTTTGCAAAAATATCAAAATTTAAAAAATATTGCAAGAATACCAAAAAGTGTACCAAAAAGTACAGATTTGTAAAATGAAAAAAAGATAAATTCATTTTTTTTACCTTTTCTTTTGGTGAAAACTTTACTTTTAATAAGCTATAACAAGCTTATCAATTAATAACCTGGTTTAACCAAATACTATCTTTCTCTCTCCGGCTACAACTCTTCATCTCTCCGGCAAACCTGCGCCGAAATTCGCCCATAGCTTCCGACAACTCTTCCTCTGTTCATGTCCCTCTTCTCCACTCGGTGGCGACCTTTCTCCCGATTCTTCCCTATCGCCTGGTTTTAGGGCTCCGAGTTCAATCCCCTTTTCCATCCGCGATGCTCAGCTTCTCCGCCTTTCTTTTGTGAGCTCTTTATCGCAGATCTATATATATAAGAGATTCGGAGCGTCTTTTGCCTCTTTCTTCTTTGGCAGACTCCCTCGGTCCATCTCTCAGTCTCTCTCGTAGAGTTTCCGATTTCGCAAGACGAAAACCCTGATTTCCATCTTCAGTCCTAGCAACTTGCTTCGGTCCGTTGAAAATGGAGCACCCCGATGTCAAACAGGTTTAACACTATCACCCTTCCTCTCTCTTCTTTCCGGGATCTGCAGATTTTTGAATCCCTAATTTTGAATGCGAACAAAAATGGCAGATTCTGGAGAAGCAAGTACTAACGGTGGTCAAGCCGGTTGAGGAAAAGCTTGACGATGAGATCGCAGCTCTAGATCGCTTGGATCTCGACGACATCGAGGTCCTGAGAGAACGTCGTCTTCAGCAGATGAAGAAAATGGAGGAGAAACGTAGCCGTTGGATTTCGCTCGGCCATGGAGACTACTCTGAGATCCCGTCAGGGAGAAAAGTGGAGGCTTAAGATATAATCAACCCCTCTCTCTCCATGTGCATGTAACCCTAGCGCTTATCCGAGGCAGCGAGCTCTTTCTCATGAAGAAATCTCTTTACTTTTGAAACGAATCTTGTCTCTGCAATCACCAAACTCACCATTATCACCAAAGCTTCAATGCACTCGAAAATGGCGATGCTTGCAAAATCTCGTACGCTGGCCAAAACACTAAACCCTGCCAAAACCTATCTCAAGTCCATCACCACCTTCACATTCCTCTCCCAAGAGCCTCAGCTCACCGATCCGCCAACGCCGCCGTCTCAGCCTCCTCCTCTCTCGCCCAATCCCGCCACCGAAAGCCCGCTCTACAAAGAGAACTGGCGAAATCCGGTCGCGAATGTGCAGTCTCTCGTCCATGTTGGATTTCTCAATCAATCCCCTCCTCATCGCATACAAACCATGTCGCAGGTCCTGGATGCTCATTCTCTCTTGAACTTGTTCGGCGATTTTATGACCTCTCAGAGCTGGGATGAGGTAAAGCAGGTGTTTGAGTCCCGGAATAGGTCGTTGGATCAGAATGGGAAGCCGAACAAGCCGGATGTTAACTTGTATAATCATTACCTGAGGGCTAATTTGATGATTGGGGCCTCAGTTGTTGAGTTTTTTTTTTTTGAAAGGCTAGAAGCGGGGCCCCCTACAACAGGCGGGCCCCTGCCCCAGCTAAAGCTGGGGCCATATACCGCTGCCCCTGGGAGTCGAACTCCCATCCATGGGCAAGGAGGCAAGCTCCTTACCACCGGACTAAGGGGGCATTGGTGGCACAGATGGATGAGTTTACGATTGAAGAAGTCTCCTTGTTTTTTGAGTGACCATTTCTGCTAGACGGAAGATGTTATAATGCATGAAACATATTATATATCACCTCTTAAATGGTTTTTATTACTCTTGTAAGAGAGGGGTTTAAGTTTTGCCTCAGCTGAATAAGGAAATTTGTGTTAATACATTGGTTGGTTTCGTAACGAGAAACATTTAAATTTGCATTTTATTAGTTGTGATTCTCGTTGAATTGATAATTGGTAAAGAAATGGTGATTGTTCTGAAATTTAAAATTGGCTAACTAAAAAAATTTAAAATTTAAGGCATATTTCTCTGATCAAAACTCGTAAATATCTTGAGTGGTTATCAATTCAACGAGGATCACAACTAATAAATGCAAATTTAAGTATTTCTTATTACGGAACCAACCAACGTTGGTTTCAAATTTAAAGTCAATATAACATAGTAATGACATGACTACGTACAAATGTGGCCTGATAAAGTGAATAATGGTCTGAAATTTGAAACCGGCTAACATTTGAAACTTCGTTTCTGTAAATTTTGTGACCTGACTTCATATCAATGTGGCCTGATAAAGCACATAATGTTCTGAAATTTGAAACCTCCTAACATTTGAAACATCATACAGTTTACTAGTCGATCGAGTATGCTGATATGTACTTTATCAGGCCACATTTATACGAAGTCAGGTCAATGCTCTGTTATATGACAAATTTTCAAATGTTAGCCAATTTCAAATTTCAAAGCAATATTTACTGTATCAGGCCATATTTATACCAAGTCAAGTCAGTGCTCTTGTGGGTTGAAAGACAAATGTCGTTCTCACCTTGTTTTCGCCTAGGCCAAGCACGGATCTTCGCTCAGAATCAGCTACATTGATGGATCTCACCTTCGGGCAATCGGACATCGAACGAAACTCCTCTATGACCAAAAATACGATCAAAATTAGGGTTTGTTCACCTTCGATTCAACGAAAGAAGTCGGAATTAGGCTTTATTCAAGTGTATCGAGCACAATGTACAGTGAAACCCTAGATGACCAAAAAATTGGCTGCATTGAGGTGAAATTGCGGTGAAGAACCGAGAAATTGGTGTCGTCTCCATCTCTTGCATTAGTCCTACCGGTGCGCCGTTGACGAGAGGTCATTACTCTGTTAAACTTTATCAGGTCACATTTGTACGTAGTCAGGTCATTACTCTGTTATATTAACTTTAAATTTTAAACTAAGGGAGGTTGTAGTCGAAACAACCGTGATTAGTGTAATGGTTTGTTTTCTTCCATTTGTATACTATGATCTTTTGTATATGATGCTTCTAGTCCCTGATGCTTCATAGTCCCTGATGCTTTTTAGTTTGTTACTATAAATGTGGTTTGACAAAATGAATATTACTTTGACATTTAAAACCGTATAACATTTAAAACTTCATTTTCGTAAATTTTGTTACATAACAGAGCATTATATACTTTATCAAGCCACATTTGTATAAAGTCATGCCACATTTGTACAAAGTCATGCCATATTTATACGAAGTCAGGTCAATGCTCTGTTATACCAAAAAAATTCAAATGTTAGCCGATTTCAAATTTCAGTGCAATATTCACTTTATCAGACCACATTTGTACGTAGTCAAGTCATTACTCTGTTATATTAACTAACTTTAAATTTGAAACGCTTAAATTTGCATTTATTAGTTGTGATTCTCGTTGAATTGATAAGCACTCAAAATATTTACGAGTTTTGATAAGAGAGTTATGCCTTCAACCACCATTCTTACTTGGTTGGTTCCGTAATAAGAAGCACTAACCACCATAAAAAAATCGATTTTGCACTTATGTCGCCCACAGAGACATTGTGGGACCGATCCCTTTGTAGTTCAAGATGAGTGATATTGCTCTGACATTTAAAACCACCTAACATTTAAAATTTCATTTTCATAAATTTTGTTACATAACAGAGCATTATATACTTTATCAGGCCACATTTGTACAACGTTAGGCCACATTTGTACGAAGTCAGTTCAATTGATGATGGTTGTCACAACCCATCATGGCCCGAGTTTGTTCCTTCAAGCGGAAAAGAGAAGACATGGAAAATGGATTATGTACATTACCGCAAGAAAGTTGCTACCTCTTCAATTCTTGTAATTTATCATGATGAAAAGATATTTCAATGTAAACCCTGGACAAGATGTTTATCATTAATGTTGGTTCTGGATTTAGGCATCCTTGATGGGTTCCATGTAGATTTTATTACCTTGATTGTAATCTCTTGCTACAATCAAGAAGGATATATTGCAGAAAAATTATTGATCATTTACCCTCAGTTATCTAGAGATGAATTCCGATTTGGACTTTCATAACAGAGCATTGACCTGACTTGGTAAAAATGTGGCCTGATAAAGTAAATATTGATCAGACATTTAAAACTTTATTTTCTAAATTTTGTTACATAACAGAGAATTATATACTTTATCAGGCCACATTTGTACGAAGTCAGGTCACAGTTATACGAAGTCAGGTCAATGCTCTGTTATATCAGAAAATTTCAAATGTTAGCCAATTTTAAAGTTCAGAGCAATATTCACTTTGTCAGACCACATTTGTACATAGTCAGGTCATTACTCTTTTATATTAACTTTAAATTTAAAACACTTAAATTTGTATTTATTAGTTGTGATTCTCGTTGAATACAACCACTCAAAATATTTAGGAGTTTTGATAAGAGAAATATGCCTTACCGCCATTCCTATTTGGTTGGTTCCGTAATAAGAAACACTAACCACCATCAAAAATACCGGTATTGAGAGATGTGTGCCGATATTTATAAACAAAGAAACACATGAGAAGGAGAAATCCCCAATACTCGAACAAAGACTCGCATGGTTTCTCTCATCTCTATCGTAGATTCGTGCTAGTAGTAGGGTTAGGTCACGTGCATATATCATAAGCCCACTAATTTGACCACTTATATAGCTTCGTTCCACTCTGAAAGACAAAACTCTAACAACCCCTAAACTGACCAACTAGGACTTGTGTAACATCTATGACTCTTTCCTTGAAACCAAGCACCTTAGGATAACACTTGTGAATCATTTAGTGACGAATGCTAATAGGCTCATAAAAATTCTTTGAAGTAGCAGTCCCTCTGCATTACCATTGCCTCCTTTAATGTCTATACATGCATGATTCACACTGGTGCTTTGTCTCTGCAGTCAACTGTTGTTGCAAATCCGTCAATATCTTTTGCTCCATTTGATGCTCATGTCAGAACCATGAGGAAGGGATCAAGTAATGATCATATTGCTCTAGACACTGTAAATACAAAGAAATAGACGGATTTATACAAGTAATCAGCCGGTAGGAATTCAATTTAATAATAAGAGTTCCTTCAAACCAATTAATAAGCAAGATGAATTGAAAGATATATTGAACAATTTAGAAACTTACCATAAGGGTAGTCTTTGTTTCTTCTCCACTGAATCTCAAAATGATCCCCGGGATTCAAGTCTTTCAGACAGAGCTGCAATGTGAAAGCTCATCTGTGTACAACATATAACAAAATCAACAAAAGAGATACTTTTTTTTTAAAAAACCCCAGCATTCTTCCACGTTTCTCTTCTCCACAAGCTTGGCAAACAAGCTCGACCAATAAGCTTCGACTTCTACATTGACAGCCTTCACATATGTGGAGATCTTTTCTCCCAGCAGATCAATCCATCGAGAAAATTAATATACAACAAATGGAGTCAATCCACATGGATATGATATACGAGTATACGACACGTTGACTCTGAATCAACAAAATTCAAGTTGCATTACACATTCAAAACACATGGATAAGATATACGGCACATTAACACTGAATCAACAAAATTCAAGTTGCATTTTACATTCCAAACACATGCCTAGCTGCATTGAACAACTTCAAAAGAATCTGATTCGCCACTAAAATTCTAGTTCTGAGAAGAGGTAGTACCCAAATAAGGTATTATAACTAATGATTATCTTCCAGTATTATCAATGAAGGACATAATCATTACTCTAGCTTTACACAAAACATTAAAACTTCAACTTATCAAGTTACAGCAGCAAAAGCATAATGAGATCAACTTGAAAACATTGAGATCCGCTAAATACACCTTCTTTGATAGTAAGGCCATGAATCATTCTCGTGACTCCATATTTGAACATATCTCCATCACAAAAAAAGCTTTTCATATCACAAATGTAAACTGAATTCTGCTCAAATGTTGATCTTGGGCAATAAATTTAACATAAGAAATTTGAATTCGGACACAAAATAAGCAGATTTGAACCGAAGCGAAGAGATGTCACCTGAATTCCACGAATCGTAGACGTTTAGGTTGGGGTCTGGAAATGAAGTCTTCCAAGCGAAGAGATTGATCCAGCCACAAGCAATTTTTAGATTTGAAACCCACAGATTGGAAAAAAGGAGGAATATGAATTCCAATTTTTAGGGTTGGAATAAGGTGGGTACAACGTGAAAGAGTAATTGTGTTGTGAGTGGTTGGAGAGAAAATATGCACCACTCGATCCAAAGTAGTCGTCGGGAAGAGAGAAGTAGTCGTCGGTGTCAACGGAGGAAGAGTCGCCGGCGTCAGTGGAGGATGAGGAGTTGGCGAGGTGAACGAGTTGTCCTCAGAAGCGGAGAAAGAAGAGGGATTGTGAGAATTAGCCTTGCTCGGCATGTGCCGACGAAGAAGGAGGCGGAGTGGAGGGCCAGAGATGGAGCCTTGCTCGGCTGCGCAGGTTGAGGGCGGAGGCGATGGGAGAATTCCGGTGAAGGAAGCAACGCCAAAGTGAAGAAATTAAAGTAGGTTTAACGGAAAGATGAAGGGAGTAGAGGTCGGAGGACCACGGGGAAGATGAAGGGAGTGGAGGTCGGAGGACGAGTCGGCGAGGTCGGAGGACGAGTCCATCAGAAGTAGAGGAGGAAGAGAGACGACGAAAAGTACGAGATTTGGGAGTAATTAGTGTGATATTAGTAGGATTAAGATTTAGGGTAAACTACACAAAGCCACCCCTTATTTTGGGGTGTTTGCAATAAACCACCCCTTATTTTGTTATTTACAGAAAACCATCCCTTATTACAATTATTTTGCATCAAACCACCCTTTATTTTGTTATTTACAGAAAACCACCCCTTATTACAATTATTTTGCATCAAACCACCCTTTATTTTGTTATTTACAGAAAACCACCCCTTATTATAATTATTTTACATCAAACCACCCATTATCTTGATTTTTACACTAAATTACCCATTAAATAGTTAATGTTGCAATAAACCACCAATTCATTTCTCGTTAAGCATTCACTAAGCATAAGTTCTCTCACGCTCAATTAATAATAGTTTTCTATACTTAATAATCTGCCCCTCCTCAATGGTGTCCTTCTTCCTAACGTCCTTTAAGAGGGCAAATCTTCCTAGGCTTATGACGAACTATGAGATCCTTGGTTTTTTATCATCGAGGACCAAGCAAATCATTGTCGCCATTGGACTGATATTGAAGAGGTTGGCTCGGTTCAGATCCTCAGTTGAAGGCAAGGTCTAAAGGCTTTAATTGAATATAAAAAAGAAATTTTGGTTATTGAATTTACATAACCCTCACTTTTTTAAACTAGTGAATCAATGCAAACAAATGTAGGGTAGTTGTCATATATTTTTTCTTTATCAAAGTCCTACTACTTGTTCTTTTGGAATGAAACTAAGAGTTGAAAACTTCAACATTTAATGGTATATCCATAGTAATGAGCTATAGACCGTACATATGATAAGAAATTTGACGAGTTAATAAAAGCCTAATGTGAAAGGTCTAGGGGTGGTTTGATGCATACTAATTGTAATAAGGGGTGGTTTTCTGTAAATAACAAAATAAAGGGTGGTTTGATGCAAAATAATTGTAATAAGGGGTGGTTTTCTGTAAATAACAAAATAAGGGGTGGTTTATTGCAAACACCCCAAAATAAGGGGTGGTTTTGTGTAATTTACCCTAAGATTTATTTTTACCTTTTCTTTTCAAAAGTTTTAATAATTTATTTGATTTTTACTAGACCTGTACAAGTCCGGGCCAGCCCGGACCGTCCGCCCGATTTAAAAACCGGGCTTGGACAATAATAGTGGCCCGTCGGGCCGGGCCCGACCTGGCCCGGCCCGGTGCATGAACGGGCCGGGCACGGACACTCCTTTAGGCCCGAACGGGCCTAGAGGTCCGGCCCGGTACCCGATTAAAATTTAAAAAATATAAATATATTTATATATATAATATATATTATTCTAAATATGTATAGTTATTAAATTTTCAACCCTTATTATATAATATTTCAATTTTTTAGTCTATTTAGTATATAATTACATATACTATATAATATAAAACATAATTATATACTATAAAACATACTTACATATTATATAATACAAACCGGGCCGGCCCGTCGGGCTACCCGGCCCGGTTTCCCGGGCGGGCTTGGACAACGATTTCAGCCCGTTTGGACCGGACGGCCCGAACCCGGCCCGAGCCCGGACTTGTACAGGTCTAATTTTTACATTTCAATAAAAAGTTAAATTCAACCCTCAACAATAGCAAAAATACCATAAAAAGTACAAAAAATTGGTACTTTTGTAATACTTTTTAAAATATGGGTTTTTTGCAAGTTGCTATTGGAAATCTGGTATTCTTGCAAATATGCCTATATATATTATCCTTATGTGTTTGACAATTATGTAAAACACTGAATTACATACATACCCATATCTTAAGAGATGTCTTAACAGTACCAGACAACAAGCACAAGCCAAATTTCCATGACCTGCAGTAGTTTCGTTAGTAAAACTTTGAATTGAAATATTAAATAATATTTTTAAAAACTGATATGGTAAAGTGTACGCTCAATTTTTGACATTTATATGATTAGAATTAAAAATATTCACAAATTTGTATACAAAAATGGAGAGTAAAGTAAGAATTTCATGCAAATAATTGAATAACAAACATATAAATTTAATTTTAATAATGAAGACTATTAATTGTATAACTAATTAAAAAGAAAAAAGTAGTTAAAGTATATCACATATTTATTTCAAATATTTTTAATATGTATATTCCCACTTTTGCATCATGAATCATATATTACTAATTATATCAACTATATAAATTTAATTGTTAAAACTGTAAGAACATTACGCTTTTAGGTATATAATTTTGAAAAACATACCTTTGATATGGTTGAAATGTAAATTTTAGTATTTTGCCCTATATTTTAATTTATAAATAATTTGAACTTAATTTTTAATTTATAGTTTTACGCACATATATTATAAATAATTTTAATTACAAATAAAAAATAACATAACTAAAAGGGTAAAAAGATATAAATAACTTTGAAATAACTAGTTAGCATGTACCCATGAGCACACACTAGAAAAACCGTTAAATATATAACAAACTATCTTAACCATATTATATATAGAAATAACAAATTTACCATAAAATTATATAATAATAAACATAGTAAACTTAACTCGTTCGAATTACAAAAATCTAAAACATTCATAATCAGGATTGTTAACGTTAATTAACAGCAGGATACTATCCGTGCATGCGGAACGCGCATACATACGCGTGTGTATGCGCATGCGCACGCATATGTATGGGCATGCGCACGCGTATGTATGCGCATGCGTATGTATGCGCATGCACACGCGTATGTATCCGCACACTGCGCATACATACGCGTATGGTTTTCGAATGCATCAATAGATGTATATGCATTCCGCATGTGTGGGTATAAATAACAAAAAGTTATGGGTGTCTTTAATATCCCCGATAATTAAACACTACAGATTTCATTATAATTGTATTATACATAATTATATTTTATTATAAATTTTAAGGTTCATTTCTAAAACACTAGTTTATAATTGTGATGCACATTTTAATATATATTATACACAGTTTACTATAGTTAAGAAAAATTAATTAAAAAAATTCTAGTTTTTATTAGTAGATTATAATTTTCAAACTTTTAAATCAACGCAAAATGATCCCAACTATATGTCTTTGAATAAAAAATAATATATATGAAATTTCTAGTTTAAATTGCGGCTGATTCAATGACATGTACTCAAGATTTCTTCGTAATTGGACGCGTTTAGTGATTCTCCTTTGTAATATTACAGAGTTCGCGTCATCAAATCAGACGAGCTTTCAACCGGAAATTCACCTTTATTATTTTTATTCATAAATTATAGTTGTGATTATTTTTAGTTGATTTAATAGTTTGAATTATATTTGATCTACTAGTAAAAGTTGATTTTATTTTTTATTTTTTTCTTATAACTACGATGCACAAAATTGTTATAACTTCTTATACACATAGTAAGTGTTAACTGTTGTACAAGTTTTATTACACAAAAAAAACATATTTTCAACATAATTTTGATGTACAATTCTATAACTATGATGTATTATTTTTGTACATACTAATACAAACCAATACATGTAAAATCTACTATATAACTACTAAACGCAAATACCGACTGAGCCACGTGGCGCTCCCAGAATAAGCCCGAATTTTACGTTGCCACGTTGCGTCACGGTATTGAATTGGACACGTGGCAGTGATCTGTGGTTTGTTTAGATTTATTTATTTTAAAAATTAAAAAAATATAGTAATAGAATCCTACACTTGTCATACTAATATTATTTACAATAAAATCTGTTCAAAATGTACAATAAAATATTTTGTAATATTTGTATTATAAAATATACTATTACCTTATATATTAAGATCACGATCTTTTTTTTTCTTCTTATTTGTAATATTGTTTATCCAACATAATATTGATTAAGTACATTCTCTTACCGTATATGAGATAATTTAATATCTTTACTCTTACTCTATTAATATCATATATATGATATATGATCCTTTTTATTCTAATATGTCATTAAATATTTAAATATCCTACCTAAAACAGCAGAATTAAGAATTGATTACGGTCGGGATATTCATTCAGTGAATTTTGAATATGTACGTGCGTTCTAGCTAGCTTACCAATAGAGATCCACATAAAATTTTTTTTTTTAAATTGTTGCGCGGTAAATTTTCTATAGTGATGATGTCATTTGACTTTTAGGTTATGTATTCAATTTACTTATGAGATGGTGAGTTAGTGGTTGAGGATAAACAATGACATTCCAAATTTATTTATCAGTTAGCGTGGTTCGTTATTGAGCAAATATTTATACATATACTCACACTTATGTTTTTGAAATTAAAATGCATGTGTACGTCCGTGCTTTTAAAGTCATTATTGTCAGATAAACTGGAAAGACTTAACAGTTTGATCAGACTAGCCTACTAATCTACTATATAACTACTAAACGCAAATACCGACTGAGCCACGTGGCGCTCCCAAAATGAGCCCAAGTTTTAAGTTGCCACGTAGCGTCACGATATTGAATTGGACATGTGGCAACTTGTGATTTTTTTAGATTTATTTTAAAAATAAAAAATCTACGGTAATAGAATCCTACACTTGTCATACGAATATTATTTACAATAAAATCTTTTCAAAATGTACAAAAAAATATTCTGTAATATTTGATTATCTTTTTCCAATATTGACCATAGAATATTCTGTAATATTTATTTATGCACTATACAAAAATAAATCTGTAATATTTTTAACATTAATCATTTCCAAAATGGACCACAAAAAGATAAGACTAGGATCCGGAAATTAGAGTCGCTAAAAGTAAACTTTATACAAAACAAAGGTGAAAACGTGCTATAAGTATAATGGTTTATGTTCATGTCAATTATTTTATATAACATATTATTGGTATGCATAATCTTTTTTTCAAGTCGTTCAAAGCACAGAGTGTAATCTACTATATATCTACTAATCCAAAACCTTATGTGTCGCTACCACGTTTGATTTGCCTACATGTTATCACTCATCTAACCATCATCCAACTATTAGGAAAAAAAATAAAAAAAAGGAGTATCAACTAAAAGAGCTGCAAAATGTTCCGAAAAGATACGAAAAAACTAAAAATTATTTTCCATGTAAAGAATAAGATAAGTTTTGATTATAGTAAGTAATCACAACCAATAAGATAGGTTTTTATTAGAGAATCTCAATTTATATGCATAGAGAGTTTTTAACCCTTTATTTTCCTAAGTAATCTTGAATAGATAGAAAAAGTATATTTTTCATATATCTTATTTGATGGTGTAAGTAAATATATATCAACTAATCTTGCTATATCATCTTAAAATACTTATGGTTTTTACAAATCTTCTCTATAATTTTTCTACATATTGAAGCTATACAATATTTTTACGATCAAGTTCACAAATTGCTTAAAACCGTAGATTTCTATCAAGAATATATAAAATATTATTGAAAAGATTCTCTCGAAGTCGATTAAGATAAATCCAGTATTTATGTTGTATTAGTTTACTTACCAATTTCCATAACTATTGTATTTCGTAGAGTCTATTAAAAGTCATTTAAATCCAGTTTATACGAACTAAAGAGCATATAGTATGTTGTATTTATCAAGTGCATTGTTTATATATGTATTATATTATATTATGATATATATATGCTCTCTCCTAATGTATTTTTATCTTCAAACGACAACTCTATAAAATAAATAACCCACTTTATCATAATTGTAAACCAAATTTCATATGGGCCTAATCTTCACAACGTATTTGTTAAATATAATTTATCATTATTATTATTATTTTAAAATACTTATTGATCGTAGTTAATATAATTTGATCATCTTCACAAGTTATGGTTTTGTTAACTTTACAACTTAAGTTCATGTACAAAACTATCTGAATTGATTTGTGATGTCAACTTATTATTTGGGATGAGCTCCGATGACGAATAGATTCTATTTTGAAGCATTAGACATGACTTTAAAAGATATTCTATGGACTACAAATCCCCTTAGTTCAGTACAACCTTTTGGAGGGAAAGTCGTAGTATTTGGTGGAGACTTTAGGCAAATCCTACCCATTATCACAAAAGAAAGCAAGCAAGATATTATTTTTGCCACCATTAATTCCTCTTATTTGTGGGAATATTGCAAAATTCTTAATTTGACAAGAAACATGAGGATTCAACAAGGTACATCTGATTATGATATTCAAGAAGCAAATGGATTTTCTGAAAGGGTATTAAGCATCAAAGATGGTACTGTAGGCGATGACAAGATGGAGAAGCACAAATACAAATTCCTGATGATCTATTGGTGAAGGATTATGACTTAGATCTGATTCTATCAATTATTAAGTTTGTTTATCCCTCTCTTTGGACAATCAATTGTCTCCAAAATACTTTGAAGAACGAGCAATTCTTGCACCACCACATGAAGAGGTAGATAGAGTTAATAAGCATATATTGTCTTTGTTATCAGGTAATGAAAAATTCTATCTCAGTTCGGATAGCCTTTACAAGACAAGTTTTATTGCAGACAATGATGCAAGTATTTATACTTCTAACTACTTGAAAAATATTAGATATTTTGGTGTCCCAAATCATGTATTGAAAACTAAGGTTAAGGTCCTTATTATGCTGCTTTGAAATATTGACCATTCTTCAAGTTTATGCAATGGGACAAGATTGATAACCACACAGCTCGGCATTCATGTTATACAAGAAAGAACTATTTTAACTACAATATTAGACATATAGTTTTGAATCCTCGCATGCTCATGTCACCGTTAAACACTTCATACCCGTTCAAGTTTCAACGAAGACAATTTCTCTTGAGTGTCTATTTTGCTATGACGATAAACAATAGCCAGGGCCAATCTCTTACAAATGTCGGTTTGTATCTTCCACGCCCTGTTTTTGATCATGGTCAGTTTTATGTTGCATCATCAATAGTTACTAGCAAGAAAGGTTTGAAGATTTTGATATGGGACAAAAAAAAAGATCTAATACTACTACCAATATAGTATACAACGAAGTTTTTCATAATTTGTAGCAATTTTGAATATCTTACGAGATTTTATATTTAGGATTTCATTTTCATGTATTAGATAAATAGTTTGATTATGCTTTATCGTTTTAGTAGTATAGATGTTAGGGATATGACTATCCACGTTTCAAAAAAAGATCTAATACTACTACCAATGTAGTATACAACGAAGTTTTTCATAATTTGTAGCAATTTTGAATATCTTACGAGATTTTATATTTAGGGTTTTATTTTCATGTATTAGATAAATAGTTTGATTATGCTTTATCGTTTTAGTAGTATAGATGTTAGAGATATGACTATCCACGTTTTAAAACTACTTAACCAATTTTACTATTAATAAAGTTATGGAGAGTTTCGCGTCTCTTTTGATAATGTATTTTGTTAATCTCTTCAATATTTTGTATTCAATTAGTCATTTTTTACATTAACATTCATCTACTTTTATAATAGTCATTACCTACATATTTCTATATCAATTAAATATATAATTTTTATATGCTATTTTTTTTAAATATAAAAAAGAATAAACAAAGTTCGATTGTTTTTTGCTCTTTCAAGGGAGCAATGATATGGGTTGTGATTTTTTCGGATCTAGACGGTTGAGACATGTCCACACAACACACATGCTCCATTTACATTATTCAATAACCATTTAGCCGTCCATACTATGACATATGTACTTTTTATTTTATTTTGTTTTTACAATTTTACCTTATTTAAAGTCTATTACCTCACTATATAATTTTATTTATTTATTTTTGTCTCATTTAAATTGGATAAATAAAGGGCTCAACTATTCGGCGCATAGGCATTTTTGCCTTTTGGCGCATAGGGCCGCGCGTAACGTGAGAATAGACTTCCCACGTTACGCGTCGATACTGACCCATTCAAGACCCACACGTAACGTGTGAATTGGCTCCACACGTTACGTGTGGGATCGGTTCACACGTTACGTGTGACATTGTATCACACGTAACGTGTGGGAATCTGGCTATAAAAGCCAGATTCGGCTCCTCCTCTTCATTCAGCATCAGCACTCAGCCGCTGCGCCTCCTTGCCCCTCCCGCGTAACGTCTCCTTGCCCCTCCCGCGTAATGCCTCCTCGCCCCTCCCGCGTAAGGTTAGTTCCTAGAAATAATTATTTGATTTTGTTTTTAATAAATTTAAAGTGTTTGGTTAGGAAATGTAGATCCACACATAGTATTTGGTTAGGTAGATCTAGGTTTGGATGGTAGATCTACGATTTGGAGATAATTTGGATGGTAGATCTAGGTTTTGTAGAAGTTTTTGTGATGTTTAGGGTTTTGGTTAGGTAGATCTAGGTTTGTTGACATTTTGTGTGGAAAAATGAAAGTGGAAGTGATGATATTGTTAGATTGGTAAAAATTGTGGATTTGTTGTTGAATTTTGGGTATATTTGATTAAAAAAAAATTCGGACTGTCTCGCCGGAGAAGACGACCGGAATATCGCCGGAAAGTCGCCGGCGGCTTCCCGGTGAAATTGGAATGTGCACATTCACACGTAACGTGTGAATGTGCACCACGCGTTACGTGTGAGAGCAAGTCACACGTAACGTGTGAATTTGCATTTTTTTTGATATCTGGAACGTTGATTTTCTGTTTTTTGATTTTTGTTGATTAAAATTCGGACTGTCTCGCCGGAGAAGACGACCGGAATATCGCCGGAAAGTCGTCGGCGGCTTGCCGGTGAAATTGGAATAAGCACATTCACACGTAACGTGTGAATGTGCACCACGCGTTACGTGTGAGAGCAAGTCACATGTAACGTGTGAATGTGCACCACGCGTTACGTGTGAGAACAAGTCACACGTAACGTGTGAATTTGCATTTTTTTTGATATCTGGAACGTTGATTTTCTGTTTGTTGATTTTTGTTGATTAAAATGTGTTGATATGTAAACGCAGATGGAACCTGGGGAAAGAACTGAACGCAGGATACGTCGCAACCTTGTACGCCAACAGTCGTATGTGACTGGCGAAGAGGTCAAAAGGTCGGAAAGGAGGCAACGGAGGGATGTGTGCTACCGGGATGATGAGACCGGCGCATACCAGATTGGAGCAGGTAGCAGTACTGGGGCTGGTTTAGGGTTTCAAACTGGAGTCGGTAGCAGTAGTGGGGCTGCTGGCGATACTGGCATGATAGGAGTGCATAGCCTAATGGCAGTGCCGTCGTTTATTGGGGGTAGAGCAGGCTCTGAGCCTCCGAGGGACCCAGACTATGAAGGAAGTCCGCTGCATTGTTATTCTGATACAATAGATCAGAATAACTATTACATGCGAAATTTTAGTCTGCCGGTACTACCGCCGCATGTGAGCCCTCATCATAGCCCGAGGGATTATTATCAGGGAGATGAGGAGCAGGACAACCCGTGGGAGAACCCGGCGGTGTACCCGAACGCTGCCTATCATCAGCCTATGGTAAGTACATTTAGTATAACATGCATTTGTTTACAATTCATTATTGCATCTGATCTATTTAATAAATGTAGGATCATGCATGTACATGGGGGACTCAGGACCAGGGGACTCAGGCCCAGTCCAGCAATGCCTGGATTCCAAGAGAAGACGCCCCAAACACGGCGGGCGAGGAGCCGGGCGAGGAGCCTCAGGAAGCCTCTTCTTCGCGGGGAAAACCACCCCGGTCAAAGAAGAATGTCAGATACGACCCTGAACTGGTGGTGAGCGTTCCTGGAGGTCCGGAGAGACCTGAACTCCTAAAGAGTTTTGTAAACCACGTGACGTACCTCCTTTACCAGCGCGTTGTAAGTTGCACGTAACACAATTTTTTTAATTATTAATCTTGTTTTAAATAAGTCTGTATGATTGCTTAATTATGTTCATATACAGTCGGTGCAACCCTTGAGGTTCCAGCAGCGAGGCAAGCAGTTACGCTCATGGCGTCTCACAACGGAAGACGCGTGGGGTAGCATGGCATTGGCGTCCGGGCTATGTCATCTATCGGACATCATGCATGAGCATGTGGATGAGACGCTGATTGGTGCCTTCGTCGAGCGTTGGCAACCGGAAACCAACTCATTCCACATGCCATGGGGAGAGATGACTATAACTCTCCATGATGTGTGGATGATCCTTGGGCTTAACATACAAGGGCAAGACATGGGTCCCCCAAAGAAATGGCACGAGCAGCTGAGCCGCAATGATTTGAAGAAGGCGTTGATGGAGCAGACGCATGAGTTTTTTGAGCTGGAGGATGGTGCTATCGTCGCCGATAACTTGCACGCGGGAGATTTTAAGACTCATTGCGAGGAGTTGGCGTCGAAGAAGCTGGCGGCTGGGTTCTTGCTGTACTTGGTGGGGTCTGCCCTCTTTCCTGACAAGTCTCAGCATCGCTTGCCCGTTTATTACACTCCGTTCGTGACTGATCTCACAAAAGTCACGAACTATGCATGGGGTACCGGTGTTCTTGCACACGTGTACCGCAGCTTGGGCGAGTGCACAAGAAAAGAGGCATGGGTCATGTCCACATGTTTCACTCTGATCCAGGTATTAAATGGCTTGAATAAAAATATCTAAATTTTTGTTATAGATATATTATATGTTTGTTATGTAGGGAATTAACATATGTGTAATTATTTTGTAGTCATGGATATATCAGTACTTTCCCATGTTTAGACCTGCACAGAGTGTTTACTGGGACCCACAACAGCCGATCCCATACGCCAGAAAATGGTACATGTCACATGAACCCAACCGGACCAGGAATTATAGGGAGGAGCTGGATGGGATGCATGCTGATAGTGTAAGTGCATATACGGTCCTTATCTATTATGTTAAAATATATATGCATTATAAGTTGTTTGAAATTCAATTGTGTTTAGGTTGAGTGGATGCCATACGGCTCCATTGACTTCAATAATGAGATGTTTGCTTCATCGCGATTTCATGGAGTCATATCCTGTTTGTGGGTCACCGAGCCTTACATGCCGGATCGAGTAGCTCGACAGTTTGGGCGTGTACAACAATGTCCAAGACCACCGATTGTTCCCATTAAGGCATGGAGGGGCGTGAAGATTAGCAGTTACACGGTGGAGTACGATAGATCCTTACATGCATGGAATGCCCGCAATGAACATTCCATTAGCCTGCAAGCCATGGGTCCTCCAGTTCGTCAACACCACCAGTGTACCGATGATTACATGCAGTGGTATCTCCAACATACACATCCATTCATCATCCCTCAAGAGGATCGTTACACTCAGCAGCAGGTAAGTAATCATGTAATTATATCCTGTTTATTTTTGACTTCGTGTATGTTTATTAATCGTATCCACTTATCTTCTGTGCAGTGCCTTGATAGTTGCTATTCACGTATGGATCCATATCGCGATCATCACCATGGAGATGACCGATGTGAAGACGTAGCCGAGGCGTTACGGCAATAATTGGAGCAAATGTATCCCTTCCTTTCGAACCATTGAACTTGGCTGCTTCGTCATTTGAGCATTAGTTTGAATGTTTTGTTGAAATTTGAATGTTATGACTTGAGTTTGAATGTGTTTGTTGAAGTTTGAATGTTATGACTTGAGTTTGAATGTTTTGTTGAAGTTTGAATGTTATGACTTCAGTTTGAATGTTTTGGGGAAGTTGTTTGGATTATGACAACAATAGGAATGTCGTACTCATTGCAGCATACTATAGGAATGTCGTACTCATATCATTCATTACATAAATCGACTGTTTCGACCTTCTTCTTTCGTTTTGGCTTCTTTTCGTCCTTGTCTGGTTCATACTCCAATGAATGATCTAATAGCCATTGATCTACGTAATCACCCGAAGACGGGTCATGATGATACAGCCACCCCGAGTAAATAGGAGGCAAGGGCAAAGTTTTGGCCAACCCAATCTACATGAAAATCAATGCATCATACATATGTTTTAACACAAGATAGTATAAACAGATGTTTTAACACAAGATAGTATAAACAGATGTTTTAACACAAGATTGTATAAACGTATCGCAATAAAATGTTGCTTGTTCTCGACATGGAAAATGCATACCGTCTTCAAATTCTCCCCAATCGATGCTTCGTTTGTCTTCCCCCTCATAGGCAGGTATGTCATCCCCACGCCACGACCGACGGTAACGAACACACATGTGAATGCCGTTGCCACCAAACATCCCATATCCGGGAGCTCCAACCACGTCTCCGGTGGGGCTGGCCTGTTCGGAGAAGGAAACCAATCAAGCTTTGCCTCCATTGCCTCAAGTGTCATCGTAGACACCCAAAGTGGCGCGAGTAGTTCATACTCTTTTCTCAACGTAGCGATCATGGTACGTCAAACAAATTCCCACTTATCTTGCCCTAAGCCTAGACCATGCGCAATGGCTCTGTACCCGCAGTTTCCATCACCCACTATCTCATACCATCCTCCAAAGTGTGGTCTCATACACTTGGGGAACTGTGAAAGATATCGCCACGGGTTCTTGATCAATGACGTGGCACCACACGGTAAGGGTAGGCCCATCTTCGGTGGTCTTCCTTTTTGCTTTTTCGGAGGTGTTTCGTCCATCTGTTGGTCAGTGTGCTCCCATGATGAGGGTTGTCTTTTGGTGGCAAAGTTCAGAGCTCCTTGAGGCCGACCCTTATGCCTGACTTTGGCTGGCTCTTCCAGAGTAGTCTGCTCTGGATGTGCTATACTTCTAAGTGTACAGACTGCTCTTTGTTGAATCTCCACTGGCAATGTGGGGAAGACGCTTCGGGCAAATTCGTCAAGCAAAGATCTATTCACGTTGCGTGTGCATAATTCTTCCTCTTCTGATGTCTTCACTTCTGACAAGGTCAGTTGCCTCCAGAACGGATGCAACGAGCTAGGTTCAATTGGGGTCTCGCTCCGAACATTTTGCGCCATGTCATGAACGCAAGGCAAGCCATCTCTGACCCTCATCTGACATCTGCATATAGTGCTCCACATTGGAGCTTCTCCTTTCATGTATTCCTCAATCAAACGAGCTAGTGCAACCGCAGACACCTTGAAGTGCAGCTTACGAAAAAGATGTGCGTCTGTTAGCAGCGTATATCTCTTCCCAATGCTCTCATTCAATGCCCCCCCGAATCTCAGTAATATGATTGCGCAACCGTGTATCATATTGATCGAACACAGTGCAAAGGTTGCCATCGTTGCTTGTGAAGAAGCTTTTCAGACTGGAATGGGCCCCTTCAACCCTGTATTACAATCAAGAATCCGAAAATTTGTTTGATTGTTGTAAAGGTCTAACTAAGTTCAAATAACTAGCTAAATTTAGATAAACCATTGATGCACATACCTGTTAGTGGTGGTAGTACCGAGCGTGAACACTGTATCTGTCCATACAGAGACGATTCTTTCCTTGTAGGGGTCAAGCCAGTTTTTTTGTAGGTACTGAACACATTTTGGAGCTTTCTTCCAATCACACTTCAGCTTCCAGAGTGATCTTTCGTACCCTTGTATGGTCGTTTCCTTGAAGAGCTTCATGCAGTCGTTGGAAAACGTTGTGCCCCTAAACTTGCCCATGGCCTTCTTCCCGAAGTCTTCAATATTCTTTCTCACATGCCGCCTACATAGGAGGAATTTTGCTTCTGGAAACTGCTTCTCTAATGCGTTCATCAACGCCTTCTCCCGATCAGTGACCGCACATGTGGGTGCTCGTTGCACCTTGGCAAACATCTTAGCAAGTTGCTCTATGGCCCATTTGTAACTGTCTTCGTCCTCCTTCTCCAGAAATGCCCCGGCAATATTGTAGTTTTTCCAAACTGATGTGATGCCGACAATTTCAAGGAAGGACAAATTGTAGCTGCACACATAATCATATATAAAATACAATGGCGTCCTAACCTTGACATGAACAAATGAAGAGTATAATTCATATGTTTGTTACTAACCAGTTAGTTGCATATGTAGAGTCCAGCAGCACAATGTACGGAAATGCCTTCAGCAACCGCAACTGATCCTGGCTTGCAAAGAAGATATCCGTTATCTTGTTGGTCTCCTTGTTGAATCTATACTCCATGAAGTACCCCTTCTCATTGCACTCATACAAGAACTGTTGTACAACTGTTCTTCCTTCCATGCCCTTCTTTCTTATCTCGTGCATGATGTTGTATACTTGCTTCATCTTGGTCAAATTTCCAGGGGACGACTGGATTGTAGTATGAATCTTCTGAGGCTTGCAATGATTGACCGTCATCACCCTTATAATCTCCTTCTCTTCAGCAGTTGGTCGCCCAGCTAATGCACTACCATACAAATTGTCTCCTATGACATGGTTGTGAGTTCCATGTTGTACAGTGATCCTCCACAATCCCTTCGGCCTTTCTTTCAGCCTCAACATGAAGGGACACCCACATTTCTTCGACCTTGTGATGTCTCTCACTTGGTCAGCTCCTTTAGGGACGTTTTGTCCATGCCTATCACACGGTAACCAAGTCCCCCCGAGGGTCGAAGGGGTGGAAGCTTTATTCCTTCACTTTTTGATGCAGAGTTGCTGATTCATAGCAATCTCCCGCGCCCACAAAAAGGCTTCTTCTCTAGACTGCCAGATTTGATCAGATGTGAAGAACCTTGAATAATCGGCCGAGACGTACACATCCTCCTCCGGTAGTACACTGAACTGAGGCTGTGTGTGTAGGGATGGAAAGCACAGCTGTGGGGTAGCATGAGATGAAGATGCTTCTGGAGGAAACGGTATCCCAACATCAAATGATGGTATATCAATAACTGGTTGAGGCGTGTTCCAATCCTGCAGTTTTTCCGGCGTTTCCCAAACCGGAAATGTCTTCTGAGGCGTGCTCCAATCCTGCAGTTTTTCAGGCGTTTCCCAAACCGGAAATATCTTCTGTGGAGTGCTCCAGTCATTGAGGGAGATATTGTTTAACCCCTCGTATAAATGATAGTTCGTCTGCATACACGAAATCATGTCATCAATTAGTGCACTGATTATAAAAAAGCACGTTTACTGTCAAACCGTGCCATATTACAGAATGAAACCTGGTTTCAGGTGGTGATTACACACGTAACGTGTGAAGAGTGTCCACACGTTACGTGTGAAACACACCCACACGTAACGTGTTGAACACCTTCACACGTTATGTGTGAACATTCTTCACACGTAACGTGTGAAACTGTTCTTCAATGTAACAGCAAATTCGTAGCCCTAAACCCTAAACAACGCTCAATCTTTGTTTCTAATATCCTAAACAATAAAATGAGATCTTTAATATTAAATAATAAGTATCAAAAATAGCTTTCCTAAATCCTAAACAACAAATATAATGGGCCATCAAAAATAACTTCTCTAAACCCTAACCATGAAGCTAAGAACTTTAAACATTTTCAAAACAAGAAATAAAAAAGACAACTTTAGGGTTACTTATAGAAATTACCTCGTTCTAAAGTGGAATATCTTCCCCATTGTTGCTCCAATACTCGTTATTGTTCGGATTGTCCATTTTTTGTACAAAAAATGTGAGTGAAAATCAAGATTTTGGGAGTGTTTAGGATGAGGGTTTAGGTTCGAAATGGATTCGAAATGGGTTGTTAGCGGACAAAGAAGATGGGTCATTATTACAGTTAGGTGGGGACAAGACGGTTAATTCAATGCGTTTTGCAACAGACTGAACCACACGTTACGTGTCAAACCGTTCCACACGTTACGAGTGAAGTATATTGGAACGTTACGTGTGAAACACACTAACACGTAACGTGTGATTACTAGGGTTTAGGGTTTAGGCATATGTAGGGTAGGGTAGGATAGGATGGATAGGGGTAGGGTTTAGGTTTTTTGTGGTATAGGGTTATGGCATTTCGGTAGAGTTTAAAATAATGAGTTTTAAGTTTAGGGTTTAGGGTTAGGGTTAGGGTTAGGGTTTAGGTCTTAGGGTTAGTGTTATGATTAAGGTTTGAGTTTAGATTTTATCTTTAATTATTAAGGGTGAATTTGGGTATGCGAGTTACATTGTTTATGAGAGTGGTTGACGTTTAGGGTTTAGGGTTATTAGGGTAAGAGTGGTTGAGGTCCTTAATGCTAGTGGTTGAGGTTTTTAATGCTAGTGGTTGAGGTCTTTAATTCTTGTGGTTGTGGTCTTTAATTACTACAGCTGTATATATCATTTCACTATATAAGAGACATTAGGATTGTTTGTTCACTACAACACTTCCAACACAAGCGAGATTGAAGATTCATTTGTGGGTAAGCTTCTTCTTCCAGTTTCTTTCGATTTAGTAACCCTAATTGGCCTTTTCATATTAATGGATTTGTAGGAAACCAAGCACTACATCAAATAATGACATCTTCATCCGAATCATCATCAAACCTAAATAGGCACCATCAACAAATAAGTGCTCCACAATGCGAGTGTAATTTGAAAACCATTGTCCGTACTTGGGATTTGCAGTGGAACTACGGAAGGAGGTATTGGGGATGCCCAAGACTAGGGTGTTTATACAGGAATTGGATTGATCCTGTGTACGAGGAGAGGGCACACGCGGTTATTCGACAACAATGGCGGGAAAAACAAGATCTTATTAAGGTGAATCAAGATGTTGTTAAGCAAGAACTTTTACAAGATATGGATAAGATGCGTAGGTATAACCTCAATCTATATAATGATGTACATCATATAATGCCTTGATGTCGTATCTTTTGTGTAATGTTGTATACGTACTATCAACCTTTGTAGGGAGCAAGCAATTTTATCAAAGCAGAGACATGATATGTCGCGAAGTTTTACAAGAGACTATCCTAATTTTTTCAAACGCAACTAGACGATGTCATTTACTTTGTGCTAGGTTTTCTAAGTTTATGAAGAACTTGTATTATTTCTTGCATGTGATTGTATTCATCCAACGTAATGAACAATTCTATTCTATCTTCTATGTTGATTATTTTGGGGTGTTTTTTGTAGGGTTTTAGATAAACAAATAAATACTACAAATAAACATTCTAAACCCTATTGACTAACCCACACGTAGCGTGAGGGTACAAACCACACGTAACGTGTGAAATTGTCCCACACGTAACGTGTGGAGCACTGTCACACGTAACGTGTGGTTTGTACCCTCACGTTACGTGCGAGCCTATGCGCCAAACGGCAAAATGCCTATGCGCCGAAAAGTAATCGTGTAAATAAATTATTTTTGCATTAGCAACTATGTAAAATACCTTATAAGAAATTTGATACGGATAATAATTAATTTGTCGCTATCAATGAAATGATTATTGGTGTATAGTTTCACATGTCAATTGAATGATTAACCAAACACACACTGGTACTTGAATTGCTAGTTCCTTTATGTTCGTCAGAGGCAACCGCCATTTTTTTTATTCTTCTTCATCCAAATTGTTATTTGGTCATAGACAACTCGATCAGATTACAATAACTAGTGTAATACCGATACGTACTATGAGTTAACATAATTAAAAAAAAATATAGCAATATGAAATTTAAAATATAATTTATAATCAAATACAACACTAAATAAGAAAATAGAATTGATAAAAGTAGATTATAAACAATCATATAACATTTATATATATATATCATATAATTAATAGTGATTGAACATGAACTCTATCCGAATTAATTTTGTCAAAAGCTAACATATGTATCTATTTTTTTTTTAAATATAAGGAGAAAAAGAAGTTGGACTGCGCAAAAAAGAAAAAGAATGAAAAGATTGATATACGATACATTAAATGCAATCAACAATTTTACTTCTTATAATTTTTAATTAGTAATTTATCATACCTAACAATGATTAATAATTAAATAAGTTGACTTAGATAACATCTATATTTATTAATTTTTTTAGAGCAAATTTTAATATTTTTAAATTTTAATCAATAAAAATTTCATGTATTAGATGATTTTCCTACTTGTGTTTCTTTTGTGCTTTTTGATGATGTCAGGGGTCGGGATATTCCCGTTTGATTACTACTTAGCCCTTTTTATCTATTAATAAAATTGCGAAGAGGGCTGCTTCTTCTTCTGACAAAAAAAAAAATCAATAAAAATATTTAAATTTAGGAAAATAGGAGAACATGACCATAAAAATTGGATAGTGGGCTGGTGGAAAGTTTCGTAGTTATAATTTTAGGAACATGTGTTAATAATTGGTATAGTCACATGTAAGACATACAAGAGACCAAGTGACAAATTCTTTTAAAAAAAATTCCTTTAGCTTTAATTTATTAGGATAGATGTGTTCTACAATGTAAGTGATCTCTATTTGCACATAATAATAATAATAATATTTATATCCTCAATTGTCACGATGCTTTAGTAATAGTATGTTATTTACTAGTGCTAGGCTTTACAAAATCATACGAGTATATGTTTAGGGTGATCAGGTAAGAAACGTGAGAACTATAAGTATAATGGTTTTTCTAGTGTGTGTCTATGGGCACATGCTAATAAGTTTAAATAGGAAATTTATCTTTAAAATATTCCCTAATAGAGAATTGATAAACCCTTAGCAAACAAGATTAAACTAGTGACTAACTAAATAATTGCCAAAAAAAGGAGTTCTTAGAGTGTGTCCATGGGCACACACTAAAAAAAACCTAAGTATAAAACTAGTTTAAACCCTCGCCTCGTACCATGCACGAGCCGACTTATATTTATGAAAGAAAATTTTAATATACAAATAAATGTCCCATGAATACAAATTAATAACTACGTGATTATAAAAGATAAGATATACATGAAATGAGAATATATTGACATATAATTATATTAGATTTTTTTCAAACATTTACATACTAATAAAAAAAAGTGATTGAATTTATATATATAACATTATAGAAAAAAATTCACTCAAAATATATATAAAAATTATGATTGTACATGTTATTTAACCAATTCTCAAGAATATCTTTTTGGACTCTTTTATAAAAAATCATCCATTAAATAGACCATTTTACTCAAAACTACCTTTATCTTAGCTATTTATTTAACACACCCGTTAAAAGGAAAACCTTAACCAAAAGCCACCCAAATGACCCCTCCATCTAAATTGCCGTCAAAACCTGTAAAAAGACTATATTGCCCCCATTTTTTAAAAAAAAATCACGGGCAAAGATGTTTTTTGGCAATATGGACAAAACCGCTCGACCTAACCCGTTTTTTGTTTAAATAAAATTAACCAAACCGGGTTCAGCCCTTACCAAAATTAAATAACCAAACCCAGCCCCACACATTTATTTCCCCTTCAAAACCATCTCCACCGCTTCTCTCTCTCTCTCCAGCTCCAATCGATCCCAACAATGGCGAGATCCAAGAAGAACCAACGCTTTACCGCGCCCCCAGATCGCCGAAAATCCAAGAACTCGAGCACATCACCAAAACCCGAAAACCGGTGGCAAAACCCAAATCTCCTCCGGTGTCTTCTTCTTCTGGGTGCTGCGGCGGATTCTCCCTTATAGGGTAGTGGAATAAGGTCGAGGAGCCCGCACGCGACGCGCCCAAGAGGTGCGTGGGTATGATTTCGTCCGGAGAAAGAGCGGGGAAGAGAGAGAGGAGATGAGAAGGAGAGGTTAGGGACGGGAAATTGAGACGTGAAAGCTATGGAAGAGAGAGGAGAAGTTGGTGAAATCGATCGGATTGACCATCGAAGAGGAGTTGGGATCGCCAGTGAAAACACTAATTTCTCAAATAGGACACTGGCTCCAATAGTCAAGCACTCTGCTCCCCCGCCGTCTCCCCGCCCTTGCGGGCCCTAGCTTCCGGCCTCTCGCCGGGACTGGAGAAATGGGGCGTCGGAAGGGGTCTTCCCCCCCTCTCAACAAGTCTTCAACCCATCCCAAACCTCCTCTCCCCCTCCCCCCCTTGCCCAAACCTTCCTCTGCCCCCCCCCCGTCTCCGACCTTGGTCCGGCTCCTGATCCCACCGGTTTGGTTTTGAAGCCGCCGCTCCAGCCAGACGAAGAGGGCCTTGTTGATGTGGTCGTTACGCTTGGCCTTGGCCCCGCTGGGCAGTTGGGAGCCGCTTGTCGCCCTCTGGATGGTGTCCATCATCTGACCAATGTGATGGATTCACAGTTGATGCTTAGCGCAGACGATAGGGACGTTGTTTCCCTGGACATAGTTCCTGAAACGCAATTCCCACCTCTCGCTCCTGATAACATCGAGGTTGGGGAATTCAGACAACTGGAGGCCCCGGTTGCTCCTGAGAGGAGCAAAGAGCAAATCTGTGATCCTCATGCCTCCCATGAGCAGGTCCTCATCCCAATCCATAAGGGTGATCTTAATTTGGAACGTAGGGACGACACGGGGAAGCATCAGAAGCTTTGGAAAGAGGTGGTGAGCTCGACGGAAGAGGATACAGAACCCCTTCCCGATGTGCTGTTAAAAGAGCATATTGATATTACTTTCCCTGATGGAGAAGGTAGCGACCCAGTCATTACCATTGGGAGCGAAATTCTGGAAGCGCTTGCTTCTACTTGGAAGTCTTCCCTGATTGTGAAAGCCCTTGGCAAGGTGATCCCCTATGATGTGATGAACCGGAAAGTCCAGAGAGCCCACTGGGAAGATGAGAGGTTACTTTATGGTTAAATTCTCTATGGAAAGTGACTATTTCAGAGCCCTTACTGGAGGTCCCTGGAAGGTGTTTGGGCACTACTTGGTTCTCAAGCCTTGGACGCCAAATTTTAACCCAAACACTGATAGTATCTCTACAACCCCGGCTTGGGTTCGTATCTCAAACCTTCCAATCCTGCTTTACGATGAAGGAGTCCTTATGCATATCGCTGCTGGGATTGGGAATCCAATTAAGGTTGATAAGAGAACGATACATGCTGATAGGGGTCGTTTCGCTCGTATGTGCATTGAGATTGACCTCTCAAAACCGCTGAAAGGGTCGATCTTCATCAATGGAATCCGATATCTTATTGAGTATGAAGGTCTGCACGCTATTTGTTTTCACTGTGGTATCTACGGGCATCTTCAGGCCAACTGTATCACCCTTCCTCAAAATATTGAGAAACAAAAAACGGTGGAAGTTAGCCTTGGCCATGCTGTTTCGTCTGGAAACAGGATTCCGACGCCGGACCAGAAATATGGTGGTTGGATGTTACCCAAGAAGCACAGCCGGCCCATGCAGTATTCTGATAGGGAGAACCCTAGGGCGAGCGGGAAGACGAAATCTGGACCGTCCAAATCTGCCTCGATTTCCGGGCGTTTTGGGCCGCTGGAGACGCTAGATGAGGATGAGGAGTTAGCCCAGCTTTAAGCAGAGTGTCAGTCAGAGGATGAAGGTCAACTATTGGCAACATAGAGTATTCAGAATAGACCTCGGCCGAAAGGAATTGTTAGGTCTGATGCAGGATCTTCAAGGCAGATTTATGAGGATAAAGCCAAAAGATCTTTAAGGAACAGAGGCACCATCAAAAAAGTGTGGCGTAGAAACGTGGCTAGTGCTTTGGGCCAACGGAAAGTGGGCTTCTTTGATAGGCAAAAGGGTCAGAGCGTAAGGCCCTTGGATGGGGAGCCTCAGGCCCAAATCAAGATCCTCCGTAGAGGAAGCCCAGCTGAAGAGGTGGCCACTCCTGGTGGGCCCGAACAGGAGGGGGAGGCTGTGATGCAGGTTGCTAAGAGTACTCATGGGCTGCCCATTAAGGGCCCATCTTCTACCCTTGTTAGTTTCCCATGAATGGGATTATCTGGAATTGTCGGGGGGCAGGTAAAAAGGGCTTCAGTAGATCTGCTAACTATCTGATCAGATGTCACAGGATTGAGTTTTTGGCGCTGTTGGAGACCCACATCTCAGGCGAAAGGGCTCAGAAAGTTTGTGCTAGTTTAAAGCTAGGGGCCTCCTTTAGAGTGGAAGCGCAAGGCTTTGCGGGTGGTATTTGGTTACTGTGGAACCCTGACATTGTGGATATCACTATCACCAATACGCACAACAGCTTCATTAGTGCGGAGGTCAGCAAAGGAGATATCCATCTCCATTTGATCATTGTCTACGCTCCGCCTACCGTTCATCAACGGCGCGGTTTTTGGAGCACTTTCGGTGATGAATTGATTAAACACCAGGGTCCTTTGTTTATGGGTGGGGATTTTAACTGTATTACCCATACGGACGAGAGACAGGGCGGTTTGGGAGGGCTTCACCCGGACACCCAGGATTTCCTGAATGTGTTGAACGGAAATGGTCTGATTGATATGGGTTTTACAGGGCAGCGTTTTACTTGGTCCAGAGGTTCGTCGCCTGATAGTACTATCCACAAACGCCTTGATAGAATCTGTATGTCTATGGAGAGCCTGCTAAAATGGCCCAACGCTTCAGTCCGCCATCTTCCCAAATTTGGTTCGGACCACACGCCGTTGCCGTTTAGGCTGGTACCAGGCACTAGAAGCAACTCTAGACGTAGGCCTTTCAGATTCGAGGCCGCTTGGCTTACCCACCCTGATTTTATCCCTTTTATTCGGAGCTCTTGGAAGAAAGACTGCCCGGCAAACGACGCTCTGGAACATTTGAAAGGTCGACTCCTGTGGTGGAACAAGTATACCTTTGGCAATATTCATGAAAGGAAGAGCAATCTGATGGCTACGCTTGATGGGATTCAGATGAAGATTGAGAATGCTCCTACCACGCTCTTGTTTGAGGAAGAAGTTAATGTGAGGAATGAACTGAACTTGGTTATGGAACAAGAAGAGCTTCTTTGGTTCCAAAAATCAAGGGAGATGTGGCTCCAGTCGGGGGATAGAAACACTGCCTTTTTCCATGCCTCCACGATCGTCCGCAGGAAACGCAATCGTGTGAGGGCCTTGCTTAACATTGATGGGGTGTGGATTCACGACAAACAGAGATTGGAAGACATGATTGTTGCTTTCTTCAGGAACCTCTATACTTTGCCTACTCAGGAACACTTTCCCATCGTTATGCTTTATGGCAAATTCCCTGTCATTAGCCGGGACTCATGGGTCAACCTGGAGATGGATTTTAATGCTTTGGAGATTTTTCAAGCAATCAAGCAAATGGGCAAACTCAAAGCACCGGGCCCCGATGGCTTCCAACCCATTTTTTATCACAAATGTTGGCATACTATTGGTGAGTCCATCACCAACTCTGTTCTGGACTTCTTTTCGACTAACTGTCTTCCTGCAGGACTAAACAACACCTTCATCACTCTTCTTCCCAAGGTGAACAATCCGGATAAGGTTTCCATGTTCAGACCTATTAGCCTGTGCAATGTGTTATATAAGGCGATTACGAAGGTCATGGTGAACAGGATTCGTCATATTCTCCCTGATCTCATCGGCCCTATGCAGGGTAGTTTTCTCCCTGGTAGGCTCATTACGAACAACATCGTGCTCGCTCAAGAAGTGGTCCACTCCATGCGTCACAAAACTGGCAAGAAAGGTTGGATGATTATGAAGATTGACCTGGAGAAGGCCTATGATCGGTTAAGATGGGACTTCGTTGTTGATACTCTTGTTGATGCGGGGTTCCCGGATACTTGGATTGACTGGATTGCTACTTGTATTTCTTCCCCGTCTTTGAATGTGTTATGGGATGGTGAGATTACGGAGCAGATCATCCTGTCGAGAGGGATCAGACAAGGAGATTCGATCTCACCGTATCTCTTCGTTCTGTGCATCGAAAGGTTAAGTCAACTTATCCTCAAGACTGTCGAGGAAGGTGGTTGGAAGCCCATTTGTCTCTCCAGAGGAGGGCCCCCACTTTCCCACTTGATGTTCGCTGATGATATCTTGCTCTTCGCGGAGGCTTCCTCTTCTCAAATGCGTATTATGATGCAGTGTTTGGAGCTGTTCTGCAGGTCCTCTGGTCAAAAGTTCAACCCGTCGAAGTCCAAAATTTTCTTCTCGCCGAATGTTCAACCGAGCCTGATGCAGCTTATCCAACGTGAGTGCGGCTTCCCTGTTACGACTGACTTGGGTATCTACCTGGAAATGCCTTTGCTTCATAAAACCATTGACAAGACTACCTTTGAGCCTCTGTTGCAAAAAATCAACAATCGCCTCTCGGGCTGGAGAGGTAAGCATTTAAGCATTGCAGGGAGAGTGACCTTGGCGAAATCAGTCATCCAATCCTTACCGATCTATTCGATGGCTTCCATCATCTTGCCGAGGTCCATTTGCAAGAAAATTGATAAGATATCCAGGGCTTTCGTGTGGGGCAGTGGAGGCGATACCAAGCGTTTGCATTCGATGAGTTGGAAGGAGATTTGCAAACCTAGAGATAAGGGGGGCCTTGGCATGAAGAGTATGTCTGAGTTCAATCTCGCTCTTACTGGGAAGATGGCTTGGCGTTTCCTAACGAATAATGAACATCTTTGGGGCAAGGTGATTCGGCACAAGTATGTGAGACCTTCGCTCTCGACTCACAGGGCACCTTCACCTGTTTGGAGGAGTATTCATAAGGCGGTCAAGGAAGTCATCATTCCGGGTACCTCTTTGATGTGATCATGGGTCACCTCAAAGACATGTCAAGATCGGTTGAATGAAGAGAAAGAAGCAACCGAGCTGTATGGATGTGAACATGGGTCACCTCAGTAAAAGTGCTGTATCTTTTGATTCCCAACTCCGATCACTCTCAAATTTTGAGGCATGAAACTAGACTTCACGATCTATCTCTGGGCGTTGGAATCACCCCATTCCGATCACGGACGAGAGAGAACGAACCTTCCGAAGTTAGGCCAGAAACTGTCTCCGCGGAAGATGTTTGATTTGTGTTTTATTGTTTTTGTTATTTCTAATTTTCGTTAATTAATTAATTAGTTAGTTTAGCTAGTTAGTGCTCTATGTTAGTGCTAGGCTTAGTGGGTAGTTAGCTACGTTAGTGCTAGGCTTAGTGGTAGTTAGTTTTAATTAATTAAATATTTTCTTATTTTGTTTTTTGGCACCTATATAATGGTGGCCATGCATTGTAATTTTTAAGCTTGAATTGGAGATTAAAAAAACGTGAGTGTTTTGTTCATTTGAGCTTCATTGGACGATGGCTTCAAGGTGTGTGATATCCTTGAGTGTCTTAGTCTTGTTTCAGTGTGTCGTATCCGAAACCCCTTTGGTGTGTCATATCCGAAGGCGGTTGGGTATTCTTGGTGTGTCGTATCCATGAGTGTTCAACCTCGTTTCATGGTTCTTGGTGAGTTGCATCCGAGGGTCGAGAGATACTTATCCCAAACTCTTCATGAACCTCGTTCATGGGAGTTATATCCATTTCAGTTTTTGAGTCAAATCTCCATCAAGTTCTTGCTTAGAGTCACAATTAAACACATCAAATGTCCTAATCTAGAGAGCCTAGTCGAGAAGGTGTTAAACCAAGTCTTGGCGCCCTTCGTCTTGTACTGTACGGGTCCTGGATTGTGCTTACGCACATTATTTGGTATCAGAGCCATCTCAAGGCGAGAGGATGTTCGTGTGCTCGGAGAGAGCGAGGAAGGCTTAACAGCCACGCCTGCACCAAAGGCAAAGGAAAACCGCGCCGCGGCATCTCAGGCAGCGACCGCGACCTCTCAGTAAAATCATCATAACTTTCGTTTCCGTGATCCAATTGCTCTCAAATTTCGAGGACAGAAACTAGACTTCATTATCTAACTACTGTCGTCGGAATCATCCAATTTGAAGTTCGGAGCAAGGAGAACGATCCTTTTGAAGTCAGGACGATTTTCTGGGAAGTTGCTGTCGATTCTTGAAAACGTTGAAGATGCAAATCCTAGGTCCAAATGTCTACTTCCCCATGAGTTCTTCGCAAGCAAAGCCAACGAAGATTCGAGGACGAATCTTTCTTAAAATAGGGGAGGATGATGTGACCATGGGTCACCTCAAAGACATGTCAAGATCGGTTCAATGAAGAGGAAGAAGCAACCGAGCTGCATGGATGTGACCATGTGTCATCTCAGTAAAAATGCCGTATCTTCTGATTCCCAACTCCGATCACTCTCAAATTTTGAGGAGTGAAACTAGACTTCACGATCTATCTCTGGGCATTGGAATCACCCCATTCCGATCACGGACGAGAGAGAAAGAACCTTCCGAAGTTAGGCCAGAAACTGTCTCCGCGGAAGATGTTTGATTTGTGTTTTATTGTTTTTGTTATTTCTAATTTTCGTTAATTAATTAATTAGTTAGTTTAGCTAGTTAGTGCTCTATGTTAGTGCTAGGCTTAGTGGGTAGTTAGCTACGTTAGTGCTAGGCTTAGTAGTAGTTAGTTTTAATTAATTAAATATTTTCTTATTTTGTTTTTTGGCACCTATATAATGGTGGCCATGCATTGTAATTTTTAAGCTTGAATTGGAGATTAAAAAAACGTGAGTGTTTTTTTTCATTTGAGCTTCATTGGACGATGGCTTCAAGGTGTGTGATATCCTTGAGTGTCTTAGTCTTGTTTCAGTGTGTCGTATCCGAAATCCCTTTGGTGTGTCATATCCGAAGGCGGTTGGGTATTCTTGGTGTGTCGTATCCATGAGTGTTCAACCTCGTCTCATGGTTCTTGGTGAGTTACATCCGAGGGTCGAGAGATACTTATCCCAAACTCTTCATGAACCTCGTTCATGGGAGTTATATCCATTTCAGTTTTTGAGTCAAATCTCCATCAAGTTCTTGCTTAGAGTCACAATTAAACACATCAAATGTCCTAATCTAGAGAGCCTAGTCGAGAAGGTGTTAAACCAAGTCTTGGCGCCCTTCGTCTTGTACTGTACGGGTCCTGGATTGTGCTTACGCACATTACTCTTGGCAGCTAGGAGACGGGAAAAGTATTAAGTTTTGGCAGGACTGTTGGCTCTCCGATAGCATCCTTGAGAAGTATGCTTTGATTCGTGTCGATGAGAATCTCAGGGGGGCTACTGTGGATCAGTTTTGGTTGCCAGGTAGAGGTTGGAACTGGGATATCCTCAGCAATCTATTGCCGACTTCTCTGCTGCTTAAGTTGGCGGCGGTCGCTGTGGCTGATGACCGCATTCTTCCGGATGCGATTGTTTGGAAACACTCACAGGATGGGAATTTTAGCTCTTCGTCAGCCTATAGCATGTTACTCCAACACCAGGAAAGGATGGAGCTGGACACTCATATTTTTAAAGCAATTTGGAGTCTCAAGGTGCAGGAAAGAGTTAAATACTTCGCGTGGTTGGCCCTACGTGGGGGGGTTCTCACCAACGCCGAGAGGATGAGGCGTCATCTGTGCGATAGCAACAGCTGCAACCACTGCCCCAATGAGGCGGAGACGATTCTCCACATTCTCTGTGACTGCTGTGCTGCGAAGGAAGTGTGGGCCGAGCTTCAGCCGCCTTTCGATTGGACGGAGTTCTTTGATTTAAACTGTGCTTAATGGCTCAGAATGAACTTTAGCATGCAGAAGAGTAATCTTGCTGGGGTTGATTGGGCTAGTCAATTTGCCATTGCCATCTGGAATCTCTGGAAATGGAGAAATGAGTGGGTTTTTAACAAGAACCGTTTTATAGGGAACAAAGCTTCGTACATTGTGGAGTCGGCCAAGGAGTACAAGAGTGCTATGAATCGGGGCCGGGTTATGCACGATGTTGATAAACATGTGATCAAGGTGCAGTGGTTGGCACCGCAGGATGATTGGGTCAAGATTAACACCGACGGTGCTGTGGTCGGTGGCAGGGCTACAGCGGGTGGTGTTTGCAGAAACTCTGGTGGAGTGTGGCTTGGTGGTTTTGTACACAACATTGGTACGTGTTTGATTCTTTGCGCGAAACTTTGGGCATCCTGAATGGGTTCAAGTTCGCCTGGGTTAGAGGTTTCAAGAAGGTTTGTGTAGAAACAGACTCGCTCGTAGCGACCCTGTTACTTCACAAACCTATGGAGCGTTTTCACCCTCTCTTCAGCCTCGTCTCCATGGTGCAAGGCTTCCTCAGTAGGAATTGGTCCATCTAATTCCGTCATATCTATAGAGAGGCAAATCTGGTTGCGGACAACCTTGCCTCGCTGGCTTTTGATTTTCCTTTAGGTTTTCATGTGTTGGTTTCTCCACCCGTTCGGGTGTCTTTTCTCTTGTCGAATGATGTGAGGGGGTTTTCTACACCCCGCCTGGTGGCGAAGTAGTGTTTGCATTTATTTATGTCCGAGAGCGCCGCCTCTCTTTTTACCAAAAAAAAAAATGAAAGAGTGAAGAGGGTATGGGCTGGGTGGGGGTTATGGTTATTTAATCGGAAATTTCGTCTGATGCCCCTAAGAAATGACCAAATTAGCGATATACCCACATGTTTGGACATTTTCGTACGGTAACCCTCAAGTTTTATAAAATTTTGCCTCCTGCCCTTCTGTTAGTGAAACGTTAACAGAAGATTAATTAAGTAAAAAATTGCGCTATTCAATATTGTGTTTCACGCGTTTTTTCTCTCCTTGAGAAAACAGAGAAACAAGAAAGAAGAAGACGCCGATAGTAGGCGGTGCCGCGGTGACCGGAAAGATGTCGCACCGCTGGTGGGTAGTGACTGGAAGTACGAGGTGGTCGAGCGACATTGCGGGAGGAGACGATGTGGAAGTTGTACTATGCAAGCTTAGTGAAAGAGTCGGGGTTGTGGTCGGGAAGAAGAAAAGAGGCGAAGAAGAAGATAGAGGCAGAGGGGTGGTCCGACAACCTAGGTGGTGCTCCTTAATGATAAGAAGTTGTAAGCGGTGGTCCGGCATATAGTTTATGGCATGTCTAACTTCTGAATTTAGGATTTTAAGGCATTATTAAAATTCAGAGTAATTGAGTCTATTTATTGGTACTGATATAGGTCAATTTTGTTATATGATATGAGAATTTCAACCAAGGGCTAATGTAGGTTCATGATTTTTTTAAACTCACGAGGTGCAATGATTTGAATCATTAGTGAATTGTTTGCTTTTGGTTTGAAATTTATTGATTCTCTAGTCACTAACATCTAAGGACTTAAATAATAAAGTTCATGTCATTCTGAAACTTCTGATTTTACGCTTGTAGGTGGGTATGAAGTGAGCATGACCGCTGGTAATGTCGGAGTAATAGTTGTTTGCGAAATGTGTCCATTGATTTTTCAGTTTCTTTTTGTCTCAATCTATCATAAAAAGTAATTAAGTGAGTTGCTTTCGTTATGGTACCCTTGATGCAACTACTTATTTACATAACTTTACCTACAGTTGACATGGTTTAATTGACTACAAGCTAAACAAGCTGAGCACAAATATGAACATATATACACAAACTTTTACCCTATTAGCTCAAATGATAGAGTGATGTGTTTAATACACATAAATGTGGGTTCAAATCCCACATAGACTACAAGTATTTGAATAACAAGGGCTTCCAATATGACATAGTTAAATTCCCTTATAGTTTGTGTTCTTTTGCAAACAAGAAACATTTCTATGTTCATTGATTCTCATGAAAGTTGGAAAATCACTTGAGCCTATTAGATGAAAAAGAAGAGCAATGTGCTTGCACATGATATGGGTTCGAATCCCACATAGGTTACAAGATCATTTTTTCTCACCAATCACCTAGTGTAACCGAATAACTTTATGAATTTAGACTTTGGCATAAACTATGGTTGCTGTTTCACATGCCTTCAACATCTCCTCTCTTTTTTTCATCTCTTCAATCCTTCAAACATGAGTTTTATTTATTTATTAATTAGATGGCACAAATTATGATTCAATTTAAACTATGTTAATGCTTTATGAAATGTCATGTACATTAAAGTAGATTAATACTCTCGGATGCAACTGAACACCATACCTTACTAGCTACTCTATCTTCTCTCTCAATATCAAGTAATTCGAGTTTTATTGATGGTTAATTTCTTTGGCCTTGGGCAAATCAATATGAACAGAGAAAAGAGAAAACTAACTGAACCTGTCCACATAAATGAAAAAAAAAAGAAGAGATTGCATAATTTTTTTTACCTAACTGAGTGTTAAGATTCATAAGCTAATTTTACAGTCTAATCCCACATCATGTGTAATCACACATAGCTCTCCCTTTGAGCTAATAGACTTAATTAAACACATACATATAGAACTATTATTGGATAGCTATTAATTAATATCAATCAAATTCGGCCCCTGTAATAATCCTTAATAACAAGGACACACAAATTCTTGGTTGTTTTACAAATACTGCACTATTTTTGGTTCAGAGCCAACAAGTAATCAAGGTTGTGCATTACTTAGCCTCTTGTGCAATATCTAACCTCTTAGGCATTAGTGCATTATTTACCTTGTTGCATTATTTACAATTTTTGTTATCAACTATATAAAGAAGCTAATTGAAGACAAGTTACAATTCGGCCCCTGTCGATTGTATGTTGGGTGATTCTTCAGAAAGTGGTGATTTGGCACTTCAAGATTCAGACTTTGGGGAGAGTGAAGAATTGGAAAAACAATCCATAGATAAGATAGCCAATTGGGTTTGAATGGTTAGCATGGGTGTGTGATCACTGATCAATCATAATCACTTTGGGGAAAGTGATTATGATTGATCGATACATTGGCAAATATGAGTTTATGCATCTCTTGAAGGGCACTTTGCTGTGAAATTTACAACTGATTGAACGTGCCTAGTTGGGATTAAGAATTAGATATATTGTCCAATTGCTTAGTTATATGGCGGGAGGTGATGTCGTTTGAGACAATGATAACAAGGACTGAGTTCATATACTGTGCTAAAGCTAAACTGGACGAGGAGATCTGTGATTGATGATGGCTAGCGATTGGAGATAGACGAAATGCAATTGGACCCCACATCGGATCGCCTGGATGAGCAAACAAGTTAAGGTTGGCAATTGTCGAGTGACTTGTTAGCGGCTCGAACGACAACCAAATGGGGCAAGGCCGGTTCCATTTCCATTGGGTTTGTGAAGCTACAAGGTTTATCCTATGATGGGTCGCAAGTCGCAACAACTGGTTTCTTCCACGGCGTTGTTGAAAAAACGCTTAAATGTGGCATGGTTCCTGTTGAGCCCATCATTTTCCAAGAGGATCAGACGAGCGAGTTGGGCCCAGAACTAAACAAAATCGGAGCCCAAGGGAAACCAGAAAGAAGCGCCAGACACCCTGCAGACGAGTAGCACCCGACCAGCTCCGGAGATCTCGCCTAAGCATTAAATGCTCGATCAATGGCAACGGCCATAACATTAAACACATACATAAAGATGGTAATCAAGAGCATATCCCAAAAATCTCGCCCGAATTGAATGAGAGATATGGTAGGAAAAGAGTAACGAACGACAAGGAACGATTACCATATATAGAACACGACGAAGCAAGGAACGTGAGATGATTACAACACACATCCGCTGACTTGCTCTGAGAAGAACAAAAGGATACACCCATTCCAGCTTATTCTCCTCGGAACCTCGCTCAATCTCCACCGGTCGAGCCTCAGGGTCACCGGTCGAATCCGATCCGATCTTTTGTCCTCCAAGGATAAGTTGTACTTTGATCCGACTCAATCGTCAATATATCAATACAATTACTTTGCTATTTCGTATCTATTCTTTATTTGTTGATTGTCTGTTTGGTTTGGATTGGTTTCTATTACCCGATCGACTCGTTACCCCGTCTAAGGCGATTTAGGTCGTCCGATCTTTTCGCCCCAAAACAATTTGGCGCCCACCGTGGGGAACTTACCGATCACCATCTCAAAACCTTCCAACCATGACTATCAACCCACCTACCGGTAACGAGGAGCCACGCCTCGAAGACGACACCCAAGCTCAAGGAAACACGACCGAAAATCCTACCCCAACCCAATTCCAAGAGCTTGCCCAAAAAATGATTGCCCTCCAAGAGGAACTTGCCCAGCAACGCCAAAAGACCGAAGCCTTAGCTGCCTTATCCACCCAATCCGAGGCCGAAATTGCGCAACTAACCCGTGAAAATGAGTCTCTTAAGTCGCAGGTACAATCGATGGCTTATGGATCTAGGCGGATGCCCATCCACAGCAGCGTCCAGAAGCGTCTCGATATGGATGGCGTCGAACCGACCCCTCCGAGCGTACGACGACCTGGACACACCAAGGGTACGTCTCGAACTCCTTTGGCAAATCCATTTTCGACTAACAATGTTACTTTCTCCACACCGATCGGGTCGGCAGGGACCCGAATCGACGAACCACAGGTTACCAATCCTCCCGACATCCTAGCTCTCGTCCAGCAGACGCTCAATCAACACATGAAGACGCTCGACGATCGTATCGCCAGGATTCCCGGAGTCCCACAACCGATCGAGAAGGAAGCGTCAGGCGGATTCGAAGAATCACCGTTCGTCGAAAAGATCGTTAGGGTCGAGATCCCAAAGAAATTCCATCTCCCCACCATGGCGACGTTCGACGGCACCAACGACCCAGATGACCACATTTCTCTCTATAAACAAAAATTAATGAATGCGTCCGTTCCAAGGGAGAGCCGCGAGGCTGTCATGTGCAAAAGTTTTGGCACGACTCTCGCGGGTCCCGCACTAACTTGGTTTATGCGTTTGCCTCAGGGAGTGATCGCGTCGTTCGCAGACTTGGTCAATTCCTTCAAAATCCAATTCGCTAGCAGTCGGAGGCTCGAAAGACAATCAAGTGACCTCTATCGAATCACCCAAAGGTATAACGAACCTCCTTGAAGCTATCTTAATAGGTACAATAAGGAAAAAGTCGCGATCCCCCATTGCGACGTCACCACCTCCATCAAAGCCTTCCGACAAGGTTTGATCAAAGACAACAACCTCTATAACGAGATCACCAAGTACCCGTGCAAAAGCTTCGAAGATGTCCAGGCCAAAACCATGGCCAAGGTACGTTTGGAAGAAGATTGCGAGTCACGAAAAGCCTCCCATGGACCTGACCAATCCGATCGCAAATCCTCCTCCGACAACCGTCGGGACAGACGCCATCACCCTTATCCTCGTAATCGAAATGAGCAAAGTCAGGTAAACTCTTTCCAAGACAGGTCTCAAGACTAGAGAGACGGTCCGACGTTGCCTCCTAGGGTTCAATCTTACAATTTCAACGTTTCCGTGTCGGAGGTCGTTAAGAGTTTCGACAAATATGGAAAAGAGGTAAGATGGCCCCGAAAGAGCGACCGACCGGACGTCAAAAATGACATGAGCCGATGGTGCAAATTCCACGGTGACCACGGTCACTCGACAGATGAGTGCATCGCCCTGCGAAAAGAGGTCGCTAGGTTGCTCGCGCAGGGGCTCCTGCGCGACGTAATCTCAGAACGAGCCAAAGCCACCATGGAACGACGAGACCAGGTAAAACAAGGCAAACCTCCGTCTCCTGTCCATACAAAAATTGTCAACACTATTTCAAGTGGTTCAGACGTATGTGGAAACACGTACTCCGCGGCCAAACGACATGCAAAGGAAAGCAAAGGCGGTAGACCCGAAACACCGGGGTTCCACCCAAACAAGGTCTCCGATCTCCCGACGGTCACCTTCGACGAATCCGATGCCGACGGATCGGAGAGCCATCATGATGGTCTGGTAATCTCCTTATCTATTGGAAACTGTTTGATATGTAGAGTACTAATCGATACAGGAAGTTCAACCAATCTCTTGACCTTCGACGCCCTCAAAGGGATGGGTCTGGGTGAAGACGACCTGATCAAGAAATCGACTCCACTGGTCGGATTTAGTGGCGAAGTTAAACACACTATCGACGAAATCGTTCTCACAACGTACGCCGGAGGAGTCAACCAACATGTGAAATTTCTAGTCCTAGATTGCCCGTCTCCCTATAATTGCATTCTTGGCAGGCCATGGATACATGCTATGAAGACGGTACCTTCGACGTACCATCAAATCATCAAGTTCCCTACCAAGTGGGGAGTCCAAGAAATCAAGGGGGACCAAAGGGCAGCCAAGGAGTGCTACGTCGCCTCCATGAAAAGCGTTGTCGAGCATAAAGTCGCATAGCAATCACAGAGCGGCGAAGGACCTAGTAGATACGTCGAACCGGAAATGGAAAAACTCGACGAGATCGTACTAGATCCTTCAAAGCCAAACCAAACGGTAAGGGTCGGGTCGGACCTGGACGACTCGACCAGACAACAAAATCTTGATTTCCTCAGATCCAATACTGACTGTTTTGCATGGTCACATGAGGACATGGTCGGTATATCTCCAAACATCATTACTCATAAGTTGAATGTAGATCCATCTCATCCCCTGTGAAGCAAAAGCGCAGGAATTCGCCTCAGAGCGAAACAAGATAGTCGACGACGAAGTCAAGAGCCTGTTAGAAACAGGAAAAATAAGGGAAGTCCACTACCCCGACTGGTTGGCCAACGTAGTCGTAGTCCAAAAGAAGAATGGCAAGTGGAGAGTCTGCATCGACTTCACCGATCTCAACAAGGCTTGTCCTAAAGATTCATTCCCACTTCCTCATATCGACGCCATGGTCGACGCGACGGCATGACACGGAATGTTAACCTTCATGGACGTGTTCAGTGGCTACAATCAAATCCTCATGGAGCCCGAGGACCAAGAGAAGACGACATTCATCACAAGCCAAGGTATCTATTGCTACAAAGTAATGCCCTTCGGACTAAAAAATGCAGGGGCTACTTATCAACGATTGATCAACAAGATGTTCAAAGACCAGATCGGGGACACGATGGAAGTATACATAGACGACATGCTGGTCAAATAAAAAAAGAAGGAAGATCATATTGACCACCTTCGCGACAACTTCGAGGTACTAAAAAGATATAACATGAAATTAAATCCTATGAAATGCTCTTTCGGGGTGTCGTCAAAAAAGTTCTTGGGGTACATGGTGACACAAAGAGGAATAGAAGCCAGTCCAGAACAGGTCAAGGCCCTCATTGTAATACCCCTCATTTTTAGTAAGGGTATTTGGATAATTTCCCAAACCCTCGTCAATTATTCGGGACGCGTTAGGCGAAGTTCGGATTTTCTGTAGCATGTTTGATCTCTGTAATATTCCCTGAGTGGTATAAAATACGTTCGACGTATTTTCGGAGCTTAGAATATTTGTTCGGGTACAAATATATTTAACCTGGGGTTTGAAAACCCATGCCCAACCTTTTCCCGGGCAATTAGGCGCGAAAAGGAGAATTCCGCGACCGCGGCAGAGCCACCGCGACCGCGGAATAATCGGGCACAGAAGAGCTGGGAATTCGAATATTCCGCGACCGTGGAAAAGTCACCGCAATCGCGGAAATGCGCAGGCACGCGCGATGCCTCGTCTTCCCCGAGCTCGCCGTCGATCTCTCGCTCCACCGTTGATCTTGTCGGGGCTGGGCTCTCTCCTTGGCTATAAAAGGAGACGATCTGGGAGGAATAGGAGCACTCCAACTGAGAAATCTCACTCTCTCCCTCTCGATTTTCTTCTCGCCGGAGTTCCAAGCCTTGCCGGATTGTTCAAGGAGTCGTCGAAGCCTTCGCCAGGTGTTGTAGCAGCCCCAAAGTAGTTCTTTAGAGGCGCAAGGTGGCCAAGAGTCGAAGCCACCATGAATCGAGCCCAAGGAGTCGTCGTCGGTGAGTCTTTTCGCCAATCTCTAGTCGCCGTGTTCATGTCCGCGACCGCGGACATGAACACCGCGATCGCGATCGTCGGCTAGTTGCTTGCGGGCATTGCTGATTCGCTCGCGGACATTCGTCCTCGATGCCCGCGACCGCGGAATCCCAGCCGCGACCGCGGATTGCTCTGGCAATCGCGATCGTGGCCTTGGGCATGCCGGTCTCGGGCGGGACTTTCGTTCTTTCGATTTCGTTCGTACTTCCTTAGATTTGTATCATTTTATTGTCGAGTCTAACCTAGGGTCTCGTTGTGGGTCGTCGTCATAGGAATCTGTAATCCGATTTCCGTTCTTGTTCCGGACCCAGAAACTCGTCGTCGCTCAATCGTTCGTCTAGACTAAAGCAAGTGGCGGTTTGCTCTTGCTTAATCATTCCATATTCTATTAATTATCAATTGCTTTTAATTTTTAATTAAATCGGAGTGAACTGTTGTTTTCGTTTGGGAACAGATTCTATAAATAACGTGATTAAAATATGTTATTATAGTAGGCTGTATATATTGCTAGAAACAACGCTATTATACTTGTTAATGACCGTAATGGTTTTGTTGTGGATTTAAATGTAAACTTTAATGCTAGATTAGCACGAGTATTCATAGGAACGATAATTCCTTATGAGGATTAGTCGTTTCTTTATAACTCAATATTAGTGGACCCAGTCTCTAAATGCTTTCCAGATCGTAAACTTTCGTAGTTACTCGAGATCGTAAATTTTCGTAGTCACTCGAGATCGTAAACCTTCGTAGTCACTCGATATCGTAAACTTTCGTAGTTACTCGAGATCGTAAACTTTCGTAGTCACTCGAGATCGTAAACCTTCGTAGTCACTCGATATCGTAAACTTTCGTAGTTACTCGAGATGATATATGATAAAAGCTTTAACATGAATATACGTTTTGGAATTAAACAAGATAAGTGTCATTGTGCACATAATTAATATACCCTCGGGCGAGGAGTACAACGTGAAAACCGCCCGGACTTCGATTAGAGTAAGTCCTCCTTCCAAATCTGAATTCGCATTACGCGGTGAGGTTGGTCGTGGACCCAAATGGTCAAGTCTTTTTAAACGCTTGTGTGAAATTATAATGTTCCCAAACATTTGTCATACTTTCTCGTAAGACTCAATCTTTTGGAGTCTTCTCTTCATACGTTTTCCATAAGGCTCATTTCTTTTAGTGCTTGTCTAAACTTTAATCATTCCGTGAAAGTTCCGGGTTATATATTATTCATTCGGTTGTTATTCGAGGGACAATGATAGTAAACGGTTACGATCACTAGAACCATCTGTTTTCACCCTTGCATAGTCTTTCATTAGACTAACCAACCGGGTTTTATTCCTTGCATGGTTGGCTGGTGTCATCCGTCCTATATGACACATCAGTGGTTGGTTCCCGAAGTCAAAGTAACCAGTCGAAGAAGAAGAGGCTTGCAGACGAAGATTTAAGTGTTAGTGTTTTAAGTTGTTAAATATTACTTTAATATATCTTTATAACCTAGCGATGTTATAGGTTGATTCTTAAAAGTCTTCCGCTGTGTAATTTATAAGTCTTCCGCTGAAATTTTTACTCTGTTGTAAAGACGCTACTCTCGTTTGATGAGAGATCTTTTAATAAAAGAGCTGAGTTTCACATACAAATGTATTCCGCTGTTTAATCTTTCATTTAATATATATACGTATTTAAGTTTAATTGTTCCGATTAAAGCCTAGGGTGACATCGGACAGCAACGTCTGAGGTCACTCGCGTGTGGCATTTCCGACAATAAGTCGGGGATGTTACAATTATGGTATCAGAGCAATGGTTTTTAAAATTCTTGGCCTATTGTTAGGTTTGAGAATTTTCAAATTTTTTTATTATTATTTCCAACCTGTTTTCTTTTAAGAAGGAGTTTTCAGAATCTATTTTTTTTTTAAAAAAAGTTTAATTACCTCTTGAAATTTAATTTAAACTAATGATTTAGCTGTTTGAACTTCAAAAGCTATTTATAACTGGTTTATAAAATGTCGTGTTATAAGCGATTAAACTAAGTTTATGGTTGTAACTTTAATAGTATGATTTGGGTCTTAGAAAAGTTTTGTGATGATCATATCACTAGTTTGAGGAACTAACTTTATAAATAACTATTTTTATATAAGATTTAAATGTATAAAGTATGAAGTTGAAAGTATAAAATTTAAGTGGTTTTCAAACTTCTGCAAGATTCAAGCTGTTACTTATTCCTAGATCGATTCTTAGGAATCTATCTTTATTCTTGGGGTAATGTCGCATCGGTATGACATTAATTACTCCTTTCGTTGAGCGGACGAGCGTTATCTCATAAGCTGAGTTTTCCAAAATTTCTTAGGGTGTAGGAACAAATGTGTGTGGTTAATGCTCTATGAGATTTAAGAACTAAATCTCATACGTGTACCCTGAACATTTGCTCTGGTAAAAGTATGTAGGGATGGACTAAGGCGAAGTCCAGAATACCTCGTTGTGAGGTCATACTGTAGTCGTCTATATGGATAGATTGTTGAGAAGGGAATGAATGTATAAGAAGGATAGTTCATAGGGAACTCGTTTCCTCTATTACGACCTTGAGTAAGACTTTAGAGTCCAGAGTTATGATTATGAGATTTATAAGTGGGTACGACCAGTGTAGGACCAATGGTTAAAGCTTTTTGAAAAGCCGAGTGTACAAATTCATAGGTATTATTTTGGAAGATCTATTCGAAGTTTCGTTTTGAGGCCCATCAGGAAATGATATGATTAAGTCTTGGAGAGATAGTAAGTATCTGTAATGCAAAAATGGGTTGCTTTAATTGGGATAGTAGATTGTGTGAGGAGTATAAGGATCTTAAGTTAGAGATAAGTTATTTGAGTCAGTTAAACAAACCTTTGTGATGTGAGTCAGGAAAAGGGCGGTTGAGCCAAATCTAAGTGGACCAAATGATTAAAATTGGTAGGTTGTACGATCAGGGAATAAGGAGTTATGATACTTGTAAGGTTGCAAGGTTTGATATTGGATTTTATGCGAGTATGTCAGTTATAAGGCTTTTGGTGCAATTCTTTGGAGAAGATTAAGTTGTGAAGTTACTGTGTTAGGAAGAGGCCACTTAAATGGAAAGATTACAGTTTAAGGATAGATTATGTTGATGATTCCGATAAATTAAAGGATTTAGTGGAGAGAATTGTCTATGTGCGCCTAAGGAGTAAGGTAGCATGCGTTACTCGTATAAAGTTATTAAAGGATCCGGATAGAAGTGACTGATGCGGTTGATAATGAATCATTTATCAGGATGGTACCTTAAGGATATAGGAGTAATGTCTCATGTGATTCGTTTTGAGGAACATAGGAATAAAGGTATTGTGATTATGTTTGGAGAAAGTTAAGGAACCTTAAAGGTTTAAATTAGAGATTGAATAAGGAATACGTTAAGTTAATCTTGGATAAATGGTAAATATCCGTAAAGCAAAAGAGTGCTCAATTTGGGATAATAAATCGCATGAGGACAACTGATTGCCTAAGGATTTTTTGGTGAATAGCAAACTCGACCGGTAAAAGTTATTACGGTTTTGAAGGTCAATAGTGTGGCATAAAGTAAGTATGTAGATGTTATCAAGTGGACTTGAGGAAAAGGTGACCCACGTTTATTAAGGTGATCGTATGACACGTTTGGGTAAGACGAGAGTATAATCCTATGGAGAGGATTAGTTAATCATGTTGAGGTAATCGGACTTAGGTTGTGGTGTGAGTAATTGTGGGATCACAAGAGTGAAGATTTTGAGCTAAGGGTATGGCACAAGGGCCAAATGTGAGTAAGGTAACCAATGTAATAGGTGATTCGTGTATGTAAGAAGTAAGGTCTATATGACAAGAGAGGTACTAAGTTAAGGTATAGTGGAATCTATGTATGTACTTTGAGGATCTGATCATCGAAGGAAAGTTAGTAGAAAAATGTTGTATTCTTCTATTTGAGGACATCCAGGTCTTTTTGAGGAATAGGGCAACATAGCGATGTTATACTGGAGATTATAATGGATACTCTGAGCAAGACAATGGTAATCTTGTGAATGATCACATCTGTTCTAGCAAGAGTAAGGAATGTAGGCAGTGTGTAGTAAGTGGAATCACGATCGAAGAAATAGTTAGATTTTGATGATATAGGTTACGAAGACCAAATTTATTTAAGGATATCAACTTAAGGAAGATAAGGTACATACTTTAGGAGAAGTTTAGAGAAAGGTGAAAGAGAAATATGTATAATCTCATGCTTAAGGTATAGCGAGACTAGTGCGATGATTTTAGGAGACAATTATCCTAAGATAATTATGACCTTGAGGATGGTCACGAGTTAATACAAGGATAGTACGTGGAAGTAGGCTATGCGAGATAGTGGTATGGTTGAGGAAGCAGATCGTTTTCCTAGGAAGCAAGTACAAGGATGAGATGATTAAAGATACTAAGATCAGGTAAGGAGATTATGGTGGAACCGGTCCCTTTAGCTTGGCGATGCTAGTTTCGGGGTCGAAACCTTTTTAAGGGGGTAGTGATGTAACGCCTCATTTTTTTTTTTGGGTTTGCGGCCAAGTTTCGGGGTCGAAACTTCTTTTTAGGGGGAAGTGATGTAATATCCCTCATTTTTAGTAAGGGTATTTTGGGTAATTTCCCAAACCCTCGTCAATTATTCGGGACGCATTAGGCGAAGTTCGGATTTTCTATAGCATGTTTGATCTCTGTAATATTCCCTGAGTGGTGTAAAATACGTTCGACGTATTTTCAGAGCTTAGAATATTTGTTCGGGTACAAATATATTTAACCCGGGGTTTGAAAACCCATGCCCAAGGGCAATTAGGCGCGAAAAGAAGAATTCCGCGACCGCGGAATAATCGGGCACAGAAGAGCTGGGAATTCGAATATTCCGCGACCGCGGAAAAGTCACCGCGATCGCGGAAATGCGCAGGCACGCGCGACGCCTCGTCTTCCCCGAGCTTGTCGTCGATCTCTCGCTCCACCGTTGATCTTGTCGGGGTTGGGCTCTCTCCTTGGCTATAAAAGGAGACGATCTGGGAGGAATAGGAGCACTCCAACTGAGAAATCTCACTCTCTCCCTCTCGATTTTCTTCTCATCGGAGTTCTAAGCCTCGCCGGATTGTTCAAGGAGTCGATGGAGCCTTCGCCAGGTATTGTAGCAGCCCCGGAGTAGTTCTTTGGAGGCGCAAGGTGGCCAGGAGTCGAAGCCACCGTGAATCGAGCCCAAGGAGTCGTCGCCGGTGAGTCTTTTCGCCAATCTCTGGTCGCCGTGTTCATGTCCGCGACCGCGGACATGAACACCGCGATCGCCGTCGTCGGCTAGTTGCTCGCGGGCATTGCCGAGTCGCTCGCGGACATTCGTCCTCGACGTCCGCGACCGTGGAATCCCAGCCGCGACCGCGGATTGCTCTCGCAATCGCGATCGTGGCCTTGGGCATGCCGGTCTCGGGCGGGACTTTCGTTCTTTCAATTTCATTCATTCTTCCTTAGATTCGTATCATTTTATTGTTGAGTCTAACCTAGGGTCTCGTTGTGGGTCGTCGTCATAGGAATCTGTAATTCGATTTCCGTTCCCGTTCCGGACCCAGAAACCCGTCGTCGCTCAATCGTTCGTCTAGACTAAGGCAAGTGGCGGTTCGCTCTTGCTTAATCATTCCATATTCTATTAATTATCAATTGCTTTTAATTTTTAATTAAATCAGAGTGAACTATTGTTTTCGTTTGGGAACAGATTTTATAAATAACGTGATTAAAATATGTTATTATAGTAGGTTGTATATATTGCTAGAAACAACGCTATTATACTTGTTAATGACCGTAATGGTTTTGTTGTGGATTTAAATGTAAACTTTAATGCTAGATTAGCACGAGTATTCGTAGGAACGATAATTCCTTATGAGGATTAGCCGTTTCTTCATAACTCAATATTAGTGGACCCATTCTTTAAATGCTTTCCAGATCGTAAACTTTCGTAGTTACTCGAGATCGTAAACTTTCGTAGTCACTCGAGATCGTAAACCTTCGTAGTCACTCGATATCGTAAACTTTCGTAGTTACTCGAGATCGTAAACTTTCGTAGTCACTCGAGATCGTAAACCTTCGTAGTCTCTCGATATCGTAAACTTTCGTAGTTACTCGAGATGATATATGATAAAAGCTTTAACATGAATATACGTTTTGGAATTAAACAAGATAAGTGCCGTTGAGCACATAATTAATATACCCTCGGGCGAGGAGTACAACGTGGAAACCGCCCGGACTTCGATTAGAGTAAGTCTTCCTTCCAAATCTGAATTCGCATTACGCGGTGAGGTTGGTCGTGGACCCAAATGGTCAAGTCTTTTTAAACGCTTGTGTGAAATTATAACGTTCCCAAACATTTGTCATACTTTCCCGTAAGACTCAATCTTTTGGAGTCTTCTCTTCATACGTTTCCCATAAGGCTCATTTCTTTTAGTGCTTGTCTAAACTTTAATCATTCCGTGAAAGTTCCGGGTTATATATCGTTCCTTCGGTTGTTATTCGAGGGACAATGATAGTAAACGGTTACGATCACTAGAACCATTTGTTTTCACCCTTGCATAGTCTTTCATTAGACTAACCAACCGGGTTTTATTCCTTGCATGGTTGGCTGGTGTCATCCGTCCTATACGGCACATCAGTGGTTGGTTCCCGAAGTCAAAGTAACCAGTCGAAGAAGAAGCTTGCAGACGAAGATTTAAGTGTCAGTGTTTTAAGTTGTTAAATATTACTTTAATATATCTTTATAACCTAGCGATGTTATAGGTTGATTCTTAAAAGTCTTCCGCTGTGTAATTTATAAGTCTTTCGCTGAAATTTTTACTCTGTTGTAAAGACGCTACTCTCGTTTGATGAGAGATCTTTTAATAAAAGAGCTGAGTTTCACATACAAATGGCTTCCGCTATTTAATCTTTCATTTAATATATATACGTATTTAAGTTTAATTGTTCCGATTAAAGCCTAGGGTGACATCGGACAACAACGTCTGATGTCACTCGCGTGTGGCATTTCGACAATAAGTAGGGGGTGTTACAATCATCAACCTCTGATCCCCCCGATGCGTCAAGGACGTGCAAAAATTGACAGGTCGGATAGCAGCTCTAAACAGATTCATCTCAAAGTCATCCGACAAGTGTAAACCCTTTCACGACGCTCTCAAGAAGAACAAATCCTTTCAATGGAAGGAAGAGCACGAAGCCGCATTTCAGAACCTAAAGGAGTATCTTGCCAGTCCCATGTTACTAACCAAGCCCAAAGACGATGAGCCACTATTGCTATATCTAGCAGTGTCGGAATCAGCTGTGAGTGCGGTATTGGTCAGAGAAGAGGATGGCAAGCAATCGCCAATATATTACGTCAGTCGAACGCTGCTACCAGCAGAAACAAGGTACTCGTCGCTCGAAAAACTTGTACTATCATTGGTAATGGCATCGAATAAACTCAAACCATATTTCGAATCCCATACTATAATTGTCCGCACTAATCATCCCATGAGAGCGATCATGAGGAAACTCAAGTTCACATGATGAATGACCAAATGGGCCATACACCTTAGCGGCTACGACATCGAGTACGAGCCCAGAACAACGATCAGGTCGCAAGCCTTGGCTGACTTTATGGAGGACTTCAGCCCGACCCTAGAGCAAGAAGCCGCTAGAGAAGTAGCACAATTGCTCGCGACGGAAGAAACATGTAAATGGGAGCTCCACACAGACGGCGCGTCGAACGCGAGAGGATCGGGGCTAGGGGTCGTGCTGAAATCGCCACAAGGAGACAAGATAGCCCAGGCCGTGAGATGCGAATGGAACGCGACCAACAATGAAGCTGAATACGAAGCACTAATATTCGGGCTCATCCTGGCCCGCGACCTAGGAGTCCGAGAGATCGAAGTCATTTGCAACTCTCTCCTAGTCGTAAACCAAGTACAAGGGTCATACGATGCAAAAGACGTCAGAATGATAGCTTACCTGGAAGTGGCTAAGAAGCTGATTGACCAATTCCAGTCGTTCGACATCAGACAGGTACCAAGAGATCTTAACTCTCAAGCTGACGCACTAGCCAATATGGGATCCGTCTTGGATCCAAAAGAATTTCCATACATCCCATTGGCACACATCATGACGCCAGCCATCCCGAAAGCATCCTGCGAGTCGACCATACCATTAAAGGAACTTGTCGCGATGGAGATAGGCGACCGACCAGAAGAAGACATCGTCAACACTCATGACGACTGGACACTACCTTACATCAAATGGCTAAGAGACGGCATCCTACCCAACGATAAAACAGAGTCAAAAAGGCTAAAGGTACAAGCACTTTCTTTCGATATCATAGATAACATCTTATACAAGAGATCTGTCACAGGAATACTCCTACGATGCCTCAAGACTCCAGAAGTCGGACGTATCCTACAATCATTACATGAAGGAGAATGCGGAAACCACACCGGCGGACGAAGCCTTTCAGGGAAAGCCTTGCGAAACGGATACTACTGGCCCACGATGAACAGAGACGCAGTGGATTACACCAAGAAGTGCGATGCATGTCAACGACATGCACCCGTTCCTCATCAACCCTCGGAGCTCCTCCATCCGACTCTGGCACCATGACCCTTCATGAGGTGGGGAATGGATCGGAAAACTCTCACCTGCGTTGGGTCAACGAGTCTTCTTCCTTGCCATGACAAACTACTTTTCTAAATGGATCGAAGTCGAAGCCTACCGAGAGGTAAAAGATCAACACGTCATTTCATTTATAAAATGCAATATCTTGTGCAGATTTGGTGTCCCATCAGAAATCGTGTGCAACAATGGCTCCCAGTTCATTAGTCATAAGACTCGAGCCTTTTGCGACCAATGGAACATCAAGTTGGTCACCTCCACCCCTCGGTATCTACAATCCAACGGACAAGCCGAGTCCAGCAACAAAATCATCATCAACAACCTCAAGAAACGCCTCACAGGGGCTAAAGGCAAATGGGCAGACGAAATCCCATTCATTCTCTGATCCGACAGTACCACTCCAAAGAATGCGACCGGACAATCGCCTTTCTCACTCGTCTACGGAAGTGAAGCAGTCATACCCGCCGAGTTATTGGTTCCAACTGCTCGTTACAACCTTCAGACGAACGAGCAGAATGACGTCGAACTAGCACACAACTTGGATACAACGGACGAGACTAGAGAAAGAGGCGGGATCAGGATGGTCAAGTTCCAACAACAGGTCGCAAGAAGCTACAACAAGAACGTTTGAGCCAAAGTCTTTAAAGTTGGAGATTGGGTCCTCCGAAAAACATTCCAGAATACCAAGAATCCGACCGACGGAAAGCTTGCACCTCAATGGGAAGGACCCTACCTAATCACGGAAATAGTCGGACAAGGAGCATACCAATTAGAAGACAAAGACGGACGACCAATCCCAAGAAGTTGGAACGCGACACATCTGAAATTATACCATTTCTGAACTAATAAGGTAAGACACTAACGTCTCTCCACATATCGTACATTACTTGTTGTCGCATGAACAACTCTATTTCTTGAAATTGAACATTTGACACTAAATAAGGACATTTTCCTTGCAAAACATAAGTACAGGAGGACATCGACATACACACTGGATCCAGTCATAAACAAAAGCGCTTATACTACATTTACACGATCGATCGGAACACGGGGAGATGAACAAACAGGCACATCGGCACACCGCCCGCCTTACACAATACATAAGGTTAGGACACCTTATTACATTTACGCAATAGAAACATATTGCTTTTTCCTCCTCGGCTCAAAGTCATGACTAAACACAAACACATATATTTGCAGGCCTCCTTTTTACATACATACGGCAAGCCCTACTCGACGGAGAACACGGGCAAACCCGACATACAAAACAAAGGCGTCATCGACAAACTTCTCTAGAATAGTCTAACCATACGTACGAACACATAAATGTACGACCCTTTGTAAAAAACAGATTGCATCAAATAAAAGTATAAACATTTTTTACAAATATGTGACCCGCTATAGTGGACGGTCGCCAAAACACATTATTTGCCTACACCCGTGTAGGACTTCAGAACATCCACTAAAAAACATTCTGCGACCCGCGATGGTGGACGGGTCGCCAAAACAGAGAATATCTTACCCACACACAGGTGGGATCACAAGTCAGACTATGAGAAAAACAAATCAAGGATTGGGGTCGGCAACATTACCTTCAGTAGGGGCTGGGACGAGAGAAGGTTGGGGATCGATCGGCTCGGTGTCACCAGAGTGGGCCTCGTCCTCGCCAACACTTTCATCCAAAAAGTCCTCTCCGATGCTGGCCAAGTGGAAAAGCTCTGAGCCCGGATTTCCCTTCGGAAACAGGGTATCCATGGTCTCCTTCTCCGCCTTCAAATCCCAGGTCCCCTGCTTGCCTTCTTCGAACTCCTCCATCATTTTGACACGCGATTTCAGCGCGTAAAAAGCGCCTATGTCGCTTGCGATCCGACCAACCTCGATTCGAGCCTGCTTCACCTTCTCTTCGACACCCGATTGGCTCTCGCTAAGCTCTCTCCGACACACGTCCAAGTCATCTTGGCAATTCCTCAGCCCCCTGACAAAGCGGTGCTCAGCCTCCCTGCAATGACTCTCAGCCCCCTCCAACTTGGTCTTCAAAGACGCGAGGTCGGACTCTGACCTAGCAGCCATATCCTCGGCCTTAGCGACCATTGCTTTGACACCAGAATACGCCCCCAAGAGGTACTGAAAAGTCTAAAAAAGAAAACAGAGCCAGTCAAAGTTTCATCCAGACTGCGAAACAAGAAAAGACACGACAAGGCGACTTACCCTCCACGCGGAGCATCCCGCTTCACCAATGCAGTCCAAGGGAGAGACGTTGTCGACCTCAGACTTCAAAGTCGGGTCCTGGGCATGAAAGAGGTCGGCAATCGATTGACCAACCGCGTCGATCTTCTCGACTCCTCGAGCGGCTGTCCCCTTCTTCTTTGAAGTCTCCACCACCTTCACATCGTCAGAAGAGGCGCCCGCCTTTCTTTTCGAGCCGACCTTGGCCGGGAGCGATGATTTCGCCGACGTCGATTTACTCGACGAAGCTTTGGCCGCCGTCCTCTTCTGCTCTATCAAGCCCTTCCCGGACACTCCTTTCAGACGAGCACTCGACCGACCGGTCGGAGACGCTGACACGACAGACAATACATTAAGTCACAAACAGACGACGAAATAAAAAACACATATACACAAGAAATTGAAACTCACACTTGACACGAGACGACGAGACAGTTGACATGACGTCTTGGGTAGTAGGGGAGATCGATAACAAGTTGACGTTTGCGAACTTCCGCTCCGACGCAGGGATGTTGAGGATGATCTTCGATAGGCCCTCCGACTGAGCGTCGACTTCCAGCTCTTCCGCCTCAGGAACTACAAAAAAGAGAAGTTAAAACAAGGGGTTAAGACACATAAAAAAACAGGCAAAGAGATATCGAACACATACTCTCGACTCGCCACTCGGACAACAGGAACGAACAGTCACCCCCCTTCTCCAGAGACGAACGCTCGACAAAGAAAAACTTCGACCCCCATCCACGGTCGTTTACGTCCAGATTGAATACCAGAGGCTTCTGACCCGGTCGGATACGCAGCTGAACACGGGAAGAACTCTTCGACCCTAGCGAATAGTTGTACCACAAGGCGGCAAAATTAAAGCCAGCCCCAGATTGGACAGTCCAGAACCCTGAGGATTCGCCACGCTTGTGGCATAACTTGACACGGCACAAGCGCCAGAGTCGCCAAGAAGTCCCTGCCAAGAGGAGAGAAAGGAAATTTGTGCATGATCCTAAACGGGTACGCGTAGAAGCAAACCCATCCTTCGTAGCAAGCGTTGGCCCTCTTGTCCGGATGCGGCAGCCTCGCGACCGTCTCGGGAGGAAAGCCTCCGACTTGGAGGATCTGCTCCAACTCCGCCTGCGACAACGTGCTCGTCAGAGCGTCTGCCTCCTTTAAAATGAAAAGGGGGGGGGGCTCGTTCTTGCTCGAGTTCGAGCGAGTCGCAGACGACTCAGAAGCCTCACTGGAGACCATTTCCAAAACAGAGAGAGGAGGAAACCGAAGAGCAATCTTTGAAAAACCTGAGAATACCTACCAAATGAAGAAACGAAGGAAGGAGATGAAGTCAAATCGACAAAAGGCTGGTTCGAATTTATGGAGGGAGACGGCAGGCTGCAGAAACGTCCCATCATGCCACGCGATTTCCGCCACGTAACCCTTGTCTGACGCGCCAAAATCGGAAGGTGGAGATCGTGTGAAGAGAAGTTGTTTGGACTCCACCTTATAGTAGCCTTGAGCCCAAAACAAATTGGGGCTATTGTTGGGCCCATCATTCTCCAAGAGGATCAGACGAGCGAGCTGGGCCCAGAACCAACAAAATCGGAGCCCAAGGGAAACCAGAAAGAAGCGTCGGACACCCTGCAGACGAGTAGCACTCGACCAGCTCCGGAGATCTCGCCCAAGCATTAAATGCTCGATCAATGGCAACGGCCATAACATTAAACACAGACATAAAGATGGTAATCAAGAGCATATCCCAAAAATCTCGCCCAGATTAAATGAGAGATATGGTAGGAAAAGAGTAACGGACGACAAGGAACGATTACCATATATAGAACACGACAAAGCAAGGAACGGGAGACGATTACAACACACATCCGCTGACTTGCTCTGAGAAGAACAAAATGATACACCCATTCCAGCTTATTCTCCTCGAAACCTCGCTCAATCTCCACCGGTCGAGCCTCAGGGTCACCGGTCGAATCCGATCCGATCTTTTGTCCTCCAAGGATAAGTTGTACTTTGATCCGACTCAATCGTCAATATATCAATAAAATTATTTTGTTATTTCGTATCTATTCTTTATTTGTTGATTGTCTGTTTGGTTTGGATTGGTTTCTATTACCCGATCGACTCGTTACCCCGTCTAAGGCGATTTAGGTCGTCCGATCTTTTCGCCCCAAAACAGTTCCCCGTCTTTCTGCGCATTTCACGAGCGGGTTCGGAGGCAGCTCGATATCGTTTGGATATGGTTCGAGACATTTCATGAGTCGGGTTTAACTAACTTGAACATGATGAAGACGATGGTGTGGTCATATTTTGGATTAGATGACTCGAGAGAGATTTTTCTGGGGGTTGAATAAGGCTTGATGGTGACGTGCACAACCTTAATTAATTAGCAAGCTATGCAAGTGAAGTGGACGATATGGTGCCAAAACACTATGCGGATACATTTGTTTTCTACAAGAGCAAAGGTTGACCAAAGGAAGATCAATGGATGATGATGATGACCACGTGATGGAGATGCTATGCTTGCAGATCGTCAGGTATAACAAACTTTAATGATACATAATTTCACTCTTTGTTGCTAGCTTGCAATATGATTAAAATTCCTTGGGTTACTAGTTACTACACATCCCACCGAGCCCAGTCTTATGGAGTCCAAATTCAACCCGATTGGTAAAAAATGTTTTAATTACTTTGTTCATGTTAGAATCGCTTAATTTTTACAAAAGTTAATATTGAGAATAATTCCACTCAATTATCATGTGATAATTATGTGTTGTGTTGTGTGTACACATCGAGCACAAAACAACGATTGGAATGACTGAGCAACAAATGCAACAAATCTTACGGAATTTGTCCAGAAAGCTTGCACGTCAAGGCAAAATGATGATCTTAATCCAATCACAAATAGGAGTGAAACTGACCCGAATAACTTCTATGTCACTCATTCGGGCAATTCAAAAAGGAAACTAGCGAGCTAAGTTTTCAACCGTTTCTTTTGAATTTAGGATAAAGGGTCATATTATTTGAAATAATATTACAAATTGTTTGAAACAAAAAGCCTATGGGCCGCAAGGGCACGAGTGATCATCTTACTCTATTAGCCTCCGAAACTCATGGCACGAGCTGCCTTCAGTCTTTATTATATCAGACATTGAGGCGCAGGAGTACGAGCTTCCATCAAGCTCCATTTTATTAGCCTTCAGGGCGCAGGGGCACGAGATGCCTTCAGTCTCTATTTTATTAGCCTTTAGGGCACAAGCTGTCTTCAGTCTTTATTATATCAGCCTTGGGGCGCAGGAGTACGAGTTTCCATCAAGCTCTATGTTATTAGCCTTCAGGGTGTAGGGGCACAAACTGCCTTCAATCTCTATTTTATTACCCTTCAGGGCACATGGGCACAAGCTGCCTTCAGTCTTTATTATATCAGCCTCTGGCGCAGGAGTACGAGCTTCCATCAAGCTCTATTTTATTATCTTTCAGGGCACAGGGGCATGAGTTGCCTTCAGTCTCTATTTTATTAGCCTTCAGGGCACAAGGGCACGAATTGCCTTCAGTCTCTATTTTATTAGCCTTCAGGGCACAGGGGCACAGGGGCACAAGCTGCCTTCAGTCTTTATTATATCAGCCTTCGAGGCACAGGGGCACGATCTCCCTTCAGTCTTTATCATATCAGCCGTTGAAGCGCAGGAGTACGATCTTCCATCAAGTTTTATTCTATTAGCCTTTGGGGCACAGATGTACGAGCTTCTATCTTCATTCTATTAGCCTTTGGTCCATCTCGATACCACGTTGTCGTACCAAGCGGACTCTACAAAGTCAAACCAAAACTGACACCACGTTGTCGTACTAAGCCGACTCCACAAAGTCGTACTAAAACCGACACCACGTTGTTGTACTAAGCCGACTCCACGAAGTCGCACTAAAACCGACACCACGTTGTCGTACTAAGCGGACTCCACGAAGTCGCACCAAAACTGACACCACGTTGTCATACTAAGCCGACTCCACGAAGTCGCACTAAAACCGACACCACGTTGTCGTACTAAGCCGACTCCATGAAGTCGCACTAAAATCGACACCACGTTGTCGTACTAAGCCGACTCTACGAAGTCCCACTAAAACCGACACCACAATGTCGTACTAAGCTGACTCCACGAAGTCGCACTAAAACCGACACCACGTTGTCGTACTAAGCTGACTCCACGAAGTCGCTCTAAAACCGACACCACGTTGTCGTACTAAGCCGACTCCATGAAGTCACACTAAAACCGGCACCACGTTGTCGCACCAAGCCGACACCGCAAAGTCGCACCAAAATCGACACCACATTGTCGTACTAAGTCGACTCCACAAAGTCACACCAAAACCCATGTCACGCTATTATTTCAAACCATTTAAATCAACATTTTTTTCCAACAGGTGTGAATTTTCCAAAAAAGGGGTCTTTGGAGGACCGCACGGTTAGTCACAAACTGTGCGGCTCCGTCCTTGACTGTGCCGACCACATGAAGTCGCGAGAAGGAGTTATTGGAGGACCGCACAGTTTGTCACAAACCGTGCAGGCCTTGTTCTCGATCGTGCCATGAAGACGGGATGTTGGACGAGAGGTTCTGGAGGAGCACACGGTTTGTCACAAACCATGTGGATCCGTCCTAAGTCGTGCCAAGCCTCGAAGGAGCAAATTAAGGGCTTTCTGGAGGACCGCACGGTTTGTGACAAACCGTGCGGGAGCGTCTCCGACCGTGCCAAGCTTCGGAGAGAACGAAAGGCAGCTCTCTGGAGGATCGCACGGTCTGTCACAAACCGTGTAGGATTGCATATAAATCGTGCACGTTTCCTCCATTCGGATTTTACAGTATGGTGAGTTATCCGATCTCGTTCATGATATCCTTTGGGCCATCTTGACACCTCGTTGTCATTGCGCCTCCGAGCCACCTCGATACCTCGTTGATGCTACGCATTTGGGTCCCTCTGAGAGCAAACCAAAGCATACCTAGAATCGAGGTCACCCTCCGAAATACCAATTTTGAATTCAGTCTATAAAGAAATAAAAATATCAAATGGATACATCTCCAATCGCACGGACCATGAGTCAAATCGCAAGTCAGATTATTCGAATCCTCGACCCTCGTACGAGCCCCGAGAATTCGAGGGGCATTTGTGGAGGTAAAAATTATTCATCAAATTTATATTAATTGTTGATATTATTTAAAATGTTGGGCCAAAAGGGAAAAGTCCATTAGGGGGAAAAGCTCATCGAGAAGCTTCCAAGTATAAAAGAGGCATAAGAGGTAACCTAAAACCCTAATCTCCAGAATTCTCATTCAATGCTAATTTTTCTGAAACCCTAGCCTCCTCTCTTCGAGCGAGCAATTTCTGACTTGAGCGTCGGAGGTGAAACGGGGGACAAGCCCCACCTTTGGCCTTTCTGTTCTGTATGATTGCATGGCACTGGAAAGATGATCGAAGGACACCGAAAGATCGTCGGAGTTGCGGATTCTCGTCGTCGTCATCAATATTTATTGTGGTACGGATTTATGCTACTACAAATACATATAAAAAATGATGTACATATGGTTTAAAATATATGCACACACATTTTAAATAAAATGATGTGTACACATTGTAAAACAAATACACATATTATAAAATAAATGGACATCATTACAAAATAGATGCACACATATAATACGTATTTTCCAATGTAATAAGGTCGTGTCATTTTTTCCAATGTATGCTTGCATGTCGGGCTATATGCATCTTCTCACGTTCACATACAAGTGTGTTATTGTACGAATCATTATTCAACAAATTTATACATGTCAAGTTTTCTGAGCTTAGCTAGTAAACATGACACTCAGTTATTACGAGGTCACAAGTTAGGATCTTCCTTCTCTGTTGTAATGACCTAATGCCTCCTATGAACTTAAAAATAATAATTATATATGAGCACGAACTTGATCTGGCCCAACAACCAACCCAAAATTTAAATACTCTTAGGTCTGGACCCAAATTGAACAGTTTTTTCTAAAAGCCCAAAATCTTATAAAGGTTTTTGATCCACTGAATTTTTAAAAGCCCATGATAAATGCAGCCCGAAACTACAAATGTTGACCCAAGAGAAATGAAGAGCCCAAACCTTCCATCATCAGCCGTTGTTAATTGCTAGCTAATCCCTCTTGAATCTTGATTTTGCAAGTTGCAACCCTCACATTTTCCTCCAGACCAAATGGCCCTCTGGAGGCACAAATGGTATGGCTGGACCTTCACCTTCACGTGATACTCTGTCAAAGAAAGATCAAGTACGGAAAAATCACCCTAAATAGGGGTATTTTCTTACAACCAACATTTTCTTACAATTATTATTAAACTTCATATTTCCTTATAATATATCCTCATTTATATTTCAAACTTCACAAAAGTGGCCACTATTAAAATTTTGCAAACCCCTATTACATATTCAAAATTTACATGAAACTTCTAAGTAGTTACTAATTCACTAACTATAAAAGCCAAGCTAAGTTTCCATGCTAGAAAATAGTAAGTAGTAGCACATGAAACTTGTAACTTGTAGGTATGTACTAAGTAGTAAAAGATGTGTTATGTAATATTAATCCTAGTGTTGTAATATTCAAACACGTTTCAAACGTTATTAATGTAAGCATTTAGATTAGATAGAGCTTTAGGACATGAGAAAAGCCTTAAAGATGTCATCCATAAGCTAACCATGAGCCATCACGGCTCATGGAACCACTTAGCCATTTGGCTAAGTCGGGCTCCACGAGAAACTTGGTTCATGTGTTACTTATGGTTGAGTGACTTGGGCTTGTGTCAAAACAAAGCTTAATGGGTCGTTTCTGTTGTTGGGCCTGGAGCAAAGTTAAAGACGACTTATGTTGTTGGGCTTGGTCTGAAGCCGATGGACTTCGGCCTTCTCGTGACTTGTTGAAACATTGCATTTGGATGACATTAGGGTTGAGGTATATAAGCCACATCCTTCCTTGTACAGTTTTATCTCCTTCATTCTCCTTTGTCGCTTTTGGAACTTTCAGAGAGAATCTCTATGTGAGACCTTTCTCTGGCGGTTCCTTTGGCGCATGTGAGACCTTTCTCTGGCGGTTCCTTTTGCGGTGTCCTTATAGGGGACCTGCTTTATATCTTCTTGTTCCTTAGCTTTGCTTTGTGCTATTTCTCTTCTCTGTTCTTTAGCTTTGTCGTTTGAGTGCTTGCTTGTAATCAAAACTCTTTACGGCCATGGATGCCTAATGGATTAGGTGAGTCTCCCCTCTCGAGGCTCCATAAACGTAGGATACTTATCCGAACTGCATAAACAACCCATGTTATCTACTTTGTTTCTCGTTTTAGTTTTCTGTCTTTGTTATGATTCAAACGTAGTAATGAGAGAAATTGAAACTAAAAACATGATATTGTTAACCCAGTTCATCAAGAAATTGACTACGTCTGGGGGCGTTGTCAAGCCGGAGTTTTTCCACTATTTTTTGTGATAACAATTACAATAATCAAACGAGTATTTAACCTAATTAACGAAACTCTAATCAGACCCAAAAGACTCTTGTACGGACGAGCCCAGAAATTTTATCGTGCCTGCGTCCCGGACCCGCTACTTCGCACGGGGGCTCCCGCCCCCATACCCCCGGCCAACTCAGCAGTGAGTTGGATCGTTGAAAGCTGAACTTTCGGTGTACAGTCCATCATGCTCCATAACCCAATATTTAAAAACTTCACTATCTTTACTGAGCAATTGAAACGGATTGAATATAAGAACAACGAAATAAAAACTCTAGTGTGATTCAATAACAAGGCATCATGTGGCCGGTTACAATTGGAACTGTTATAGAATCATATAAATAGATAAGAATCAATAATGTACACATAGTAATACCCAAAGTTGCAGAAAGGAATATGCAACTGCAGCTATAACATCAAAGTCTTAATCATCTAAAAAAGAATTTATCAGATTGTGATGGTTTAGCTTCATCTCCTTCTCTTTGCTTCTCCCCGCAGCAATCGCCCTCCCCGGCATATTTCTCCATATCTGATCTAACTTTATTTTCTCCTCTTAGCATATCACATTGTTTTAGTTTATTTATTATGTTATGCAATTAATTCACTAAAAAAATAGAGGAAAAAACCCATTGATAAAGACACCTTACTAGTATAATATTCGTAGAGCCTTAATTGAAGAGAGAGCGACTAAAAACTTGCAAATCAAGGGAGGAAATTAAACTCCAGCTAGCTCATATGTCAGAGTCAAGACTATGGATCTTGAGACCTTAATTGACTACTCATCTTCTACCCTCAATCTTCTCTAATTAATTGGTATCGTATCCAATCAAATATATTTTTTGGTGCAAATCCAATCAAATATTTTAAAACCAATTAAATGCTAAAAGAGCATCCTCGTTGTCCCTAATTATCTAAACCTACCGGACCCAATGAAAGCTTGGTTAATCCAAAATCTCGCCAAAATTGAATTAAATAGTTCATCGGTTTCACGATAGTAATTTGTACCTTTTACAATTTTCACACTTATTAAAACAAGCTGAAAATTAGAAGTATGAGAATTTCGTAATTTCATAGTTGTGAATTCCTGTATTTTATTTTTCCAACGATGACTATATGTATTACATTCTCACCACGTGAAAAATAAGTTGGTTTGTTATTTAAGAAGGAAAATATTGGATTTTTTTGAGTTATTAATGAAACATGTGAGGACTGAGGAGTTAAAGATATATTGAAACTAAACCAAATATTTTATAAATTTTAAAATTTAATTATATATAAAAGTTCAAATAATATGAACTATGAATTATAAATAAAATGAATAATATTTTAAAACCAAGGGAGTTATTTTTAATTAATATTAAAAATACTTCCTACTCCAAGACTTTTTTCGATCGGTTGGTCTATATGATATCATAATATATAATTTTAAGATTATAATTAATATATTTTCTATAATATTCGTTATTTTAGCATTTGACACAAAATTTAAAAAAAATACAATCATTAAGTTAAAACATTATAATTTTTTTTCTAAAATCTTAAAAAATAATAATAATTCACCTCATTTTTAATCAGAAATAAAAAGAATTTACATAAAAAGTAACAATATGTAAAATTTTCAATAACATATCTTATAACTCGCCTTTTAATCATTATCTAAATTCTAAAATAATAAATATTTAGTAAAAAATCCAAAACAATACATATTATCAACGGAAGGAGTATCAACTTTATCGCTTAAATTAGAAAGACATGATTATTTCTCGTACCTCTTCATATCCATGCTTACATAACATTATACATTGATATGTTGCTTGTAATCGGAACACCTTTTACAATTTGAGAGAAGTTTTGGATGAAAGGTAGTAATGACGAGGTAAATGGGTCAAATGCTTAGGAATTAAATAATTGATTTTAGGGGTTTGTTAGGTTAATATAAAGACAAGTGAGCATGCATGATTGTGGTTAAATAGGCAGTACAAGTTTTATTAATTGAATAAAAATGACACAAAATAAGATGCCACCGAACACTTCTTAAGGCTTTGAGGTTGTCGGTGACGTTAATTTAACTGGAAAAGTAAGGGTAGACTTATCTGTTTCACGGCGCGTGCAACTGTGGTAGAGATGCATTGTCAGCCGCACGATTGAATGAAGAGGGTTGGGGAGTAGAAGGTGGGCCCCACCCTGCAGCGTTTAATGGGGCTTCCGGATTTAAGACGCGATGATCACGTGGAAACAAAGCATACGTGTTGAGCTGGACAAGATATGGTGCGGGTCCCACCGCAACTTTACTGTGCTAAAGCCGTAGATACTACGAAAAACTATACTGTATTATTCCTTTCCCGTTACCTTTTATTTTAACATGATAAAGAAAATGTAAAGGATTTTTCGGAGGATGATTAAAGGATCATTTGTGTAACTTATAAAAAAAAGATCATTTGTGTAAGGATCACTAACTAATCCTCTAGGTTCCTGCTGGAGGCGAGTAGTGTACGTACATATTAATATTGGAAGGGATCTATCATTTCGTATACCAATAGTATTTTTCTCTGGACGTAGAGCGGTTTCGACCGATCGAACAAGACGATCAAGACCTAAAAAAAATAACTCTCTAGGTTTTACCAAATATTTTTATATTTTTAATTATAATTCCTAAATTCTAAAAATAAACCATAAATAAACCCTAAATTCAAGATTTTAAACCTTAAACCCTAAATATTATTAATTAAATTTTATTAATATTTAAGAGAGTGGGTGACCCTAAAGTTACTCAAACAAATTCCGGATGTTTCTGAGGGATTTGTATAGCATTAATATGAATAAAATTATAAAGTATGATTTTTCTTACCACAAATTTGTCTAAGAATCATCGATCACGGAGATAAATCTCTAGGGTGTGTAATGTGTATACATTCAGGATTTTAGATGACATTAGAACTTAAGAGCTGTCATTACAAAAATCAACCGTTGAGAAAAAAAAGTATGTGCATAAATAATATTAATTATTCATATGTTTTTTCAAAGGATAATGAGTCGATCTAGTATATATTACTAAAGCATTAAATATTGAATAAACATAATATTCTCACATTAACCACATAAGCTATCATTATATGTCTATTTTACGTTTTATATGTCATAATTTTTTTGTTATAATATTTATTATTATTATATTTTTATGATATAATCTGATTTTTTTCAATATATATTATCATATATTATTTGATTTTCAGTATATATAAATAATATACAATAATTGAGTATTAAATTATATTAGATCGACTAAAACATGATCCTAATCATCCGATGGGTTAAAATTTTGTTGGTTTGATCAGCCAACTCGCTGGATTGACTCGATCTGTTACTTTACATGTCAAACCATTTCTCTTGAATATAATATATTTTTATAATTAAAATATTATATAATAATATGTTATCTCTGCTAATTTAATCAAATATATGTGTCATCAAATTCATTGTCATAAAAATATAGTGATCGTGAATTCTTGGGTGGAATCCACACCAAACTCATTATAACACAACTTGATTATTGACCCAAATTTTAATGATACGACGTTCTAGACTCAATTGACTCAACCAACCCATTTAATATGTTGAGCTGTAATCTTTTACATGAATTAAAAGTATGGTCTTGCATATGGTGGTACAAATGTGACTAGATAGATAATTTTGTAATTTGGTTAAAAAAAGATGAAGATTTGTCTTTTGTTGATATCATTATGCTTATTTTTTAAGGAAACGAGAATTACTATCAATTTGGTTTCAATTTCTAATTAACTCTTTAGCAATTCATTCTTCTTTTGAATTCACCAGTTCAACATAGTTACTCACTTCTCTTCTCATTTTGATTTTTTTTTAATTTCCAGTTTTAAATGTTTGGAGCATTGATATAGTTATTTTCTTTGCTCATGATTATAACTTATAGAGAAGCATATATATATATATATATATATTTAATTAACTGTTGAGTTGATTTCAATTTGCATTTAATTTGATTAGTTAAGATGGGTGAATTGGAAAACTATTGATTATCAAATCAATTAAGAACAATATCATAAAAATTGTTTTGCAAGAGGATGATTGAATAGATAAATTCCTCTAACTCATTACGTACAATTGCACCATAGCACTTGTACCAAAATTAGAAGAAGGAAAGGAATAAAGTAGCACGAACCCCATGGGAGGTAAAGAGTTTAGAGAGGAGATCGAGGGATAACTAATGTAGGAGAGATAAATATTAATTTGAAATGATTTGGTTTTTATAATTTTAATACTTGATTAGGAATGAATTAATTTGGTCCATTAAATTAAATCAATGGCTAGTATTTGTTGAACTCTATTCATAGAGTTAATAGCAAACTCTATCGTAGCTGAACCGCATAACAGGAGGAGCCTAGAAAATAAGGAGTTGCAGTTATTTTTTCCCGGTAACCGGACGAGTAACAAATTCCAAAATTTCAATGGATGACATTGTGAATTAAGAGACTATTAATATGATCAATCTCCCTACCTCATTTGTCTTTTTAGAAGCTCAATCAACATTCCAAAATTCATGCCCCGTTCTTAATTATCAATTTTTTTAACATCTAAACATATGAAGCTTGAGGGTTTGTGATTAATGAGGATATTGTGCCCGAATTTAGACAAGGAAGATGGCCTGGAGACGATCTTGGAGGTGCCGATCCCGGAGGAGATGTTCGCCAGCATGGGCACCAATGTGGTTCTCCGGTGCCAGAACATGCAGAGCTGGATGAAGGCTCAGAGCGAGGACAAGTTTTCGACTCCCGTCATCTCGGGTCGGATCAACGAGCTCCGTTTCCTCCTCCACCATGTCGGATCCCCGCTCATCCCTCTCCAGGTCCGCCTCGACAACATTACTCGCCCCATCCGCGACAGCTCCATTGTGAGTGCGCGTTTTATCCAAATGTCGGTCAAACCAAAGACCTAAAAAAACAAATCGAGACTAATTAATGAGCTTGTGTGTATGAATGCGAATGCAGCAAGCATCGACTGCCAAGTACATAGTAACGCAGTACTTGGCATCAATGGGAGGACACGTGGTGCTGAGCTCGATCAAGAGCATGTGCGTGATCGGGCAAGCGAAGATCGGGGCGACAGCGTTCCACCTGAGCGAGCAGAAGGTCAAGACGAAGAGCACGGAGGAGGCGGGCGGGTTCGCGCTATACAAAAAGGTTCCGGACCAATGGTGCATGGAGTTTCTTGTTTCGGGGTGCAAGCTGACATCAGGGTGCAGCGGCAAGGTGTGCTGGAGGCAGTCGTCGGGCCAGAGGAACGTGACGACGGGCCCTTCAAGGCCTCTGCGCCGCTTCCTGCAGGGGCTCGACCCGTGGGCGACCGCCAACCTCTTCATAGAGGCGGTGTGCATCGGCGAGAAGGTGATCAACAAGGAGGACTGCTTCATCCTGAAGCTGGAGACGAACCAGGCCACGCTCGATGCGCAGAGTGGGCCCGGCTACGAGATCATCCACCACACCATGTGGGGGTACTTTAGTCAGCGGTCGGGGCTGCTGTGGCAGCTCGAGGACTCGAGGATGATCCGTTTGAAGCCGGAGGTTGATGACGGGGGTGGCGTGTTCTGGGAGACCAGCTCCGAGTCGGTCATCGAGGATTATCGGACGGTCGATGGGATCAACCTCGCGCACGGGGGGCGCACGTGCATGCGCGTGTTTCGCTATGGGGACAACTCCGCCAACCACCAACGGGAGATTGATGAGACTTGGAAGATTGATGAGGTTCATTTTAATGTACCCGCCTTGTCTCACGACTTCTTCCTTCCTCCTAAACTCACTACTTAATTAGCTACCACCTCACAATATATATTTCACTACGTACTCTACTTCATCCATCCATCCATCCTCCTAATTAATTAATTTCTATATTTTTTTTAGATGTATCAATTAGTTCATACTTTAGAAAATTAACTAATGAGTTCACCCTGCATATATATATATATATATATATATATATAGTACGCACACACTTGTATTGCAACATATATCTAGCCTTTTGAAACACTCTCTTAAAAGCTAAAGAAATAAAAATCCAACGGATTCAAATCTAAACTGATAATTTAACCATAGTTAATATCCTTACTAAAATCTGACACTGTTAATGAATTTGGATTTTTAATATCTTATATCGTATGTTTATTACTGTCTGTGCATATTAGTCATATTTTCTATAAAATCAACTCAGTGAAGCCATATAATTTCACTAGAAGATATTTTGAACAATTCTGAGTTTCATACACTCATCCAAAAAAATAATGTTATAGACCCAGACTAATCTTTACCTTATAAAAAAAATTGTACGCACACGTGCTTTTCGATCTTGCACTATACTCCACATTTGCCCAAAATGAAATACATTTCTTATACTACATGTTATGAAACATAGACACGAATACACGATTATATAACTCGCCAATCAAATCGATCAAATCTAACCCCTCCAGTGAGATAACGCAATGACACAGGCCAGGGATTGTAGAGATTATGTTGTGTAAATTAATGCCTAAGTTTTGATATTTGTTATGCAATATAAATAGGATATTATTAGTATAGTGTATAGTGCTTGTACCATGTACGAGATTTATTTTAATAAATGTTTTTAATACTTTGTAATATAATATTAAAATCCAAAATTTCAAATATGTTTCATAGTACTAAACACTGATTAATTTTTATACATTGGTGTCCATAAAAATATTATTATATAAAAACACAATAATAATTGAATTCAAGTCAAAGTTGAAAGTAAAATAGAAATCATATTTAGTTATCTTAGAAAAAAAGTTGAATAATGATTTTTGTAAAATCTAAGATAAGTATACTCAATGGAAGATCACTAGGTTGTTAGAGGTCTACTTTACTTTAATGTTCCGTGTGTATCTTATTATTTTGACATTTAGTGTTATTGTTGTGGATTTTGCTTGCATGTGACGTCCTATGTGCCTACTTTTGACTTGTTTTCGTAATTTTTGGGTCTTTCAAAAATACTATCTCGACCTAGTCGAGGTACATGTGTGTACATCTTGACCCCGTGCCTCGTTTTTGTGCAAAGTTATAGTTTATTAATCTTAGGATATCAACCAAAATACCCTTAAACTCATGAGCTTCAACATAAATTTTCCAAAATATTATTTTTCTTAAATCCTTATTTTTGAATTGAAGTTTATAAATCCCTTACTAATAATTATAATATTCGACTTAAAACATATTAATTTTACTATCAAAATATATATATTAGAATAAATTAATCAAATGAAGAAATGAATGAAAGTAATGGAATCATAAATCACACAATGGAGATCCAATATCCAAATGAAATATCCAAATGGTTTAGTGTTTAGGTTTTGAAATGAAGATAAGTATTTATATATAGGCAAACTAGTGTTAGGTAAATATTTATAGGCAAATTAGTTTTAGATATGATCATATGATCGATAATAATTACAGAAAAGCATAATCATTCAGTTATGCGTACTTAAGGTCTATGAGGCTTTATATATTATAATATATTTTGTTTGTTAGTTGTTACAATGAAAAATATATACTTTTAAAAATAAAATCAATAATAAATTTTTAAATATAAGAAAAGATATGGCTGGTACTTGCTAGTGTTACGGATAATTATCAAATAAATTATTGTTAGAATAAAACAACCAGGTTTAGAGACAAATTCTCCGGAATTGATATTAGAATCCTAACTAAGATTAGAAATGATATTTAAAAAAAATCTAAATAAGGTAAATTTGTACATTTGAATTTGCATTATCAATTTACATATTTTATGCTTGTGTTTTTTATTAAATTTATTTAACTAAATAAAATTTAATATATAATTAAACTAGATCCACTATTTTATTTTTATTTTTAAAGGTTAGATGATGTGGCAGATGATGGTTGAATGATGATGACACGTAGGCAAATTCAATTGAAGGTCGAAATATAGGATTTAAGTATCTCTTTTAGTATATATATATATATATATATATATATATAAGATATAAATAGATTCAAATCTATCTAGGTTTAAATTTTTTTAGGTGGTAAATTCGAAATATCTCTAGGTTTAACAAACTTCTCAAAATCAGATTCAGTTGAAAAGTGATAAATTTGAAAATTACGAAATATCTCTAGGTTTAACCATAAAATAAAACGTATACAAAGTGAGATAAAAATTATTGTGGTTCCTCGACAATGGATAAGTTTTATACATATATATCTTGATATTAATTTGATAAAAAATTATTTGGTATATATTTAAGTTGTTGTAATGTATTATTGAAAATATGTTTTGATAAATTATTATGTCATCACAATTTTCAGCTTCATGCAAATTGAAACTACAAAGTATTTTAAAATTAATATGCATTTGATATGTATCTTTGATAATGTTATTTAGGGTAATTGGTTATGGTTAGTTCATACTCAGTTGTAATGTTATATCGCAATATTGTTATTTTGTTTTATTTTAAATTATTTTTAATATTCCTAATTCATTTATTGTAATCTTTTTATTGATTTTTGTAATCTTTTAATTGATTTGTATATTTAAATAAGGAAATATTAGTTATAGATTTAGCTTGTAATAAGAAAAGTTTAGTACATAAATCTTTCTATATAAATTTATTTTAAAAGTGAGAGAAAATGAGAAAAAGACATGTGAAAAAGTGAAGGAAATGAAGACACGTGGCGCATTAAGATTTTGCTTTTTGGATCATATGCGGAGCACTCTTACGGTGCGGACGTGCGGAGCATGCACTTTAGGGCCTTATTTATGCACTTTAACGTCTTAAATGTGCACTTTTGTAAAAAAAATAAAAAAATATTTCAAGCATTTTTCTCAATTTTTGGAAAAGTGCACAAATAAGGCCCTAAAGTGCACAAATAAGGCCCTATAGTGCATGTCCGCACGTCCGCACCGTAAGAGTGCTCCGCACCGGAACCTTACTCAGTATTTACATATAGTAAATTCATTGATTTGTAATTTGTAATTTATTTTTGTAATATTCAAATTGATTTTTATATTTAAACAAAGAAGTATTAGTTATAGATTTAGCTTGTAAAAAGAAAAGTTTAATTTTGAACATTGGCGTTTGCACCACCCCTATGGCTGAATTATAGGGAGTCTATTTCGGAGTTCATATTGCCTGGGAGATGGGTCATAGGAGGCTTCTGGTAGAGATTGACTATGAGATTGTGGTGAGTTTTTTACGAAAGGGGTGTTTTATACTCACTCCCTCTCTTTCCTAGTACTCATGTGCCATGACTTTTTTTATAAGAATTTGATTGTCCGTTTCGCTCATGTGTATCGTAATACTAACCGTCTTGTTGATGATTTAACTATCCATACTTTTGATTTTCCTTTAGGCTTTCATTTGGTAATTGAATCACATGTTAGTGTTTTATCTATTATTATTGATGATGGATGGGGTGTGGCTTTCACAAATCTAATTGCTAATTAGCTTGTTTTGTTTTTCTATTCAATAAAGTGTAAAAAAAGCCTACCTCTCTTTTACAAAAATAAAATAAAGGAAGTTTAGTACATAAACTTGAGTAGTAAGCTTTTACTTTAATATATATATATAGTAGATTCTTAATCTTAATCTTAGTAGTTGGGATTAACACTTGAGTAGTAAGCTTCAAGCTCGTGTGAAATTGAAACCACACCTAACCTCAAATCTTTAATTATTTATTACACCAGCATTAAGAACCAGATATGACTAATTGACTACCATTTGAAGGCACAAAATAAAGAATTATTTAAATAAACCCCTCTTAATCTTTCGGGATATGAATAATTTAGCCTTTTAATTATAATATATGCCCCAACTAATAATTCCACAATGAAAATATTAAATGACAGCTTTACATTATTAGGCCCATAATCCCCCCCTCATCCCACTATATAATAACCAAAATCATTATAAAATCTCACCTTCAATTTCTCACTTTCACACCATCAAAATCCCTAATTACAAATATAAAAGAAAAAGAAAAACAACCAAATCTGATCCCGAGAGTGCTTCACAAATACTACTGTCAGCGCCCCATCTCCCTCCCTCAAATCCACGCAACTACAAAGGAGCTTCAGAGCTTCATCCATGGCGGACAGAGTTTACCCCTCCTCCAAACCAAACCCCCCACCTCCCGCAATGAACGGCGCCGCATCCAACGGAACCGCCGCCGCAAATGGAGCGGCCGGCGCCGCAGCAAAGCCAAAGCCGCCGGGCCAACTCTACAACCCCAACCGCCCCCGCGCCCCCGGATCCGGACCTTACCGCCCGAATCCGCTGCGCTCGAAGCGCAGCAGCTGCTCCTGCCGCCGATTCTGCTGCCTCTGCTTCATCTACACCTTAATCGTCATCCTTTGCCTCCTCCTCGTCGCCGCCATCGCCGGCTCCGTGTTCTACGTCCTCTACCACCCCAAACACCCCACATTCTCCGTGCTCTCCGTCCGGATCTCCGCCTTCAACCTCTCCACCCCCGCCGACATCTCCTCCGGCGCCGCCTTCTCCCACCTGAACTCCAAACTGGACTTCACAATCGCCGCGAAAAATCCTAACAAGAAGATCTCGTTCCTCTACGACCAATTCGCCGTCGCAGTCGACTCCTCCGGCGGGATCGAAGTCGGAAACGCAACTCTCCCGGCGTTCACGCATGTTCCGAGTAACACGACGATTGTTAGGGGCACTGTCGCCGGCGATCCGAGTCAAGATCTGGATTCGGACTCCGTGAGCGCGCTGAAATCGGATCTGAATAAGAAGAACGGATTCCCGCTCAGCGTACAGATTGATACTCAGGTGGAGGTGAAGATGGGGAAATTGAGCAGCAAGAAAGTCGGAATTCGAGTTCTCTGCGACGGGATCCGTGGATTTCAGCCGAAGCTGAAGAGCACCGGCAAGAAGAAGAAGACGACGACAACGACGCCGGCGATTGCTACGATTTCCAATGCCAGGTGTAAGGTGGATCTCCGGATTAAGATCTGGAAGTTTACATTTTAGGGTTTGATTTCTTTGAGTTGTATCTTTTTCTTTTCTTATTTTTTCTGCTTTTTTTTTTAAGTTTTGGGATTGCCTGCCTCAATGGGAAAAAAAGGGAAGATTGAATGATTTTTTTCCTTGATTTCTTGTTATATGATATGATATGATATGATATGAATTGATACATAATTTTGTTTCAATTTGAACGTGTGTTTAATTTTGTGGATAATTTGATAGTGTAATTGCTGAACATTTTTACTGGTTGATTGAATGTAATAGGAGAATATACACTTCGATAAATTTGTATGGTCAAATTAAGTGGAGAAAGCCCCAAATAGTTTGATCGGATCTATTCCGTTAGTGCAAAATTGCACTGCAAAAGCTTTAATTTTCTGTGTTTTTTTATTATAAGGAAAATTATTACAACTAAGATGGGAACGAATCATGAATGTAGTCAATGTTGGCCAACCTAAAAAAAAAAAGCTGTTCAATGATAATTTTGTTGTAATGATGGACAAAAACCGGGCATTTTCTAGGTGTTTTAGCAGATGAGATTCCTTATACTATATTTATCATTTTATTATCATGGAAACCGTTTTCTTTCAGTAAAAAAAATCACATGTCAGCTATTTTATTTGTTACACCCGAGTGCACTAAATTTAATCCAAGTACAATGTGATGTTTATTGATTAGGGACACGGAGTATATTAACCCTTAAATTGGTTCAGTTTTTGTATTTCTTGGATTTTATGCTACAGAAAAAGTACTTGTTTATACATTATTCCCTCCGTTCCATAATATAAGCCTTATTTGACCGAAATACACTGTTTATAATTGAAGAGAATTTTCGAGATTTCTTTCAATATATAAGAAAAAACATAGTCATGTGGGGTCTTGTTTGATTCGTCTTAACGAGTACTTTGATAATATCAAAATTTTATAATTTTTAGGATTATATTATGAGAGATATTAACGATACAAAACTCGTCTCGATATTTGAACCGGGTCAAAATGTTGCTTATATATTGGGACCGAGGGAGTATTATTTTTGCTGGAAAAAAGTACTTGTTTGATTTTTGTGGTAGGAGGGGAACAATTTACTAAGGGTCTTACTATTCGGCACATAGGCAAAATTGCCTTTCAGCGCATAGGGTTGTCACGTTACGTGTGAAGTCACTCCACACGTAACGTGGGCGTATAAGCAATGATGTATTAAGCCTTGAAATGATTAAATATCAGATAAGAAAGTACGCTAGCTTGAACCTTCATGGAGACAAAAAAAATCAACTTACGTTCTCAAACCAGCATCCTCCATCTAGTTAGGACTAATGTCCTAACATTTTAACATTGATAAATAAAAAATAATAATTTTAAGTTTCAAACTTTTTTTAACGTGAGGTTTAAAAGAAAAAAAAATTAAAAATTTTTAGGAGTGGCTCCACACGTAACGTGTGGTTAAAAAAAAAAAAATTACCCCACGTTACGTGTGGAGTGGCTCCACACGTAACGTGACGACCCTATGCGCTGAAAGACAATTTTGCCTATGCGCCGAAAAGTAATCGTGTTTACTAATTGTGTGTGAATTCCACCGAAATCCTGTAAAAAAAGAGGGGAAACATTGTAATTGAATCAAAACAAAAAGAATAATACTGAGAAACGCTCCCCTTTAGGGGAGCCGGCCCTAGTGGGCCTTGAAATCCCTTGGCCACCGCCTCCGACGAGCCACCGCCGCTTCCATGGCACCCGCCTCATCGGCACCCACCTCACCGGCCACGCGTCGCCAGCAGCTCTGCCTCACCGGATCTCGCTCCCGGCCTCCCGCCGCCACCACCTCTCCCCCACCGCCTCCCTCTCCTCTCCAACCCCACCCCTACCCCGTTGCCTCCTTCTGCTCTCCCCTCCATGGTTGTTGAAGGCTCGGCCTTTTCGATCTGGATCCTGATCCATGGCTGATGTAGGCTCGTCCTCTTCGACCACCTCTCCCCCCCGGCTCATCCCCTCCTCCTTCGCCGCCGTCCACCTCCCTCCCCTGTCCCCCCGCCGCCGCCTTCCTTCTCTCCGCCCTCCATCTCTGCCCCGCCGCCGCCCTACTCCTCTCCGCCCTCCTTCTCCGGCCCTGTCCCCCCGAGCAGATCTTGCTTCCTGGATTGGATTTGAGTTCTGTTTTTTTTTTTTTTTTGTTTTGTTTTGTTTTCGTGTGTGTGTATGCAAGCTTGTGTGTTGTACTACTTTGCTTCTGTTGAGTTGATTAGTGTGGAGATCGAGTTGTTCCAGTTGTGGTCGTGGTTGTGTTGAGGCTCCTGAAGATTCAAACGGCAACGTCAGGGTGGTCGAGGCTCTTGAAGATCCCTCATCATGAGTGGGGGCAACGTCATGGTTGTCCATTCAACATTTCTCAGGATTGTTTTCCTGTTTGACCCGTCGTCTGATAGCACTGCTCGTTTGTGCTGTACTCACTTCTCTCACTAGTCTTGTAGCTCGCTTTTGCTTTGTTGTATTTTCATTTGCTTGTTTGTGTACTAACTGGTTTTTTCAGTTGTCGATTTATCGGCCTCTCGAGTGATCCAACATTTTTGTCGGTTACTCGAATTTTTATCCTTATCAAAAAAAAAAAAAAAAAGGAGGGGAAACATTACTTTATACTTGGCCGATATGATGCATGAATTAGTATACATCATATAACCTTCAGTGGTGGCATACTAGTCCATTTGAGCAGTTTTTGTACATGATGTCATGTAACATGTAAATGCAAGAAAAATAGAAAATTCAGGGAAAAAATTAGAAATCATTCTACGTCTTGTCTTTCCGTTTCAATATATTACGTGTTTAATAATATTTTATATGATCAAATGAATCAAATGGTTCTCCATCTCGACTAGGCCCAAGAACGAATAAGGGTCTGTTTAATATACCAACTTATAAAGACATTATTAACTACTTCGTATAAATAGAACTTAAAAAAAAAAGTGTTAGAGCTTTAATTTTTGTGCTTAAAAAGAGGTTTTGGGCTTGTATTTTTTGTAAAAAAATGACATTACAAATTATTGTGACAAAAAAAATTTATTTTAGAAATTTCTTTATATATAAAAATATTTTGTATGATTTTATATTGTATAGTGAATATTTTGTATGGTTTTATATTATATAGTACTATTCTCTGAGACACTCCAGTGAATACTTTGTATGATTGTATATTGTATAGTACTATTCTCGTAACTTAAATGAAATGTTTTTTTATTAAAAGGAGGAAAACACCTTTATTAGTTACTGTGAAGAATAATTCAGAAAATTCATAATCTGGCAACCGAATGATCTACTTCATTATAGAAATCCAAGTGCCTTTTATAGGCTTACAAACCATAACTGAAATGCAACGCAAAACAAGGGCACTAACACCCACTATCTTAACAGAATGAAAGACTCTGACTAAACCAATTGAATTGGTCAATTTATTCCTAAATAGACGCAACTTACTTATCTTAACAAACCCTCCCTTGAACTTAACTCTCAGTAGAGTTCAGTTCACAAGTCTTCATACCAAGCTCTTCTCTGATCTTCTGGAAAGATGCCAGCTTCAAAGGCTTCGTCATTACATCAGCCAACTGCATTTCTGTCTTGCAGTAAACAAGTTTAATAACACCTTCCTTGGTTAAGTCTCTCAAGAAGTGATAACGAACCCTGATATGCTTAGACCTTCCGTGCATAACTGGATTTTTGGACAGTTTAATAGTAGATGTGTTATCACACAGCAACACCATCTCTTTAGCTTGACTATGGCCGATCTCCTCCAAAATCCTTCTCATCCAGATGGCTTGACAAGCACATGTAGCAGCTGTAACATACTCTGCTTCAGTAGTTGAGAGGGTCACAATAGGTTGCTTTCGTGAAGACCAAGCTACTGCACCTCCACTCATCAGAAAAACATAACCTGAAGTGCTCTTGCTGTCGTCTATATCCCTTGCATAGTCGCTGTCAGTGTAGGCCATGAGATTACTACCTTCCCCACGTTTGTACCAGATCCCATAATCTATTGTCCCCTTCAAATACCTCATGATCCTCTTTGCTGTTGCAAAATGTAGCTGAGTGGGACTGGCCATAAATCTGCTAATGAGACTGACCACAAACATCAGATCAGGACGTGCTGCAGTGAGATACATGAGACTGCCCACCATTTGCTTGTACACAGTTGAATCGACTGTCACACCATCCTCATCTCGACCAATTTTCTGTCCAGGAACAATTGGATTGCAAACATGGTTGTAGTTTTGCATTCCAAATCTGTCAATTACTTCAGCAGCATATTTCTTTTGACATATAAAAATCCCATCAGTTCTCTGCACCACTTCTATTCCAAGGAAATATCTCATATTTCCCAAATCTGTCATGTCAAACTCATTCTTCATGGAACACTTGAACTCATTCAATAGGCTCTCATCATCACTGGTAAATAACAAATCATCAACATAAATACTGACCATCAGAATTTTACCTTCCCTCCTCTTAACAAACAAGGTATGTTCACTGGAACTGCTCTTGAAACCTTCCTTGATGAAATGGGATTCTATGCGACTGAACCAAGCCCTTGGCGCTTGTTTCAGACAATAGAGAGCTTTACGCAGCTTGTAGACCATGTGCTTCTTCCCTACTATCTCATAACCTTGAGGCTGCTCCACAAATAATCTTCCTCCAGTTCTCCATGCAGAAAAGCAGATTTTACATCCAACTAGTAGAGCCCCCATCCTCTTTGTGCATCCAATGCAATAATCATTCTTACAGTATCCATTCTTGCCACAGGTGCAAATACTTCTGTGTAGTCCACTCCATATTGTTGTGAATAACCCTTCACCACAAGTCTGGCCTTGAATTTATCCACCTCTCCCAATTCATTGAGTTTGGTTTTATAAATCCATTTCACACCAATTGTTTTGGCTCCTTTGGGAAGCAAAGTCAGAATCCATGTCTGATTCCTTTCAATAGACTTTATTTCAGCATCCATTGCCTTCCTCCATTTCAAATGCTTGACTGCCTCTTGAAAACTTGTGGGATCTGAGATGACCATGAATGCAAGATGCTCACTATCAAATGTCTCAACTTTTATCAGATTTACCTCATCCTCTCCATCTGATAAGTCTTCTCCTGAAGTGTAGTCAGCAACCCATGTTGGTGGTTGTTTGACTCTGCTCTCCCTTGATGTGCCTTCTTCAATTTGAGGAGGATTTTCATCCAGATTTGCATTTGGATTTCCAGTCTCCTCTTCTACATCTCATCCCTCATTCACAACATTGTCTCCTTCCCCATTTATGGTGCTGTCATCTTCCCATTCAAACTCCATGAGTTGTTCAGCAGTGTATTCAATATCCCAAGTCCATGCCTTCTCTTCTTCAAATATCACATCTCGGCTGATGTGGATCTTCTTCTCAACTGGATCAAACATTCTGTATGCTTTGGATTCACTACTGAAGCCTAGCAAAACACATTTCACACTCTTATCATCGAGTTTGGTTCTTTTCACATCTGGAATGTGAACATGTCCTATACATCCAAAAATCTTGAAGTGTTCCACCGATGGCTTTACACCACTCCATGCTTCTTCAGGTGTCATATCTTGTACAACAAAAGTAGGACATCTGTTCAGTACATGGTTTGCCCATTGCACAGCTTCAGGCCAGAACATCTTTGGAACTCCTTTTTTTGTTAGAATGGCTCATGATGGTTCGATTCTTGCGCTCAACAACTCTGTTCTGTTGAGGTGTATAGGAGGTAGTGAGATGCCTTTTGATTCCATGTTCCATACAAAACTCCTTGAATTCTCCCCCTCTATCAGTCCTCAAACACTTGATGAATAGACCTGTTTCCTTTTCAACAAGAGACTTGAACAACTTGAAGTGCTGGAAAGCTTCTGACTTCTCCAATACAAAGAATATCCAAGTTTTTCTAGAGAAATCATCAATAAAGCTAATCAAGTACCTCTTCTGGCTATTTGAAGGAGGAGAGATTGGACCACACAAGTCAGAATGGATGAGCTGCAGCTTCTCAGTTGCTCTCCATGAGCTCTGTTTTGGAAATGGCACTCGGTGTTGCTTCCCTTTCATACATGCTTCACATGTGATTTTTGCTTGTCCAATCTCAGGCAAACCAATAACCATCTCCTTCTGATGTAAGGTGTGCAGACCTTTGTAACTAAGATGCCCATATCGATTGTGCCATATATCTGCCTTGTCTGATACATCAACCTAGAAACATCTTTCTTCCTCTGTCCCACCACAAGATTCAGCAAGCAAATTAAACATACATCCTATTTGCTTTCATGACAGACTCAACAATTTTTCCTTTTGTAGGTTGAAAGATGCAACATGTCCTATGTTCTCCTCCTTTAAACAACATATCTAACCCTTTTTCTTGAAGTTGTCCAACACTAAGCAAATTATTTCTTAGCTCAAGGACATAATATACATCACTCATCACATATCTTATATCCTTAAGCATGATTTTCACCACACCCTTCCCATGAACAATCAAACTCTGATTATTTCCAAGTTTAACAGTATGGCCGAAAGCAACATCTAAGCTTGAAAACATACCTCGATCTCCACTCATGTGATTTGAGCATCCAGAATCTACAAACCAAGTATTCCTTCTCTGTAATCCTCGAAGTTCCACCTGTGCCATCAGTAGAACTTCTTCATCCTCCTCTGTATAGTGCACTTCATGTTTCCCATTTGGACATTCATACTGGTAATGTCCAAGATTGTGACATTTATAGCACTCAATCGTAACCTTGTTGAAAGAGCGTCCTCTGCCTCTTCCTCGACCTCTATAAGAGCCTCTGCCTCTACCTCTGACATTTAAGGCTTGATCATCTTCTTCATGCTTGGGTTGCCTGAACTTCTGCTCATGCACTGCCAGCGAGCTCTGCAGCTCATCAATAGACATCTTCCTTGTGTCTTTAGATTCCTCAATGAAAATCACCACATATGTGAACTGATCTGTCAGAGTTCGAAGGATCTTCTCTACAATCTTTGAGTCTGGCATATCCTCTCCATTGCTTCTCATCTTGTTTGAGACAACCATTACTCTGCCAAAATACTCATCAATCTTTTCATATGTCTTCATGACAAGAACTTCAAATTCTCTCCTCAGAGAATTGAGAAGCTATTGTTTCACCCTTTTATTTCCTCCAAATTTGCTCTTCATTGAGTCCCAAATGATCTTGGATGTTTTGCGATCCAAGATCTACTCGAACACAGTTCGATCGATCACCTGAAACAAGTAATGTTTTACCTGATGATCATTCACCTTCAACTCCTTCAGTTGTTTCTGCTGTCCTGGAGTTAACTGAGTTTCTTCTGTCGGTTTCGAGTAACCGTCAGCCACCAGATTCCATAAGCTTTTTGCTCTCAGAAGATTTTCCATTAATTCACTCCAATGATCGTAATGGCCATCGAAGTGAGGAATTTTTGTGAGAGATCTCTCGTCGCTCATGATTTCTTTCTGGGATCACCGAGCTCTGATACCAAATGTGAAGAATAATTCAGAAAACTCACAATCTGACAACCGAATGATCTACTTCATTATAGAAATCCAAGTGCCTTTTATAGGCTTACAAACCATAACTGAAATGCAACGCAAAACAAGGGCACTAACACCCACTATCTTAATAGAATGAAAGACTCTGACTAAACCAATTGAATTGGTCAATTTATTCCTAAATAGATGCAACTTACTTATCTTGACAGTTACTATTAACGTTCACCTTGTTTAGTTGTTTAATTGTTTTGTCATTTGTGATATGAAATGTACAAGTTTATAGTGGGTTGCCCTTATCTATTGATTGTAACAATATTTCGTCTTCTTTCGATGACAATACGCTCTACATAAATAATTGTTATTTTACCCTTCAATATATATAAAATTTATAATTTATTAATTACCCATTTTATTCTTAGTCATTTTGCATATAAATAAATAATGTGTGCAATTTTCAATACCAAAACTAACTTTGTCATAAATTATTACCTGAAATTACAAAAAATTTAGACTAAAATAACATTTTTAATGGAGTGAGTAATCTAATTCAAATCCCCATTGTACCAATGACTAATACTAACATTTTAAACGTCAAATAAATTGTCCTATATAGGAAATTATCATTTGTATTTCCAATTTCCAATAGGACAACATAATATATACTTCAGTCGTTTTTTTTGGGGGTTAAGTACTTCACTCACTCTTAAAAATGTTGGTTACGGAGGATCGTTAAAGGCCCATTGTTTACAGTTGGGCTGGGTTTGAGCCCAATAACATGATTCATTACCGATTAGCTATTTGTTACATTTGGGTTAAGTACTTCACTCATTCATTATCGATTTGTAGCGTTATAACTCTTAAATATCTTATCCGAAAAGATGCTCTAACGTAATCTTCCAATGATAAATGAAGTCATCCTAATATATCTTTTATTAAAAATTTTGTATTACTGGCTATTTGTACACCTCTTTTATGGGTTCTCAACTTCTCATCTTACTTTCCTCTTTTCAATACCATTTAGGTTACATATAAATGTAGTTAAATCGCTGACGATGGTGCAACTTCGGTTAATCGTGTATATTAGGTTCAGATAAAACGGAGTGTTATGATAAAAAAAAAAAAATTGTGCTCATTGGATGAGAAAAACATCAATGACCCAGATCTAATCCTAATGATTGCAAATTAATAAAATAGGCTACATGTATCGGATTTATGGGGATTTTATTTCTTATGTTGTTAATTTCGTAAAACATCTCTCTCTTATTAAACCGTATGTCTCCCCTAAATTAATCTCTCTCTCCTAAACATTGCTCCCATCTCTCACCCAAAGACAGACGAAGTTCTTCTTCTCCACCACGCCATTCTCCACCGTTGGTTTCTGCTTCTCCTCCACTGCTCATCCTCTTCCTAAAATCCATCTTGTTTTGGAGTTGCATACTGGACGTAGAAAGGAGAGGAGTCAAGCCGTCCGTCCGTCTAGCGGCGGCGTTGCATTGGAGTCGTCGGAACCGCCCCGTCGCCACTTCTAATTAGTCATGGGGTACGCTGACTCATTCTTAATTCCTCAATTTCTAGTTCCTATATATGTTTAATCAAGTCTAATTGACATCAATTGTTTAGGTTTAGAGTTCAACTAATTAATCGATGTAGAAAATGATGCATGAAAAGGACCTAATCATTTGATGGATTTGACTTTCAAATTCTTAAAATTCAGATCAATATGGATTGATCGAGGGTTGTTTATTCTTTTTTTCAACAATGATAGATGATAATTGATTAGTATCGATTAATAGAAATAAGATCGCGCTTGATCGAGGTACACGTAAATATGAATTTCATTGAATCTTACAATATCTGATCAATATAAATAATACCATTGGCTTCGATTACAGATCGAGTTCGATCCGGAGTAGTTTCTATTTATTGATATTCAAGTTGATTTGTTCCATATTCATATTCACGTTGATTTATTTGATATTCATTCTGATATAATTTATATTCATTTGAAGGTTGAAGAATATATAAAGAACCCTGATCACACCATTTGCTTGATCCCAGATTCGGTGCAACAACGCCATTGAAGATGATATTCATGATATTAGACGGTGATATTCACAATATTTTGGGGTGATATTTGAGTAACTAGGTGATGATATTGAGTGGTGATATTCATGTTTTAGGTGATGATATTCATGAATTGAGTGTTATATACGTGTAAATGCATGAGTGTGATATTCATGTAATTTAGTGTATATTTATGTGATTGAATGTGATATTTATATTCTGAAGTGATGATATTCATGTTTTAAGTGGAGATATTCACGTCTTTAAGAAATTAAATATCCACATATTAAACAGAGATATTCATAGAAACATGAACGATATTCAAGAAACAATGACAAAAACAACAAGAACAAATTTACAAATCTACGAATTTGCAGAGCATTTAGACGCTGAAAAAATCAAGTGGTGATATTCATGTTTTAAGTAAAGATATTCACGCCCATCGATATTCATAAGCACATGATCGACATTCATAAACACGTGATCGATATTCATGAACCCTAAAATCGTTAAACAAGGAGAAAATGCATCAACAAAATGAAAATCGTGTGTTGATATTATTATTCTTTCTCATGAATATTCTATCATTTTTTAGTATTTTAAAATAATTAACATAATTAAATCTTGTAACCACTTTTATTCTCCATTCTCTCATAAACATTCTATCTTTTTTTAGTATTTAAAAATAATTAGCATAATTAAATCTTATAATACTTTTATTCTCTCTAATATGATGGATAACCTATACCATAATCCCTTAGATCACTCCTAATCAGCCCGTCCTTTATCTAATATCCAACGCTCTTGGTTTGTTTATCTATTTTACCTCAATTTTCGTTTTACGTCAACCCATCTCAATTGTCTGTTGGGTCAATTTTGATTATATATATATACAGGGGCGCGCTCAGGTAAAACAGGTATTGTGGTAAAACGGAAGTACAAATAAGGAGCGTTGGATTGAAGAGATTGGAGGGCTGAATTTGATGGAGCAAAATAAGCCACATGAGGGTGCATTGTATCGAATTTGAATAACCTGCCTTCTTTATTGAATTACCGAAATTAATATCCTACAAAATAGGAAATTGTTCTTACAAAATATGGTAAATGTGCAAATTGGAGAGATAATGAGATTATTCAAATATTTAAACTTTAAATGGGAAGATTATTCTAAATTCGTTTAGATTTAAATTCGTTTTGCTCGTTTAATGATTTTTCAGTGTTCGTGAATATCGTTAATGTGTTCACGAATATCGAACATATGTTAATGAATATCGTTCATGTTTGTTTGAATATCGATTTCTATTTGATAAGTGAATATAAAATATCTTAAAAATGTGAATATCATCACTTAAATCATGAATTTCACCACTTGATAATATGAATATCACACTAAGTTACATGAATATCTCAATTAATCACATTGAATATCAAATTCACTTACATGAATATCACCACTAAATTTGTGAATATTACTACCCATTTTGTGAATATCACCTATCACCCAATTACATTAATATAGTCACCCAAGTACATGAATATCGTCACCTAACTACACGAATATCACCACCCAATATCTTCGAAGCTTTGATTCATGGCGATAAGGTTTAACAATGATATTGTCACGTCGATTTTGGGTCGTACAGTCGCACGATCAACCTGAATATCAACATTATTATAATGAATATCAATAACATTATTATAATGAATATCAACAACATTATTATAATAAAGATCAAGAATATTATATTGAATATCACATCATAAAATTTGAATATCGACTATTCAACGCATGAAACCTCATGAATATAAACAACATTATATTGAATATCACATCATAAAATTTGAATATCGACTATTCAACGCATGAAACCTCATGAATATGAACAACATTATAGTGAATATCACATCATAAAATTTGAATATCTACTACTCAGAGCAAACAATATACAACAGTATCAATGACATCACAATTAATATCACATCATAAAATTTGAATATCTACTACTCAGAGCATGAAACGTACATCCCACATGAATATCAAAGAAATTTATATGAATATCACATCAAATAATTTGAATATCAAGTGCAAATAATACAAACAACACTAGTAATACACAAAAACGACCAACATGAATATCAATGCCATTACAGTGAATATCATACCATAAAATTTAAATATAATTACTTAATTATAAAAAGTACATCCCACATGAATATCAAATGAATTTATATGAATATCACATCAAACAATTTGAATATCAATTACAAATAGTACAAACAATACTAATTATAAATGACACATCCACCATAAGAAAGACTTGAATAAAATAAAAAACTTGCAACAACAACTGAAATTTCAGGAAAATGTTCTCTCGCATGCACACACACTTGTGCCCATCCACCTAACAATCAAAATAGATTAGATGAAGACTGCAAAACAACGTCTTTCACTGCAATTCACAAGCCAAAGATCGGTCTCATATAGCAATTTCAGAAACAAAATTAGATGAAGACTGCAGTGAAGGCAAACACACAACTTCTTACTTCAAACTTAATAGTCGTAATACATGTATAATGAGATCAACAGTTGGCAAGAAGTAACGACTTTTTGCATTAGAAGTCCAGAAAAACCTGAATCAATATTACTTGAAGATGCATATGAGCACATGAGAGGATTGAATTCATACTCCGTAATGAGATCCAACAATCCAATTCGGCATACAAGTAGAAGAGCGCATGATGACAAATTAAGATGGGCGAGTGTCATAGAACAAGAAAGTAGTATCGATTTGGGGTTTTACTGAGAAGACAACCACGTCAGAATCTTCAACAACCTATTGGAACATCAAGAGAAGATTTTCAAGGTCAAGTTTTTTTTTTTATTTGCGAAAGCTAACCGTAAAATAGAGCGTCAAATCAAGGTTGTAAGCAGAAGTGAGAATCAGAATCACCTGTTGGTTGTGATCAAAGAGGGTGACGCCGAAGGATTGGAAGGCCTTGCGGCGGTGGGGAACGAGGACGGAGTTGGTGTGGGACTCGTCGGCGGCTACAAGGACGACGTCGGAGAAGGCGGGGGAAGCGCGGTGTTGGTGGTTAATCGGCGACCAGGCGAGGTCGAATCCGGTGTCGACTTGTTTATTCTAGAACGATCTTTGAACCCGGCGTCGGATTCGGCCAATTCGGTCCAGGCGAGGTCGAATCGGCTGGTGCGGGGCTGGCGGTGATATCCGCGACGCCGGGCTGGCGGTGCTCTGTGTGCAGCGGTCGGATATGCATCTGGTGGCGGTGCTCTGCTCCCATCAATGGCACCGACCTGTGGAGGAAGAACAGGGAGACGAAAGAGAGAGAAACCGAGGGTTGAAGACGGAGACAGATTAGGGGGAGGAGATCGTGGGAATATGCCACAAATCACGTTGGATGGAGCCAATCGGATGTGTGTCTCCTATTATATAATATGTGCATCCTCCTACACCCAAATCTCTACCATCCAATAAAATCTAATCTAAAGGTTCATAACAATACTTCCGTTTTACCTTAAGAGTCCGTTTTACTTATCCTAATTCTCTCTCTATATACTGAACTACTGCTGTACGATTTCGGTTTGATTCGGATATCCACGTCGGTTCGATTTACAAAAAGTACCGGTCCAGACACATAATAAGTTGACGGAGTTTGGTAAATATGGGGACAGATTCGTAATTTTATAATCACATAAACTAACGAGAGAAGAAATGGAATATCCTCTGCATCTTCTTCTCCTCTTCTCTCTACCCAATCCCCATCGTTAACGGGAGGAAGCAAGCTCAGTGGCAGTGCCAATTTCCAACCCCCACAGCATTTCAGCCGTTTCCCCGCCAAATTAACCCCATCCATAGCTCATTACTGGAAGCCTCCACTTCGTGTGCATTTCCCCTCTCCTTCCGAAGGTACTTTTCGTCTTCCCCAGGTACTTGTTTCTGGTTCCCTTTTCTCTTTACCATCTACTCCTTTTTTTTCTTTCTGTTTTCAGGTTGTTTTATACCCATTGTCAAGATCAGTTTGTTTCTTTTAGTTTTCGTTTATGGGTGATGAGCCTGCAGCAGTCTGCACACCATCTGTTTGTGAAATTGCCTGAATGACTGTTTGAAAAACGGTATTGTAAAAAATTAAAGGTCAATGTTGCGATTTGTAACGAGTATGAAATTAAGCAGTGAAAAGCCCTTCTCTGTATCTGACGCTGGTATATGGAATCTTGGTTGAACAGTTATTTAGTATTTGATTCGGCTACTTTGATCCCGGAAGTTGTAGAATAGTGTTCCTCATTTCTATCCTTGGCGACTGAAATATCCCAGCCCAGTTTATCCCTCTAAAATCAAAGTTCAATACCGTTGGTATTGCTACAAATAGAGTAAGAAGACTTTATTTTGATATAAGATTAACATAAATGCTCGGGAGCTTCATCATCTTATTCTAAAATCTAGTTTTAAAAGTGAACACGTTTGTAATGTGATCTCATCGCCTATTTGGCATGTACGCTGCTGGAGCAGTCTAACTCCCACAACCTTTCCATGACTGAGTTGTTGCCCTTCAATGTAATTGTCGTGTCTTTAATTTACTCCAGCTGTATCAAAGACTGTAAAACACAGCCCATAATTTCATAACTACTTGTTTGATTTGTTTCTGGCTTGACAATATCATGTATTTTCAGAAATGAGAATGGTAATGTTTCGGTTTTATGCTAGTGTAAGGTCATTAACATAAAGGTGCATTCTTTGGCAGGCATTTTCATTTACTGATAAGGAGTCTAGAATGGCACACCTACTTTCGACTTCTTGCACCATGAAATTGTCATCTAGTAGCAAATGCTCCTTGCTACGTTTCAACCAAGAGTTTAAAAGTTGTCCATCATCTTTCTCCCTGCAACCCTCAGAGTTCCAGAGTAAAAGACTATTCCACCATGGAAAGAATCATCAAAGGACGTCTATTGTACGTGCAACTGTTGTTCCTCTGAATCAGGAAGCCAAATCAGAGACAAACACTGGATCAAATGGAACCTCCAGTGAGGTGCCAAAGGGCAAGAGAGTTATGGTTATTGGAGGAGATGGATACTGTGGTTGGGCAACAGCTCTGCACCTCTCCAAGAAGGGTTATGTAGTTGCCATTGTTGACAGCCTTGTGCGTCGTCTGTTTGATCATCAACTGGGGCTTGACTCCTTAACCCCTATTGCCAGCATCCACAACCGCATTCGTCGTTGGAGGTTGCTTACGGGGGAAACCATTGAACTCTATGTTGGGGACATTTGTGACTTTGAATTCTTGACGGAAGCATTTAACTCATTTGAGCCTGATGCTGTCGTTCACTTTGGGGAACAACGTTCTGCTCCTTATTCCATGATAGATCGCTCAAGAGCCGTGTTCACGCAGCATAATAATGTAATTGGTACGCTCAATGTGCTTTTCGCGATAAAGGAGTTTAAGGAAGATTGTCATCTGGTGAAGTTAGGAACAATGGGAGAGTACGGAACTCCCAACATTGATATCGAGGAAGGCTACATAACCATTACCCATAATGGAAGAACAGACACTCTGCCTTATCCTAAGCAGGCTAGCTCTTTCTACCATTTGAGCAAGGTTCATGACTCACACAATATAGCATTTACTTGCAAGGCTTGGGGTATCAGGGCAACTGACTTGAATCAAGGTGTGGTTTATGGAGTGATAACTGATGAAACCGAGTTGCATGAAGAGCTAAGTAACAGGCTTGACTACGATGGTGTGTTTGGAACGGCCTTAAACCGGTTTTGTGTTCAGGCTGCCGTTGGTCATCCACTCACAGTATATGGTAAAGGAGGCCAGGTAAGCTCTGCATTTACATCTCTCTTTACATTTACTGGTTTTGGCTAATTGTACATGCAGACAGATTGTGCAAGTAATGTGCAGAGTAGTAATGTGACAGAAATGCATTTTCAGTTCTTACTTTGTGATGATTAATATGGAAAATTGGCCTGATAAATCAATTTTAGTTACATCTAGGACTTTGTGGTTCTGTTTCATGTCATTAAAAATGATACTCTTAGAACTTCTTGTTCTTATACAGAGCATTCTCAGGTGATTGGCAAAGTTAACTTTTTTTTTTTTATAGAGTTGCATGTGACATACTTAGTTAACACCTCCGCTTATCTTTGTGCTCAGACACGGGGATACCTTGACATTAGAGACACAGTGCAGTGTGTGGAGCTCGCCATTGCAAACCCTGCAAACCCTGGTGAGTTCCGGGTCTTCAACCAATTCACAGAACAGTTCTCAGTAAACGATCTTGCAGCTCTCGTGACCAAGGCGGGACACAAGCTTGGATTGACCGTGGAAACCCAATCCGTCCCCAACCCAAGAGTAGAGGCAGAGGAGCACTACTACAATGCAAAGCACACGAAGCTGATCGAGCTGGGATTACAGCCACACCTCCTTTCTGATTCACTCCTGGACTCCCTACTGAACTTTGCTGTCAAGTACAAAGACCGTGTTGACACGAAGCAGATCATGCCGAGTGTCTCATGGAGGAAAATGAGTGTGAAGCCCAAAACTGTTGCTGCCTGATCTTCTGGAAAGGAAACGTGGTAGGGCGCGGTATGTTCTGCTGTTTCTGCTTGTTTCAGGAAACCATGTTGTGGTTTTTGGTGTTCAAGAGGTTGAGAAGTTTAGCTGTACATTAGGGATGTTCTGTTGTATGCTGTGCTAGTTGTTTATGTGAAACCAACAAAGTAGTCATATTTGAGTGTTCAATCTTATGTTTTAAGGTTGTTCCCTGGGAATCTACAAGTGATAAGCTGTGAAGCACGGACACGGAAACGGCACGACACGGGAAAGCGGCAAACCCAAAAAATAGAAAAAATGGACACAGTGGGACACGGGAATATAAATTGAATTATATATCATTTTAAAGCTATTGTAAAGAGGAATATATTGACATTAATAAGAGATACATAAATAATATCCAATGGCATAAAAATGGTTAGTATTCTTAACAATAAAGATAAATAATATTCAATGGCATAAAAATGGTTAGTATTTTTAACAATAAAGAGGTGGGCACGGGCTGGACGACGGTGGCACCGGTGAGAAGAGACGACTGGTGGTGGTGAGGAGCGACTACTGGTGGGTGGTGAGGAGCAAAGGGAGTAAAGATCGAAGAGAAGAGCGGTTGGCTGCTGTTAGCTAGGGTTAAAATTAATAAGAGGAATTTTTATTTTTATTTTTCACTGATCAAAACACTGCGTTTTGATGTCCTAGTGTGTCTTGACCGTGTCCAAGACGTGTTCGAAATATTGACCATGTCCAAGACGTGTCTGGGATATTGACCGTGTCTTGACGTGTCGAGCCGCTTCCTGGCTGTGTCCTGGCGCTTCCCCGCGTTCGACACTGGAACGAGACCTTCCTAGCCGTGTCCGTGCTTCACAGGTGATAAGTGTTGGAGAAAGGGCTATGCTTTTGTGAGCCCAGAACACTTATACTTGAGGAATGTATGCTCAATTCCTTTTAACTTGAGGAATGTATGCTCAATTCCTTCTAACTCTTGGAGGCTGCTCCAAGGATGTTTTTTCCCTAGCTCTCAAGATGTAGAGACACTAATTAGAAGCTCTAATTTGCCTTTTCTTTTTTCCTTTCTGGAAGGAATTTGCTTGGGCCACCCATCCTCTCTTAAAAAACATGAAAATATTTTCATAATTAAGATTTCAAATTAATATTTAAGATTTAGGGTTTATAATTTAAAAGTTGCATCAGGTCACCAAACCAACCTCCGGAAGGAATGAATAGCTGATTAATAGAGTTTAAACAAATTTGAATGAGGTCTATAATGTAGAGACACAAATAACAAGTTTGCTTGCTCTTGTCATTATTCATGTTTCTTAAATTCTGAATTTTATAATGCTTCAACAAATCTTTTGCACAATCTGCATGTTTGCTCTCAGCACAGCACCAACATGGCAAAATCTCTTCCCATTAACACCTGCAACTAATTAGCTATACTTGTCAATAGCAGGTGGACATTTTTGCCAAATATTAAACTTTTATATACAATATATATATTTATATGTACTCTCTGTTTTAAGGTGTGTGTCACGCCGCAAGTATTCCAACTAAATGAGTGGTTATTCAGAAGTTTAAAATTCCCTCATTTTGTTTGTGTGTGGATCTGTCTTTTGCAACCTTTTTCATATTGATTGTTGTCCTAAGCAACTTGTTTAGGGAGGAAGCAAAAAAACAAAAGAAAAATTATATAGAAATAGTGTATATGTGACTGTGAGACATCACTAAGTTGGAGTGGCCTAGAATATTTCTTTGTGTACTAACTTTATGCTAATTTATATAAAAAAAACCCTATTAAAGGAAGAGGATTTTCTTAATTTTGCCTAAAATGAAGGCAATATACATGGTAATAGAGACAGGTAGTGCAAGTGTGCAACTGCCAAATGGTGAAGGTGCAAACTGCAAATCATGAATTAAAGAATTGCCACCTTCTCATAATTAGTAATTAATTAAGCTTTCTTAATCAAACTTTTTTGGGGGTGCAAGTGGGTACCCACCTTCCACATTCACATGAATAGCTACTCTACCAAGCAAGTAATGCCATCAGCACACATTTGATAATTAGTGGTCCTATTTAGCTTTTTAATTATTTTGTTATGAAATGTTTGGTTGGGTTTGAAATTGGATTTCAAGTTTATACTATTGTTTGTGTATATGTTCTCACTTTTTAATTATTTTTTATTAAAAGTCGAGTTAGATTGCGAATTCAGGTTGAATCCAGTACAAGTCGGATCGAGTTCGTAGATTAAATCATATCTTGTTAATTTGGAGCTACAAATTTGCGAGTCAACGATGGTTCTTTTCCACCACATATTGTGAATATGCTTTACAAGTGTAAGATTCAAAATGGGAGATTCTCTTATCTTTTAAATGTTGGAAGAAATGATTCTTAGGTGGGTCCATTTTGTTTTAATTACACAATGGAAAGGGAAATATCATGAATTCATGATCTTACTATCAAACTTTTCATTATTGCTTTTTTGAAGATACATTTGATGTTTTGAATACGAAGGAATGAAACATTTAGAGCTTGGTTATATAGCTTTCAGCTAGGGCTGAGCATCGGTCCAAAATCGAACCGAACCGAAAATCGAATTTCGGATTTGAATGAACCGAAAATCGAACTGAATATACTCGGTTTGGTTCGGTTTCGGTTTGGTTTTGAACCGAATTGAACCAATTTTTAATCTTAAATAGTGTTATTGCGTACCGATGTCACTCACAAAAAAACATTTCCACATGTATATATAGTTTTCAATCCAAAATATATAAAGCTTACAAAATAAAAAAATTAATACTTATAAATTAGATCTATTTCAACTATAAATTAGAGATTTAAATAAATTATGAGAAGTATTAATTGGAAAATGGAGAGATGAAGTATTGCCCGGGACGAGATCGAGAGAGGTGAAACAAAGTGGGAGGCTGATCGGCTAGGGCCGGACCGGCCGGTGCAGTCCACAAATCAAAAGAGAAATGGAGTAGAAAATAAGGGTTTAGTATATTTGTATAAAATAATCGGTTTAAACCAAACCGAACCCGAACTGAAATATCAAAATATGTAAACCGAACCGAAAAACCTCGGTTCGGTCCAAAATTTCGGTTTACCCGAACCGTGCTCAACCCTAATTTCAGGTATTTATATATTTTTTTAAGTGGAGACATTTTTAAAAATATCTAACATTTTGTTCTTTATAATTTTGAATTAAATATATTTGGATTTTAAATAAACAGAAATGGTATACAAATATAAATTGGGTATAAAAAAAAATAGTAGAAATTCTTTATTATTGGGTACGTATAAAAAAAGTAATATGATCTTTAGAACTTATTTGGTATATATATACAGAAAGGAAATTATTCTAAAAGCTATAATTAACCTAGTGTAATTATTCTATATTTATTTTCTAAATATGTTAAAAACAACAATTCACAGTATAAGACAAATGAAGTCTTAGGTATCCAGACTTACATTTTAAATTGCATTCAGATTAGATTAAACTATCAATATAAAATCATATTCAATTAGCATTTTAAATTGGAACTAGCCTGTTTAATTTGTGAAGAGGTGTGTATATCGTACCCTTTACAATATACATAGCGATGGAATTTAATTTGTTAAAATAATTTCTAATATTTATCATCATAGCTAGCCACTTGCATCAATCAATATATATTTAAAAGTTGACTTTCTAGCCAATAAATGCTACTCTTTAAATGCTCCAAATGAAAGCTGCATGTTGTTCCTCAGTTGTGTCCGTAAGCTCCATTGGGTCTAAAGGACTTTGTGTCCACTAAATGCTACTCTTCACATTCGGTTTGGGCCTCAGGCGCTTTAGACCATGCATATATGGGCTTTGTATACAAGCCTGCTACAGGCTGTGCTGCTTCTTGCATTTATGCGATGGCCTGAAGAGTAGCATTCAAAAAGCCCTTTCATGTACAACACCAGATGTAACCGTCATTGATTTGTGAAAGGTCGACGTAATGAAATCCAAGCCCTCAAAATCGACGATTAGGGCACTTGGCCAACGCTCCATTTCTTCCACTCTCCTCTTTCGCTCTCATCCTCCAAATCAAACCAGGTATTTGCAATCTCTTCCACTCCTCATGCGAAATTTCTAGGATTTTTGTTTTCACTGTGCATAGTTTTGTGATGTTTTAGCTCTGGAGATGCCAAGGAGGGAGCGAATTCGGGGGCTCTTGCATCATTTGGAGTCACAACTCTTTTTCTTTAACTGGCAGTTTCCTCTGAAACAGAGATAAAGAGAGGGATAAATGACGATTTCAACTACCGCCATATTTGTATCTTTCCTCCACCGCCATATTCGTGTTCCAAAGCCTTGCACCTTCTCCCGCGCAACACCTCCTCCGACTTCTTCATCTAACTTCATTTGCCTAGCAACTGCTCCCTTTTCCAGTTCGAATTCCGGCGAAAGCAAAGATTCTCGGTGGCTCCGGGAGGAGCAAAGGTGGCTTCGAGAAGAGCAGCGATGGCTACGCGAAGAGTCGCGCTGGATTTCTGAGCGAGAATCTTATTGACGAGAGATCTCGATGCTTCGCCTCAGGCTTCAGCAATTGGAATCGGAAATCGAACATCGGACTTCGCTTTCTGACTCCTTATCACGAATTGCTTCTGTTTCACAAACCACAATTTCTCTCCCGAGTCCTCGATCGGGATCTCTCGCACTTCCTCCCTCCTCTTCTCCTCCTCCTCCTCCTCCTCCAGCGGTCACTGAGAAGCAGGATCCAACAGCTAAGGAGAAGACCGAGGAGGAAGACTGCAACAAACATGCAAAGGCTACAAAGCCGCGCAGTAAAACATTGAAGGTTGGATCCGAAGGCGAAGAGGTTCGGTTGATGCAGGTCCGAGCAATTTGCTTAGCATTCTCTTTGTTTTATTGATCCAATTTTATTCATTAATATGCTCAACGATGATAGTGGCGTTGCTTCAATATATAAGGTTTTCTTCAATGTCTGTGGCAGGAAGCACTGCTAAATTTAGGATTTTATTCAGGAGAGGAAGATATGGAGTATTCCGCCTTCTCTTTAGGGACTGATCTTGCTGTGAGAACTTGGCAAGTATGTTGCTCAACTTTGTCTTTTCTTATAAGATAATTACTACGATTACACACCTCTTCTCCACTTTTAGCGAAGAGTTGTATGCTTAACATTTTCTTCTTCTATTTTGTAATTTATTTTTGGTATAGTCCTCTACAGGAGCACCAGAAGATGGTATCATGATCGATGAACTTTTGAAGAGGCTGTATTCATCACAACTAACAGAAGAATCTGATCCATTGGTAAGATTATTTGTGCCGTATCTCTATCCCACTCCTCATGCGAAATTTCTAGGGGTTTTGTTTTCACTGTGCATAGTTTTGTGATGTTTTAGCTCTGGAGATGCCAAGGAGGGAGCGAATCCGGGGGCTCTTGCATCATTTGAACAAATAACTGAATTTGCAAAGGGAAAGAAACTGGCTCTTTTTCTGGATTATGATGGAACAATCTCACCTATTGTTGACAATCCAGAATATGCTTTCATGTCCGATGATGTAAAAATTTCCTGTAGACGCTCTCTAAGATCCTTGGAAGGTAATTTGGTAGGGGATGAAAAACAGGGTTGGGGATTTTAGGGTTTTGATTATGCCTCTGTATTATCTGAAGTGCGTGAACTTAGTTTAGGTTTTTCTTCCATTAGTGTTAATAATATTGCTGTTATGATATTTCTTTCTTTGTAGTTCTACCTATTTTGTTATATTGTCTCCATTCTTCGTGAATTAGCTCTCAAGGGTAATTTTTTATGGGGGCGGATGCGGTAGCTGGGTATAATTTTGCTCTTCGTGATAGAGTTTTGATTGGGAAATGCCTAAAATTGTTCGAGTGTTGTTCTCGGATAATAGTTAGAGATTATTGGCATTTTGATTATGCTTCTTTGGTTGGTGAACCTTAAATGTTTTGCTGTAAATGATGAATGTAGTGAAGAAGAAGCAAAGAAGAAAATCTATAATGTCTCATGTGAGAGGTACTTTGGGTTCGGATGTGAAGTCGATGAAGAAACTGCCAATAAGATGGAAGGTTTGCACTAAGCATTTCACTTCAGTTTGTTCATTTGAATTTTGTGAGTGGTATTGTCAATTCACTATTTATGTTGTCATCTTTTATAGGTCTTCCTGGTGTGCTGTTTGCCCTGCCTGATTCTTATGTTGATCCTGAGTACAAGGATTATAAAGGTAGGAGCGCTACATTCCTCTATTGACCATAAGTGCTATTGCAAATCTCATGAGTCCTGCAAAACATGGTGTTTTTGATGGCCATCCTAACTGTATCAAATCCACTGATAAGCAGGTAAGAACTCATGCTAATTAACCTGACTTGATCTTTGACTGCCACAAACATCTCTTCTAGGAGAAAACAGTTAGAAGTTGAAATAATATGATATGTCCTTTTAGATTGTATAGGGCAAGGAAGGTATCTTATTCCAACCTGCAAGTGGTTTTTTGCCTATGATTGAAGAGGTATTAGCACATTCCTTTTCAATGGAAGAAACGTAATTTACGATTGGATTGTATTTTTGACTCAGTTTAATTTAGGGTTTGTTATATTGATGTTGAGCAGGTTTTGACATCTCTGATTTAAGGCTACTAAAGACATTAAGGGAGCAACAGTAGAGAACAACAAGTTTTGTCTCTCTGTACATTATCGTAATGTAGATGAAAAAGGTGAAATTTCTGAGATCAGATCATGCAGATGTAACTTTTCCCTCCCGTTTGTAAAATGTTGTACATGCTTGATTTTTTTCCTGTTGGTTGAACATTCCAGGATTGGAAAATAGTTTGGGATCTTGTCACTGATATACTCAAGGGATATCCGCGTTTAAGACTAACTTATGGGCGAAAGGTATGCAATTTTGCATTGAAATATACTGCATATAAAAAAAATAACTCCATTGCATTGGTACAATATATACCCCTGTTTCATATCCTGAATCTGATGTTGGTCTATTGCTTCAGGTTTTAGAGGTTCGACCCATAATAGACTGGAACAAAGGAAAAGCGGTCGAGTTTCTTCTTGAATCACTCAGTAATATGCCTCCTTATCTCAATTATTTTATGATCAGTATGTTCTTGTGGAATAGGAGTTAGGTTTTAGAGTCTCAAAAAGAGTTTCATTCTAATATTTAGACTCGCTGCAGGGCTTGCTAATCGGGACGATGTGCTCCCCGTCTATGTTGGTGATGGCCGCACAGACGAAGATGCATTCAAGGTAGGCTTAATTTTACCTATACCTTACAAAACCTACAGAATGGGTTTGAATCACTTCCTCATTCAACCAACATGAATATTACCAAACATTTTATGAATGGAGTCGTCTTCATATCATGATTGCAGGTTCTTCAGGAGGGAAATAGAGGCTATGGCATACTGGTATCCTCAGTTCCTAAGGAAAGCAACGCATTCTACTCTCTCAAGGACCCGTCCGAGGATATGGTTATTGCTTGATTAGTAAACTGAAGATCAACAAAGCTTTTGGTGTTAGTTGGACCTTGTAATATGTATAAGCACTTTTTTGGAGGGTCAGCCTTTCTTTTGAATTTTCGTCAAATTGAACATAAGTGACCTTTTTATTACTATACTATTACATACTACTAGACTCAATGCCTTAGAGCCTCAATGCTTGATTATGATAGTTTAGATGCAAATAAAAAAAAGGAATTGTATGATTTTACATGTTTATTTTGTGTGGAATTTGGTCCAGGTGATGAAAGATGTACTGTGCGGTCTCACTTGTTGATTCTTGGCGATAATGTAAGTAACCGCAAGGACAATAGTGCCAACAAGAGACCTCAACAGCTATGTGATGAAGGTTAGCTTGGTCCCTAAAGCAGAGTATATTGTCACTGCTGCATTACATGTTGCTGAACCCGGTTTCTTCAAGAAATCACAGTAAAATGTCTTTCTGATATCCTGGTAGAAAATGTCAACAGTGACTGTTTTTTCAAGGACATATCTTATTAGCGAGGTTCAACTATTATGATATGTATCTAAAATTAAGCATTTGATTACGAGAAGTTTGTAAATCTTGATAAGTTTCTACATGTGGTAAGACATCTTCCTGTTTTGCCAAACTATCTTATCAGGTAACAACCGAAGTGCTGTAAAAAAACGTTTAGTAGTACTTGGAGACGATCCCAAACTAAAGAGAGGTGTTCATGGACAAAGTTCAAACATAACATATAATTATATAGGCATTTCTAAAATATTATTCAAATATTTTCAAATAAAAAATTCGAATCCCTACAAAACACAACTATTACCTAATTCAAAATTTAAAATGAACTTCTGACCGAAATAAATAAAAATAATTGTACTTCGTACAATCATAGCATTTTATACCTAAAATACTTAGATATTACATTTAAATACATATCAAACAATATATCGTCTAAGATAAAACATGCAGCAATAATCCATATATTACAAACTCACATTTAAACTGCGACACTACATATACACAAAAGGCCCGTATGAAGCACAAGCTTCGATTTCTAGTTAACATCAAAAGTTAATTGGAAAAGAAAAGAGTGGGGTTAGGTTGAGCACATTATATGGCCTATAATGCCAACTAGGTCGGTTCGGGTTGAGATTAATCAGGTTCGATAAAAAACGGATTTGAGGTGTCGGATCGTTAAATTTGTAGATCAATCGGGACTAATCAGGTACGGATTTGGATCGATCTACCGGGTTAAGAGCGTCTTGTCAAAGATTTTAAAAATGATTATTAAAATATTATTTCAATAAAATTAAAATTTATCATTTAAAAAATATTATTATTATATAATATTTTAATAATAAAATATGTTATAATATTTAATAAAGATAATATACTCACATTTGTAACAATTCAATGACGATCACGTAATCTAGAAATTTTCGAGTCGCTCAATCTATTAATTTTTAATCCATTAATTTTCATGTTGGTCTCAATCCAAAAAAGACTGATTAAATCAGATAGAATTTACGAGTCAGATTAAGTTTTGAAAGACTTGGGCCACATCCATCCAATCCTCCTTTTTCCTTAATGGGAGAAAACTATATACTTTAAACTTATTGATTTTGTGTTAGACTTTTAGGAGATTTAGAACCTTTGTTCACTTTCTTTAAAAATATATTGAAGGGTAAGTAATTATTATGATAGACTAAATAATCGGATTACAAACTTGAGTCAAGTCATGTTATGTACGTAGTATGACTATTTGGATCCCATCGAGTTAGATGACAAGAATGGTTAGCCAATTAATGGCATTACATTTATCTATGTTGGTCATCCACTCATTAAGTACCCAATTAAACATAAAATTTAAATTTATTGAATCATATAATTTGAACCAAAAACCACTTGGCTGGCTACTGGGCGCGACCAAAAATGCTCCACCCATATAACAATGATAAATTTGATGAAACTTGACAACAATCCATTATCCTAATTTACATATAATCCATGTTTCAAAACAAAATCCAACTCTATATATGATTTACCAGAATTTTTTATCAGTGGAGCTTTTTTTTTTTGATGGAAATATCAGTGGAGTTATGAATTATTTTCATATTTCGATCAATTCCGGTAATCCGGTCATTAAAATCATCCGACCTAGTCAACAAAAATACTACTACCTCCGTCCCTTTTTATTCTTCTTGATGTGACATGGCACATTCGTCGAGACGAGTTTTGTATCGTTAATATCTCTCGTTACATAATCCTAAAAATTATAATTTTTTGATATTATCAAAGTACTTGTTGAGACGAATCAAACAAGACCCCACATGACTATATTTTTTCTTATATATTGATAGAAATCTTAAAAATTCTCTTCTCTGATAAATAGTATCCCAAAATGAAATAAGGAGTATTATACTCCGTATAAAATTATGCAGTATGTCAGATACCCCACCATATAATTTGTACACTTGTACTCCCATACATAATTATTAGAGCATCATTTAAATATGTTTATGAATTGATACAAATAATGAAATATACAGTAAAAACAAAAAAGTCGATTATGAAATAATTAAAAGGGCAAAACGTACCGAAGCAGCTGAGTCGCTGAGAGGAAGGAGACAAATAAAAATTAATGAATCAAAGTAGTCGAACCGGGAATCCTTGTAATGTTCTTGGAATCTTCATTAACAAATTTACATGAAGAATAATTTATATATATTTTAAAAATTGTAAATTATAACCGATAGTACTACTCTTTAAATTTAATTAGTTCATTGTATCTTTCACAAATATTATATCATAAGATAGTAGATAAATAAAACGCAAAACTTATAGGGCTATTTGTAGAGTTAGGCAATTTATAAAAAGAAGCTTTCAGTTTCTTTTTGTTGGTAAAACTAAAACCCTAATTTAAAAGTGTAATTATTGCCTATTATCATACTCACTTATTATTTGTCACACTTTTGTATTTGTTATTTACAAAATTATCCTTTTAAATTACTGATTAGACACTCTAACTCCCAATTCCACTTCAATTATGCACTTCAATTCATAGTATAGACTGGTCCGTCACTTCTATTAAAATTGTTGAGATTATTTTTTGGATTATGAATGATGCAAATATGATTGGTTTCGGTATTACAAGATGGAATGTGTGAAAAGTAAAATTCAGATTTGTTAATTTGACAATCTTGGAGGGTCACATTAAAAAATTGACGAAATTAAGTTATATTAATTTACTATAAATTGTTTAAGCTAAATTAATATTTTTTTTACAGAACTCTCGTCAAATAAATTAAAAATAAAATAAAATTTCGTAATCTGAGCGAAACTTTAGACAAATGAAACACGTCTATGGCTTTAAAGAAGGATATTAACGTCCGGTATATGAAAAGTGCGTTGTAGAATTAGAACATGATCGATGTGATAATAAACAATAATAATTACTAATTACATACCATCCTATTTTTGTAAGTCGACTGACACACCCAATTGGCCTTGTATATTACGGAGTACATATATTTAGAATCTTATATGAATAAAATTTAATCTTCACTTTCTAAAAATGTTTTCAAAATCTAGAACTCTCTATTTTTTTTTTAATGAAAAGGTTACAAATTTTCATTCATGGTAAGAAAAAAAACTTACAAAATCCTACGTGTTACAAGAAAAAACTCTCAAACTTAGCTTATGCATGCTCAATATTTTTTTTCCTAAAAACCTTTTAAAAGAAATTGTTTACTCCGAGTACGTACGGAGTATTATATAGCTCTGCACTATCGCAATAGTACTTACTACGGAGTATTAATTTATTTTCTTTTTGAAGCGATTAGTTATCGCTTATTATTGAAATTATACAGTAAGTTACAGTATTAATTATTGTTGGTAGAATCTACTTTTTGTATATAGGCGGAACCCCACACCGACAATAATGCTGCAACTTTGATAACTAACACAAACAACAAACAGTAACTGATTCCCTTCTTTTTTGTACTCGTTAATGTTGAATCTCCCTTACCATTAATACTATTGCACGTTCTTATTGGAATCCAAACATTTCCTTGTCAATGTTTACATAATAATACTAACTCTAATTAATTAGTGGCCGGTTAATCTTAATTAGACTGATCAATGATTCAGTACAATTGATCCATACATGAACTACAAATCAATTATGAAAAATATGTCAATATATATATATATATATATATTAATTGGATACAAATTAAATATATACAATCTTCTTCTTCTTGACACTAGCTAGAACATACAAACTAATTCTGATTGGGATTAGTAATCAGCAAATTAATAAAATCAATGTGCAGATTAGCATAAGGTTGGTAATTAAATTTTGACTCATCTCTTCCAGATTCCAGATTATCTACTTGGTAATTAAATAAATCGAAACATGGTTTTCCATAGCTGAAGAATTACAAAAATCTCCCACATCATGCTCATCATAATGATGATAGGAGGAGCTATTTTTCAATATTTTCATTTTTCTTTTAGATGATATTTCACGTAATTGACTTTGATGTGCAACACATATAATATCACATTTGAGCAAGGTAGATAGCAGGATAAAAAAAAAACATACCAAATTAAATGGATCGAAAGTAAGATACATATGCGTATATAAGAACCCTAATTATTCTGCTAATATAACCTAAAAAGATTCCGCAGATTCATCGAATTCTATTTTCGATTTCCCCCTTTTTTTTTTGAAATTCATGTTGGTATCCCGAATTTAGGGTTATTACTGTTGATGTCTCGCGATTAAGTTTTTTCCGGTTGATATCCCTAAGGTTTGAGTTTGTTTACTTCGTAATCAAACCTTTTCATGTTTGTATCATTCCAGTTCAAGTTGATTAAATTCAAGTCCATCATTGTGTCATCACCATCAAATTAATAAGATTTGACTCCTAAAATACTCAAATTCATGTCCGAATCATGTCAATTTGAATTCCGAAGTAACAATCCGAGTCCGACCTTAAGAATTAAAATCGAAACGGTTCGAGTATGAATTTGATTGTTTTAGTAGTCGAATTGAGTCCTTCAAATATTCCGGCCTTGGATTATTGATTCATTTCCAATTAAGTTGAGATCAATAAACATAATGATGAACTACGATTTGATCAATTCGAACTGAAATGATACGATTATGAAAAATTTTGATTACAAAACGAACAAACCAAAATCTTAAGAATATCTATTGAAAAAAACTTAATTGTGGGACATGCATTAACAGGATAACCCTAAATTGCACTGACATGACTTTCCTTTTTTTTTTTTTTTTTAATTTATGGGAATTCAACGATCGAAATTACAATAAAATTGACGGTCATACCGAAAGGGCACCGACTTCGACGAGCTTAGGCACGAGGTGACCGCTGAGGTGGAGGGCGACGAGGCTCTCTAATCCGCCGACACGTGTCCCCCCGATGAAAACGGCCGGAGCCACGGCGCCTCCGCCGGCCTCCTCCTCGGCGGAGGAGGGGCGAGGGAGGGCGGCGATCTCGTCCTCCGCGAGCTCGATGACGGTGGGGTGGACCCCGACGGTGGAGAGCAGCCGCTTCATGACGTGGCACATACAGCAGTTGGATCGGCTGAAGATCACCACCGGATTCTCGCTTATCAGCCGTCCGATCATCGTCTCCGCCGACTCATTCTCCACGTCGATTCCCAACTGCATACCGTTCGATGGCTGCGCTGCGCTGCTCCACAGGGGATTTTAGCCTCTTCGTCGATTTTTGTTTTCTTCCCGTGGGGGAAGCAAAGGGGAGAGGCGAGAGGGATTAATTTATAAACGTTATTTCACGGGTTTTTCAGGAAATTGCGCGCTCTACTATAATGAGCCAGGGAGCAGAGTAGTATTATAGCAATGAAACTGGAAAATTAGTGGTATTTTTTTCTTTTCTTAATAGGAAAAATATGAAGTGAATAGTTTACCCCACCCAATACAAAATTAAGGTCTTGTACACGGTCTTTATTAAAAAATATTTTAACCTATGCTTTACTACAAATTTATTTTAATGAAATTATTACCCAAAAACAAATATTTCAACCCTTAAAAATAATAATTAAATCTTTACATATATAGGAATCAACACTTTTTCTAAAACAAAATATTTAATAAAAAATATTTTTTATATGAATTATATAAACTTTTAAGTTATGTGCCGTGTAAAATTAGAAAATAAATAAATAATGTTTTTAAAATACAATTTTAACCCTATGCACCAAGAACATAAGTTAGAAAGTCCTGTAACAGATGATCCGTTATAATATCTATTTATAGATTCGACTTGTTAGAACTTGTAAAATGGTTAAAAATGTAAAATCATTTTAGATATTTGATAAACGCTACTTTGTAGGGCTTAAGTAAGAGTCATTAGAGGTTTTATTGGTGCCATTCGGGTAGATTTAGACACATTCATGTGTATGACGTTTAGAGGCGAAGTTGGTGTATTTGGAGGTGTTTGAGCTATTTTGGAGATCATATGAGACACTGAGGAGGAAGCCACCAATAGTAGACGCCAAGGAGTTATGAAGTATTGGCGAGGAGGTGCTGAAGACACGCTTTCGGGAGCTGAAGAGACAAAGGAGGAAGAAGCAATCACGGCGACCGCCGCGGAATCACGGCGACCGCCGCGGAATTACGGCGACCGCCGCCAATTCCATTCCTGCGACCGTAGCTACGACTTTTCCATGGCGCCCGCCATGGAAAGACGGCGCCCGTCGCAATTACGGCGCCCGCCGTGAAGGTTGCAGTGGCCGCCGCCTGTGTCAGAAGACCGCCGAGCCGGATTTTCCTTATATGTTATTTTGCATTATTTTATTACTTTTTATTATTTCGTTTTAGGTTAACTTAGCTTTATTTTTCCTTTAGTATTTAAGGGTTGAGAAAAGGCTTGTTTATGGATCATCATAATCTTGGATCAATCTCTGGAACCCTAATTTCTTTCTACGTTATGAAGAACTAAGCCTCCTTGGCTTAGTCAGACGCTGAAGCTTTCGTTTTGATTCAGTTGTGAGATTCTCGTTCTTAATCTATTGCATGGTTTTTATCTTTCTCTTGCTTAAGTTGCTTATGATTGATATTGATAATCTCTAGCCTGCGCAACTAGGGTTTGTTTCTATTGATCTATTGCTAGATCTAGATTGTTACTGGTTGAGCATATCTATTTCAGAGTAGCAACTGTATCGTATTAGTAACTGGTTGTGCTAGTCTTATGCAGAAGAGAATTGATTTACATTCTAGGATAAAAGCTGGTTGTTTTATGCTAGAATTGTATCCAACTATATTCATATCCGTAAGGCTGCTGTTAAACTGAATCTTGATAGTTTCAGGGTTGTTTAATTAGTTAGTGCTAATAGTATCTGGTTGTGCTATTAGTTATATCTGAAAAGGAATTGGAATTTCCATTGCATGAGATTTTGAATGAGTATCTATGATCAACTTGTCATACGAATAGTGGATGTTGTTTGACTAAGTGCTTTTCCCCATCACTGATTTCACAACTCTTTCGCTTGTTTACTTTTGCATGCTTAGAGAACTTACAAAACTCACAAAACCCCCATTTGGTTACGTTTGATTGACATACGAATTGCATATTTAGATAGAATTCGCCTCCCTATGGGTTCGACCTTTACTTACCTAGGACTACGGTTTAGGGTTTGTTTGGATATTTTGCATAGCAGTTTTTACACGACAAAAACCTGTTATCAATATTCTGGAAAATAATTAATAAATTTTGTAGTGTATAAAAAAATGTCATAGCTTGTATGTGGCAGAGGAATTATGAGTTGTTAGAATTGTGTACAGAGGAACTATGCAATAACAGAATCACAACAACCTTTCTTTCTTCCCTTTCTTCTTCTCTATTCCCTACTCTCATCCCAGTCTCTCCATAGACCTTCTTCTATTCCTTATCCTATCTTTCTATCAAATTGAACTCGTGTCCTAGTGGATACAACAGTAGTATCAGAGCTACTATAGTGTCAACAATGGCGGACGACACCCAATTGCGATCCATGGAGGAGAGTATCTGACGCACTGAATCTCAGTTGGTGGAATTACAACAATTCATGAATTGTAGCAAGGAATTCATGAATTCGACTCAGCAATTCATAGATGAATTGCGACAGAAGCACGAGGAACAGGGGCAATCGACAACCGATCAAGCTAAGAAGACTGATCAACAATTTGCTCAGATAGCGGAGATGTTCCGTAGTTTGATGTCAAAGGAACAAACTTCGATAGCGTCCGATGGGGTGCTGGGTCCAAGACCGGCCAAATCGCCGCGAGGAGAGCAGAATGTTTCGCGTGAGAAACAGAATGTCAACAATTCCAGCAATTCTTCGCAAGAAACCACCGGTCGCAGTTTTTCTTGGAACAATGATTCCAGGGGAGGTAATTTTCGTGTTCCTCGATTGGAATTTCCGGTTTTTGAAGGACTTAAACCCCGTAGTTGGATCAGGAAGTGTGAAAGATGCTTCAACATTTTTGAGATCCAAGATTCCCAAAAGATTGAAATCGCTGCAATGTATGTCAATGGGAAGGCTGACATATGGTTGCAAGGGTTTCTTTTGCAGCGACCAAATACTTCTTGGGTAGAATTGAAAGATGTTGTTTGCAAGAGGTTTGGGGAAAAGTAGGGATCTGATATTGTTGAAGAGTTCAACAAATTAGAACACAAAGATGAGTTAGAGGATTATAATGAGAAATTTGAGAGCATATATGTTGGTTGTCGATCCACATTTGCCTAAGTCTTACTTTATTTCTAGTTATTTGAGTGGACTGAAACCTGAGATTAAGACATTGGCTAAGTTGAGTCGACCATCATCCTTAGCCATGGCCTTGGAGCAAGCTAGGCTGTACAACAGTGTTGTGCAAGCCATAGTCAAGCTTAGTAAACCACCTTGGCGACCTTTCACGTCTTTGTATAACAATCGCAACCAAGAACTCAATTGAAGCTTGTTCCTACCATTCCTTCCCAATCTTCTTTGCCACAGAAACCAGTGACTCAACTTACTGATTCCAGGGAAACCCGAAGAGCTGCAGGGCTGTGTTATAGATGCGGGGAAAAGTATTTTGTTGGGCACCGTTGCAAGTCACAAACATTGCATAGTTTGCTGGCTTCAGAGATTGAGGAAATAGAAGCAGCTGAGATGCATGAATTGAATTTGCAAGAGACTGATATTGACAGTGGTCAATTAGAAACTGAGCCTGAGGTGTATGTGCATTCATTGACAGGAAGTAGTCCTTTGACTACGATCAAGATTAAAGGTAAGGTGGGCAGTAGAGGCATTACCATTTTGATCGATAGTGGAGCCACACACAGTTTCTTGGACCCAAGAGTGGCTAAGGACTTGACATTTGAGCTGCAAGCAGCAACTGTGATGGAGGTTGCTGTGTCCAATGGGCATAAGATGTACAACAATGAGATTTGCAAGCACTTCTAGTGGGAAAAGCATGGTACTTTGTTTTCTTACTCACCAAGAATTCTAAGACTAGGTGGCTGTGATTTAGTCCTTGGTGGTGATTGGCTTCGTGACTATTGTAAGGCCCGAGGCCTTAGAAGCGCCATACCATGCCAACCCAGGGACTTCCTAGGAGGTCACCCATCCTGATACTACTCCCGCCCTAGCACGCTTAACTTCAAAGTTCTTTGTCCTCACTTGAACCCTGAAAAGGAAGAGCTCTTGTTGACATGAGTAACACTCTAATCCTTATAGCGGATTACAAATCTGGGATGTTACAACTATAGCCATGTGCTTTTTGACTTTAAGCACTTGTCTATTTCTTTTATGAAAGATGGCAAAAAGATTGAAGTCAGTGGGGTTAAGGAGGAGGCAAGTTTGAAGAGTATGAGTGGATACAAGCTGCACAAACTATTTAGGAAGAAGATACCTATGATGATTACACATGTAGCTCAATTCTTCTCAGTTAGCAGTACAAAACCTAGTGAGCCTTTGTGTGTGCAGGAGCTTTTAGCTAAATATCTGGATGTGTTTGCTGAGCCTACAGGTGTCCCTCCTAACAGAGGCCATGAACATTCTATTCCTCTTAAGCCTGACTCTTCTCCTGTATGTTCTAGGCCTTATAAGTATCCATATTTTCAAAAGAATGAGATTGAGAATCAAGTTAACCAAATGCTTTCAGTTGCTATCATTAGACCTAGTCAAAGCCCTTTTGCTTCACCTACATTGTTAGTGAAAAAGAAGGATGGGTCTTTGAGATTTTGTGTGGAATATAGAAGGCTTAATGATATTACTATGAAGGATAAATTCCCTATTCCCCACATTGAAGAGTTGCTGGATGAATTAAACGGAGCTTCTTATTATTCAAAGATGGATTTAAGGGCTGGTTATCACCAGGTGAGAGTTTCTGAACATGACATTCATAAGATAGCTTTTAGAACCCACCATGGCTACTATGAGTTTAAGGTCATGCCTTTTGGCTTGATCAATGCCCCAACAACTTTTCAATCCTTGATGAACACAGTGTTTGCACCTTTTCTGAGGAAATTTGTGCTTGTGTTCTTTGATGATATTCTAGTATATAGTGAGTCCTTGTCTCAGCATGTACAACATTTGGAGATGGTTTTGCTGTTGTTAAGAGATCATCAATTGTATGCTAAGAGGTCTAAGTGTGCATTTGCTCAGCCACAAGTTGAGTATCTTGGCCATTTGATCTCTCATCAAGGTGTTGTTACTGATCCTTCCAAAGTTGCTGCTATGCAGGATTGGCCTAAACCTAAGTCAGTAAAAGGTTTGAGAGGATTTCTTGGGCTTACTGGGTATTATAGGAGGTTTGTGCAGGGGTATGGAGCTATTGCTAAACCTCTCACTAATTTGCTGAAGTCAGAAGGATTCCACTAGAATGCAACAACTGATCAGGCTTTTCCATCTCTCAAGCAGGCTATGGGTTGTGCTCATGTACTTTGCCTACCTTATTTTTCTCTTCCATTTGTTGTGGAGACATATGCTTGTGACATGGGAGTTGGTGCAGTGCTGCTACAGTAGGGTCATCCCTTGGCTTTCATTAGCCAAGTCTTACAGAGAACTCAACTTATTCTATCAACTTATGAGAATGAGCTCTTAACCATTCTTCTTGATGTGGATAAATGACGCCACTATTTGGAGATTGCTCATTTTTATATTAAAATTGATCATCAGTCTCTTAAGCATCTGCTAGATCAAAAACTTACTACTCACTTGCAGAGGAAGGCTATTAGGAAGCTTCTTGGCATGTCTTATTCCATCCTTTATAAGAAAGGCTCTAAAAATAAGGTAGCTGATGCACTCTCTCGCCGTGATGAATAAGGTTCTCTTAATGCATTGTCTGCTGTAGAGCCTCAAAGGTTGTTGGATGTACTGGCCAGTTACACTGGAGATGATGTTCAACAACTACTTGTCTCTGCTTCTGTGAGTCCTTCTGCTGATTATAAGGTGATTCACGGGTTGCTCATATACAAAAATAGTATATACATTGGCAACAACTCAGCTTTGAAGAATCAACTGATAAGTACATTACATGAAACACCTGTTGGAGGTCACTCAGGTATGCAAGGTACTTATCAGCGCTTAAAACTTCTTTTTTATTGGCATGGCATGAGGAGAATGGTTGAGGAATTTGTGCAACAGTGTGATAATTGTCTGAGGAATAAGGTTGAGCACATGAAATCTCCTAGACTTTTGCAACCTTTGCCAATTCCTGAGGTAGCTTAGAGCAGTGTTAGTTTGGACTTTGTTGAGGGTCATCCCAAGTCCTCTGGCAAAGATACCATCATGGTAGTGGTGGATCACTTGACAAAATATGCACATTTTATTCCTCCGAGTCATCCTTTTACTGCTTCTTCAGTAGCTGAGGCATTCATGACCAATATTTTTAAGCTTCATGGCATTCCTTCATGCATTATTTTAGACAAAGATAAGGTGTTCTTGAGCCACTTTATGGAAGGAGTTGTTTGCTGCTTTAGGTACTTCCTTACACCACTCTTATGCTTATCATCCCCAATCTGGTGGTCAAACAGAAAGAGTAAACCAATGTTTAGAAAATTACTTGCGAGCTATGACTTTCTCCAAGCCTAACAAACCGCAGCTTTGACCAAGATTATTTGTTACCAAAACAAATACAACCAAATCCCCCTTTCTCAGCCTTATCCAAAAAAAAAAGGATCACAACCAACTATCCGACCTAGCCAACCCGGACCCATGCCCGAGCCCTAGTCGCACCCACTCCATGGCCCGCTTGTACCCATACTTCGAGCTCGACGAGTGGGACTACGACCCTTGGTTCGGTGGGGTGAGCTCGTATGAGATAGACCCGAATTGGATTCCGTCGCCTCGCATCCATGCACCACCCCGGCACCGCGTCTATGACTCCCCGCCTCGGCACCGACATGACCAGCCTCGGTACCGACGTGACCCACCTCGGCGCCCCGACTACGATTTCTACCGCGTTTCCGACTCACCGCCCCGACGTCACTACTACGACGCCCCTCCTCGGCACCACCATGATCCGACGCTGTACAGATGATTGGTTGATCTGAACACGTTAGCCACATTATTAATTTGAGAATGTGCTTGTAACTGTTGTGCAACTACAATTGTAACTTCTCTTATAACCACCATGACTTATGTAACTCCCTTGTAAACCGCTGGAGACAGTTACCTGAGATGGTAACTGTCATAGGAGCGGTTGTAACCGCTTGGTAACCGCCCAGTAACTGTATGAAACTTCCCTAAACTTCTATAATTCGTTTATAGAAGGCTCCCACTGCCGATATAAAGGCTTTTTGGGGTGATAGTGTTGGGAGAGACGATCGAGAGATGACAAGAGATTATGTGATCTCTCATTAGATCAAATATTTCCAAAGTCATACATTACATGCACTCTAAAGTTCAATTCCTTTCTGATAGCCTGGATCAGAATTAGGTTGGTTTATCTAATCTCACTTCAAATTTCGTGGATTCCCTAAGGCTATACTAGGGGCGAAATATTGATTTCGGAAAGCTCACAAGTGATTCAAACCTATATCAAGTTATTATTGCCTATGATTGATCTATGGATGTGGAGTCATCTACATCAACGTCCATGAAGGGGAACTCAGATTGCAAGGAGCAGTTCAATTGTTTTGCAGATTCATTTTCTTGGAGAGTTCAGTTCCTCGTCAACAGCTTCAACGCCTTCAGAGGGAACGTTCCAGAGAAGGGTTCCAGAAACCGACAACGCCTATAATCGAAATCAATATTCTGAGATCAAGTCATATAGAAATGGGCATGAAAAGACAACCAATATGAAGATGGTGGAGACCCAAAAGAAGGTTGGTCGTTTCTACCATGAAAGGGATATTAAAACCCTTGATCCAAAAGTTTTTGATGTATTATGTCCCAAAATTGATTTAGGTACATGAAAGACTATTTGGCTTTGATATTATTCATATCATTGATATGTATGATATGGTAATGGTTAGATGTAAACCATGTATGATCTTTTGGTCATGGGATAAGATATGTACATCGATGGAATGGTTATGTAAACATGTCCATGATTTCTCATTACTATTTGATGAGAAATGATAGGTGTAAAACATGTGTTTTGATAGGTCATATACGAGAAATATTATATGATCTTGTAAGGCCAAATTGAATTTGTGATCAAACAAATTTCGGATGATCGTCCGTTGAAAGGGAAATGTGTCCATTATGTGGACGTGTCCTTAACTGGACAGTGTTGAGACTTTGATGATTTGCATTTAGATGCAAGAGTGACTCCATGTAAGTCACGTGATACAAGCAAAAGGACATTTACATGATATCAAGGGTATTATTACCATGGACATTGAAATATGATCATGTGTTCACCATTTACTTAGGTGAAAGAAAGGTGTCATAACCTTTGATTATATAATATAAACATATTGTTTTTAATATAGTTATTATCCTGTATTTAAGGATGATGGAAGTTCTCTCATATAGAAATTCGTACCTTGAATGGGTAGTTCCTTTGAAGGGAATTGTCCCTAGTAAGAGACGTTTGTTCCCCTGGAAGGAACTGTGTCTTGAAAGGACTAATGTTCTATAAAGGGTATGAAGGAGATATGTAACAATCTTGTTTGTTATATGAATAATGATCATGAATTGATGTTTGCATCATCAATGGGCTGATGTAAAGTTCAATTGCTGCGACGAGTCCTTTGATGTGTTCCCCTAAAGGGACATGTGTTCGTTAAAGGACGTTAAACTGTTTATATACATATTTTGATCAAAGTGGTGATCATGGATTGATCATGAGGATTCATGGTTAAAATTGCAAACGAAACTAAAACGTTCAATCTTGAGACCTAGACGAGGTCTGAGGAATATTCCCCTGCAAATAAATGTTTCTATATGAGTCTACTACACGAAATGTGTAGATTACTCATGGTTGTATCTAGATTACGTACTTCAAGTCTACTGTATTTTAGTATAGATTACTTGGGTAATGTCTACTAGATATCAGATTACTTAACTTAAGTCTATTGTTCCCTTGGACAGATTACTTTATTAAGTCTACTGGTTAAGGCCCTACTGTGTTCCACAGATTGGCTGTTTGACTCTACTGTATTTTTTACAGATTAGTCGGTATAGACCCTACTATACTTTTTGTGTAGATTGGTCTTGTTTTTCATTTGGATTTGTGGTGACATGTGATATTTATGTATGGCAAGATAAATGCTAGACGTGTTTAAGGTTTGATAACCAAGGTTGTATATCAACAATGGTGAAATGTACATGATGTACATGTTTTTGACATGACAACATTATGGTTGGTTGAAGAGGGTGAATGTGTTATTCCTCACACAACAATGTAATGATATGTCAAAGGAGATCCTTATGTCCTTTAAATTATGGTAAAGGCCATGTTCCTTCTTTTGTATAAGTGACAAATTATGGAAACAAATCCCATGGGGGGAAATATTTCCCTAATGGTGGTCATATTCTCTAAGGGAAGCGATTGTTCCCCTGGAGGGAACTGTTTCCTAAAAGGAATACGAGTTTGAAAGAACAAAGATGATCGCATATGAACTTTGGTTTGACAGAAACTAAACTTAATTTATTTGAGTTTGAATCTAGGGCGGTCAATGGACTACCCATGCCTAAGAGAAAAGTTTGGGCAAGATAGATGTTGATGGCCTCTTTGGGTATGCAAAGCATTCCAAGAATTTTTAGATCAATTTTATTGAGCTGAATGATTTGAGAACAGTCCAAACCGTGATCAAGTGAAGAGGTGCAATATGTGATGAAGGTCACTTCATTATACTGAGACCAAATACATGTTTCCAAGGTTTAATGGAAACATAATGTGAGATTGATTTTTTAAGAAAGGATGTCACTGGAGCTTTGTTGAAATGCGAGAGCAAGAAGAAAAAAGATATTCGGTTCATGATTTCAAGCTTACTTAGCTAAGGAACTAAGGATGATAAACTACTCAAGGTTGAGAGTAAGATCATAGGATCTTAAGTGGACAACAATAAGTCTCAATTATTACCTTTTGAATAAAGGTGATGAAGAATGAGATGGTCTATCTCATGGGTATGGACTTACGCGTGTGAGCAAAGTTCCCACCGGATCACAACAATTATGTAATAGATATATTTCCTTAGGGAAACATGGCCAATGAAAATTTTGGTATTCTTATGTTGGGACAACAACATAAGGTTTACATATTCATGTTGTGGATGAGACAAAGAAAACACCAAAGTGGTGGCATAAAAAATGACGTTTGTCTAGCGGGTTCAATATCAAGAGTACATAAATGGTGGATCTTATAATGGATTCATAACATCAAAATTCCATATGAAGCATATGGGGATGTCAAGGTGATCCTTTGCATTAGGATCGAAACGAGACTGAAAGGAAGTGTTTTTTCGAAGGGAAGTGTCCCTTGATGGGAATCGTATCCCTCATAGGGAAACGTGTCCTTTAGTTTCTCGTTTATGTCCCATGTGGGCATGATGGAATCTTGACTAAAGTTTTTCTGAGTTTAGGAAACCTAATGTACAAGAAAGAGTACATTGTAAGACGCAATGCTGAATATGCCTTGTTTTGTGGTGGTTTACAGGTACTTAAGTGCTATGTGTTGACCATGGTTTATGGTCATGGTTGTTTTGGACACCTTGTTTATGGTAGTTCGAATGAGTACTCAAGTACTTGGAGAAGATCATGGTTTATGGTCTAGGTTGTGTCAGAATCTTTCCTTGGATATGGGGGAAAAGTTTGATGCAAGTTAGATCATCAACTTAGATTATTCATCTAAAAGTGGATGGATAGTTCCCTTACAGGGAACTGTCCTGTATGGACTTTGTCTGTTCCCATGGAGGGACCGGATGTGTTTAGTTCCACTTGACGGTAGTGTCATTTCATGGACTTCGGAAGGAACGATCTAGCATCCTGGATTCAAGAATGGAGATTGGTAGTGGTTAGTTGTAGCCAAGGTTATGGCAAACGACTATGGAATTAAATCTACCAAGTTTCCTTAAGGACAAAACTGATTTCAATTATGTGAACATAATAACTCTGGCCAGAGGGGAACAATGAAATATTCTATAGAGGTCACATCCCTTAGATGTGAGGTATGACATGGTTCGTGAGCTCGTGCTCATGGTACATGATGTGATTTCAGTTGTCTTGATTCAGTCAAAACAAGTTTGCTTACCACTTGACGAAGTGGTTGGCTGAGGGGATGGGATTAAAAGACCCACATAGCTTTCTAGTGGTGAGATACCCAATTCCTACCTACCTAACGTTAGGGACAAATTCAATGTGGCAAAGCTCACACCTAGAAATCTGAAGCACAAAGATGAATATCCCCAAGTGTGTGCTTGGCTCCTACAGGTTGGGAGGTTGAAGACAAAGTCTTCTTAATAGTTCCTTTGAAAAAGGGCAAATTATAGGTGCACAATTAGGGTAACGTCCAACTAAAAGGATCTACCTATATGGACATGAAGTTTGGACGCTTCATGAAGCTTTGGGTTGGCTTCACATACGTTCACGAATAGATATGGACTCAAGGCCCTTAGAGTCAAGTACGACTTTGGAGTTGTAAAGAAACTCATGTGTGTGTTTAGGGCTGAGCACGGGCCAGAACCCGACCCGAACCCGAAAAGCCCGAAACCCGAACAGCCAAAAAAATGGGACTGAAGACCGAACCGAAGGCATGCGATTCGGTTCGGTTTGGGTTCGGGCTAAACAACACGCGTAAATAAAAAATCAGACTGAATTGGGCTAAAAAACCGAACCCGAACCGAAACCCGAAATCCTAATAAATTCGGACCGAAACCCGAACCGAAGTCATATGGGTTCGGGTTTTTCGGGTCGGGTCAGTTTGGGTTTTCGGTTTTCTCAGGCCGTGCTCAGCCCTATGTGTGTTATCTTCAGGCACCCAAAGAGGTTGATTAGTTCAATCCTTTAGACATCATGATTCCGGGGTGTTTGGAATGTGTAACTACACTAAGCGGAAATTCAATCCTTGTGACATTTTCGTTTATGCATAGAGTTTGGGATGAAGGCTTGCTTATTTTGTGAATCAAGGATTACATTAAAATGGGGGAGGATTGTTGGTGATTTTAGTGTCATCATGAGATTGTTACCTTTGAGGGAACAATGCCATTTAGTATGATCGGGATTCATACAACACTATGGGAACTCATTTCGTTGTAACACATGTTTGGGGGTGTGGAGTACACACGTGTGTAAGCGGATTAGAGTTCTAGAGGGAAACAATAAGGATTTTTTTACATGTGAAGAACAAGTACCCTTGTAAGGAACTTTGCTGCTTTGTTCCCTTTGAGGAAACAGTACATGGAACTGTACAGATGGATGGTTGATCTGAGCACATTAACCACGTTGTTAATTTGAGAATGTGCTTGTAACTGTTGTGCAACTACAGTTGTAACTTCTCTAATAACCACCATGACTTATGTAACTCTATTGTAAACCGCCGATAACTGCTGGATACAGTTACCTGAGATGGTAACTGTTATAGGAGCGGTTGTAACCGCTTGGTAATCGCCCAGTAACTGTCAGAAACTTCCCTAAACTTCTGTAATTCGTTTATAGAAGGCTTCCACTGCCTATATAAAGGCTTTTTGGGGTGATAATGTTGGGAGAGACGATCGACACACGACCAGAGACGATGTGATCTCTCATTAGATCGAATCTTTCCAAAGTCTTAAATCCTCATTACATGCACTCTAAAGTTCAATTCCTTTCTGATAGCCTGGATCGGAATTGGGTTGGTTTGTCTTATCTCACTTTAAATTTTATGGATTCCCTAAGGCTATATATACTAGGGGCAAAATATTGATTTCGGAAAGCTCACAAGCGATTCAAACTTATATCAAGTTATTATTGCTTATGATTAATCTATGGATGTGGAGTCATCTACATCAACGTCCACGAAGGGGAACTCAGATTGCAAGGAGTAGTTCAATTGTTTTGCAGATTCATTTTCTCGGAGAGTTCAATTCCTCATCAATAGCTTCAGCGCCTTCAGAGGGAACGTTCCAGAGAAGGGTTCCAGAAACCGACAACACCTACACAAAAACATGTTGAAAATTGTTCACAATGAATTTTGTTTCTCTCCATTGATGAGTTGCTCTAAAATGTTTAGCAGAAAGTTAAATAGAGTTTGATTAGTAAATTTTTACAAAGTTGTGTCACGTGGAGTACTAAAATAACTTATCAACTGAGGGAGTAATTAATTGTTATATTTGTAGTGTCAAACATACGCTAGAAAAGTTAATCGAAAGCAGGGAAGAAGTGGGATCGGAGAATGACGGTAAACAATAACACTACAATCGGAGTATTTATATTGTTGGAACGATGATGTTCCCTCTAGTTTTGATGATGATAAACTCAATTGTATTTGATGGTTTTTAGTGTGACTATGAGTTTCAGGAACTAGGTGAATAAAAGGAACGATGAAAACCATGTGATGAATCAAAACGGAGATTGAAAGGAACAGAAAAGTCAACAATGGAATAACGCGCTGGAACAAACGAGGAAATATGATGTGCAGTTGTGAAGAGGAGAAGAAATGGAACAACGTCAAGGAACGAAGAGAGGCGCGCGTTGTTGCCCTTGCGATTTGCCGAATCTCCTATTTTTGGAAATATATATTGAAGAAACAACTTGGGCCGCAAGAGATAAAGTTGTTGAAGATTTTGTAGTTAGAAGAGATAAGAAAAGATTGTGTAGATTATTTTATTTGATTTTCCTTAAGTAAAACTAGGGCAAATCAATTAGGATATTCTATGATATAAGTAGGGGTGTCGTCAACACCATTTAGACATACGACTGAGCATTTTCCAAAGCTTTGAGCATTCGGTGAAGAAGAAAGAGAAGAAGAACTTACAATGACGAGACTTTGGTAAGTTGAGTACTTATTGGGGTTTTGATTGTCTTAGGTGTTGTTAGGAACGTTACAATAAGAAGTATAGATATCTAGGGGTAAACTAGATTGAGATACAACTTGCTTGATTGTAATTCCAGGATTAATAACACAAGTAGACATTTGAAATCCTACTAGGGAAACCTAGAGGTAGAGGTTTTTCTCAGTCAACTAGTTGGTTGATTGAGTTTTCTTCTCTAAGGAACATTGTCCGTTACTCTATTTTTTGTTACAATTTTCCACTGCCTAAGGAACTGTTCTACCGGTCCTTGTACTAATACACTCGATTCTACAATTGGTGTAAGAGCAGGTTTGTTCTAGATTGTGTGTTACTTATAGATTTTCAGGTAACGATGACTGCTACCACTGTCGAAGTTGGTTTGAACTCTTCAAGGCTTCCCTTGTTGCTCGCTGGTCAATATCAACATTGGAAGACTCTCTTCATCAAGTGGGTCCAAAGTCATGACTTTCAATGCTGATTGATCATCTCCCTTGGAGATCTTGAGATTGTTGATCTTGAGAAGAAGCAAAAGCAGAAGAAATGGGATCAAGAGGATCTCCAGATCATGGATTAGAACTGCAAGGCTGCCATGCTCATCAACAATGCTCTTAATCAGCAAGATGTGCAAAAACTTCAATCTTGTGAATCTGCCAATGCTAAGTGGCTTGCCTTGGAACATATGTACATAGGAAGCAAGGATCTTCGTGAAATTTATCATTTCACAACCAAGAAGGACTTCTACAACTTCAAAATGGAAGAAAATGAAGAAGTGAGTTCTTACCAGGCTAGGTTTGAGGCAATCACCACAAACTTGACTGCTCACTCAATCAAAGATGAAGAAATCCTTCATGATGAAAATATCCTTATCATCATTGATGGTCTTTCTCATCGTCATGCGATGACCAAGGCCATTCTGAAAGAGAATCCCAACACTGTAAAACTGACGTTCCATGAGGTTTTTAGCAAGATTCATAAGTATGACAATGAAGAAAAGGTTGGAAGAAACAAAGATCACAAGAACAAAGGAATTGCTTTGATGGTCGAACAGGCTATTGACAGGATTGAGAATGATCTTGATGATAATGATGGCTCTCATGATCTTGAAGCTGTGTTGCTAACAAGAGTCATGCGTTCCCTTTACAACAAAGGTCGGAACATCAAAAATGCAAACCATGGCGAAACTCGTGACATCAAAGACATCACATGTTACAATTGTAATGAGAAGGGTCACTATTCCAGTTCATGCCCAAAGCCCAAGAAACCAAGCAGAACTTCTGGGAACGATGAGAAGAAAGCTTTCATTGCTATCTGGGGCGATGAGAATGACTCGGATGGTAAAGACCCTGAAGCTTGGGGTGGTAAGATGTGTGCAATGGCTCTCAATGACTCAACTGCTCCGCCTGAGGATCTTGAGGTAAATCCTGAAACATTTTTGAAATCTCTTGTGAATTATGATAAGAAATCACTTATTGCTCTCATAAGGGAAATATATTCTGAAAATTTGAAAACACAAGAGGAACTTGTTAACTCTGAAGATGAGTGTAGTAGTTTAAAAGAAAACATGTCTAAAATTGCTAGTAGCTCAACTGTTCCTTGTTCTTCATGTGATGCTAATCGTGAAGAACTTCAGAGGTTAAGAAACGAAAAGGTCTCTTTGCTTATGAATGAAGTCTCTAACAATACTGATGCAAGTGATGTAGCCGGACCAACTAAGCTTGAGGAACAGATGTCCGAGATGAAAGCCTATGTTCACAAAATTCACTCCATGCTAGTGGAACAAAAATCTGAAACTAAAGACATTCAGTTTGTTGAAGCAAGGTATGGTATTGGTTATATAGGTTCTAAGCAGAAAGAGGATGATCCATCTATTCTTGAACTTCGTGAATCAAGAGATATGGAACTACATGATGTTAGAGAAAAGAATCGCAATCTTGAGGAACATATGAAGGTCCTTGAGAGTAGGTTGAATGAGAACCAATCATGGTACACTAGACAACTTGCTCACAAGATCTTCCTCAAGCAGTCTCAAGGAAAGCAATCAAATGTTCCTTGTCCAGAACATGCTAAGCAATGCAAGAGTGTTGTTCCCAACAGGAAGTATGTTCAAATGGATCAATTCAAGTTGTGTTGGTATTATGGGGACAACAAACATTTGCAGAGAAACTGTGAAAAGAAAAGAAAGTTCTCCAAAGAGCACACAAAGAGAAGGAACAGTAGGAGTAATAATGTGAACTTGAATGACTTCTATGATGATTCACATGTGCATAATCATAATAATGCTATTCCTAGGGAACAATTGCATTATGCGTCTCGACCAGGTAAGGCTAAGCTTGCCTGGGTTGCCAAACCTTAACTTTTTATGTGCAGGTTGAAGTGAGGGGGAACGAGAAGTGGTATATTGATAGTGCTTGTTCGTGCCACATGACCGGAAAAGAAGATCAACTCACCTCACTTCACAAACATTCCAGAGGGAGCATAGCCCTTGGAGACAAGAGATGCAGAGAAATCATTGGAACAGGCGAAACAAAACTAAACTCCAGCATTACGGTAAGAGAGGTAAGTTTAGTTCATGAACTTGGTTTTAGTTTGTTGAGTGTTGCACAGCTTTGCGACCAAGGGAACAATAAGACAGTCTTCACTTCTCAAGACTGCTATGTCAAGGATTGTGAAACCAAGAACATCATTCTTAGAGGAGTCAGATTCAAATATGTGTATATTGTTGACAAAGACTTCAAGCCAAAGGAGGTTCTATGCTTTGCGTCTATAGCTGATGAGACATAACTGTGGCATAGAAGGCTTGGACATGCAAACCTTCGACTGATTGACAAACTGCATGCAAAGGAACATGTACGTGGACTCCTAAATGTTAGATCTGAATTCCATGGCATATGTGATGCATGTGTGAAAGGGAAACAGACTCGTTCCTCGTTTAAACTGAAGCCAGGTGTTACAACTTCTTAGCCTATGGAACTGATCCATATGGATCTCTGTGGTCCCATGAGGATAAGAAGTCATGCAGGGAACATGTATGTTTTCGTAATTGTCGATGATTATTCTAGATTCACTTGGACAATTTTTTCTTCTTCAAAGGATGAAGTCTTCTCCGCATTCGAGACGTTCATCAAAAGGGTGGAAACAAGTTTGGGTAAGAAGCTGAAAGTCATTAGATCTGGCCATGGAACGGAGTTTCAGAATTCTATGTTTCTCAATTTATGTGAGGAACGTGGAGTTTCGCATGATTTCTCCGCGCCTAGGACACCACAACAGAATGGAGTTGTGGAACGAAAGAACATGACTTTGGAAGACATGGCTAGAACTCTTCTCATTGCAAGCAATCTTCCAAGGATCTTCTGGGCAGAAGCTATCAACACCGCGTGCTATATCCTCAATCGTGTCATGCTACGTCCCTTATTGAATAAAACTGCTTATGAACTAATAAGGGATCGCAATCCCAATATTTCCCACTTGCGTGCTTTTGGTTGCAGGTGTTACATTTACAACAATGGGAAGGATAACTTAGGGAAGTTTGACCCACGAAGTGATGAATGAATCTTTTTGGGATATGCAAAGGCAAGCAAGGCTTACAGAGTTTACAACAAGAACTCACGCAAAATCGAAGAAAGCATCCATGTTGTCTTTGATGAGAACTCCAAAGGTGCTAGTGGTGAGTTAGAGACAACGTTCCCAAAGGAAAGTTACCCAAGAATGCAAAGAGGTGAGTCTGATGATGAGGAAATGGCCCTTCATCTCGACATAGTCCAAGTCGTGGGAACGATGGTCCAAATGCTAGTAATAATCCTCCATCTCCTCAAGACCCCTCAAGTCCTGATGATTCCCACAATGAAGATGTCTCAACTAGTTCTTCACCAGCTACAGATGCTCCTTCCACATCTACAAACAACTTTGAAGATGTTACCACTGTTCCCTTCGGAACTTCTGGTGGTGATAACATTGATGATTCCATGTGTAATGTTGAAGGAACAATCCAAATTGAAGATGCCTCATTGCCCTCATCTTCGACGAATGACTCTGAGACACAACATGACGATCCATCCCTTCCCGTGTCAAAGAGTGTTCGAATCCAAAAGGCTCATCCCACTGATAATCTCATCACTCCCTTTGGTGAAAGAGGTTTGCGTTCCAAACTTAATATGTTCTGTGATTTCCATGCTTTTATTTCTCTTATAGAACCCAATACAATCAAGGAAGCACTGAAGGAACCTGACTGGATAGTAGCTATGCAAGAAGAGTTACATCAGTTTGAGAGGAACAAAGTTTGGTGTCTCGTTCCCTTGCCTCGCAACAAACATGCCATTGGCACTCGCTGGGTGTTTAGGAACAAGCTGGATGACTCGGGTGTGGTCACAAGGAACAAGGCAAGGTTGGTTACTCAAGGTTACAATCAACAAGAGGGGATAGACTATGATGAGACTTATGCTCCAGTGGCTCGCATTGAAGTTATTCGTCTTCTCATCGCCTATGCTGCACACAAAGGATTCACTCTATATCAAATGGACGTCAAGACCGCATTCTTGAATGGATATCTCCAAGAAGAGGTATATGTGAAGCAGCCCCCCGGTTTTGAGGATGCCAATTTTCTCTCTCACGTGTATGTCTTGGATAAGGCATTGTATGGTCTTAAGCAAGCCTCTCGCGCTTGGTATGATAGACTTGCATAGTTCATTCTCTTAAATGACTATTGTAGAGGAACAATTGACATTGTTCTTTCTGGAACAAGAAGGTAAGATTTTGATTGTTCAAGTGTATGTTGATGATATTATTTTTGGTTCCACTAACCCTGCTCTTGTAGATAAATTCAAAAATCTTATGAGTAGTGAGTTTGCGATGAGTATGATTGGGGAACTGTCCTTTTTCCTCGGATTACAAGTCACTCAAACTAAGGAAAGAATGAAGATCCATCAACAAAAAGTACATCAAGGAGTTGTTGAAGAAATATGGTATGGATACTGCAAAATCCATCGTTACTCATATTTCTCCTAACACTCGCTTGGATGCAGATTTGAATGGAACAGTTGTTGATCCCACTATGTATAGAGGAATGCTTGGTTCTCTCCTCTATCTCACGGCAAGTAGGTTGTATATTCTTTTGAGTGTTTGTCTCTGTGCTAGATTCCAAGCCAATCCTAAAGACTCACACTTGAAGGAAGTGAAGCGGATCTTTCGATACCTCAAAGGAATGGACCATCTTTGTCTATGGTATCCCAAAAACTGTGATTTCAACCTTGTTGGATTCACTGACGCTGACTTTGCTGGGCACGTGGTGGATCGCAAAAGCACCTCAGGAACGACACAGTTCCTTGGTCCCTGTCTTGTCTCATGGGGATCCAAGAAGCAAAACTCTGTGGCCCTTTCCACTGCAAAAGCCGAGTACATTGCCACAGCAAGTTGTTATGCTCAGGTATTGTGGCTCAAACAACAACTGGAGGATTTTGGTATGTCTCTTGGCACTGTTCCTACCATGTGTAATAATACTAGTGCTATTAACATTTTGAAAAATCCAGTTCATCATTCACGTACTAAGAACATTGACATTCGTCATCATTTTCTTCGTAATAATGTTGACATGAGCTTCATTAGAATGGAACATTGCAGGACTAAAAATCAAGTAGTTGACATCTTTACCAAAGCACTAGACAAAGGCCCATTCGAGCATCTTCGGTTGCTCCTTGGCATGATCTCTCTGAATTGAGGAATTCCATATCCACTATTCTCTCAATGCTTGGCTAACTTGATCACATATCTCATGTAGTATCTTACTTGGTTTCATTTCTTGATCTTGCTATTTCATGATTTTCGTATGTTTGAATTGCTTAGTTTTGGGGTCTTGCATCTTTGTCTCTTGATTTGTGATTGAATTACTTGATTGCATACTAACATCTTACTTGAAACCCAAAATGACCGATTTGATGATTTGAACCCTCATTATAAGCCCACATGATAATCGGTTGTACAACCATCCCTAGCCTTGATTCAGGTAAATGTTCCTTATGATCCCTCTTTGTTAAATTTCTTTACGGGGAATAATTATCTGATTTGTATTTGTTCCTACCATATGTTTGGATATACTTTATTTTGTGTGAACCCAACTTTGAAATATCTAGACAAGTCTCGCAAACACTCTTGGTCTCAGGGGGAACGAAGACCGTTGCTCCGATTAAGGGGGAACAATGTGAATGGATGCCTACATCCTTCGACTGGATTCCCCAAGCAAAGTTTTCTCCACCGACAACATGTCCGACGCTTAGATGGATGCCTACATCCTTCGACTCCAACAGGCCAAGGATGCTCGTGCTACTCTGATAGCTCTATGAACCCTCGATGACGACGAAGGACAAAGAGGACGAAGACGGCGAGTTCGCGGAAGCAGAACGAAGCAGCCAAGAACTCGGCCGGTCGAGTTTTGGACCGAGTTGTTGCTCCAGCCAAGAACTCGGCCCAGAACTCGACCGAGTTCTGGACCGAGTTGTTGCCCGCGTCAGCGATCTCAATTCGTCGTTTTGCTGAACAATTTATTATTAAATTTTATTATTTCTTTTGACGCTATTTAAGACCCGAACCCCTAGTTTGTAATCTTTACGTTGAATTTGAGTAGTAAAGTTGAGTACGCTCCTTCCCTTGAGTTCCAACGTCAACTCTTCAATCCCACAGATCGTCTATCCCGTAGCTCGTCGCTTTGAGCAATTGTTCATCGTCTCTTCGGTGTTTGTGATCATCTCTTTGATCCTTTCGTTCATCACTTTGAACGCGTTTGAGGGTTATCTCTTTAGCCCTAGGAAAGCCATCACTTTGGCTACGGAAGATAAGGAATCGAATTCAAGCTTAAGGAATCAAAGATCCTGCGTTGCAGACAACACTTCAGGGGTTGTTCGCATCAACTGGCATCAGAGCCTATCCAAGCTAAGTTTGTTCTTCTCTCTTATCGTGTTTCCTTGCAATTTTCCGCTTGCAAAAACCCATAATTTTTTTTCTCTCCCCAATCGCCGGAATCACTACCACCCCACCACCACCGTTCGCCACCACCACCGTCCGCCACCCTCCACTTCTCTCTCACGGCTGAACCCTAATTTCCCTTAGGTTTTGGTTACTTTTCCAACAGCCCTAAACCTTATCCTCTAGCAAATCTTGTTTCCTTAATTGCATACTTGATTTCCTTGTTTCTTGTTGCTTAAGTCTTGCTTTATCTTTGGATTAATTGCTAGATTAGTTGTTCGGTTTAATTCCCTCATAGTTGCTTTGTCTCTTCTTTCTTCTCCTACACTTGCTTGTGTGGTTCTTTCTTGCTTGATTCGCCATCATATCAAAAAAAAAAAAAAATAGACAGTGTGACCGTATAAACAAAAACATACATACTATTCTCACCTTCCATCAAACACAAGAAGTTTGGGAAGACGGAAGCCATAAATTCAAAAAAAAAGGCAGAGAACGCACCATACGATCATACTCCATCTTCTCTTCTTTCTTGTCTCTACGCAACACTCATTAAAAAGGGTAATATTTTCAACTTTCTTGTGATTAATTCTTCGAAACTTGACTTGATCTACTTGACCTTGGAAATTTTGTGTGTTGTTTGGGACGTGATTTGCTAGTTCTTGCTTTGTTGCCTTCCGTTCAAGCCTCTCCCTCCTCACGAGCAACCAAAATTAGTACGCCCAGCGGAAATTTTCTTGGTTCACTTTTGAGACAAGGACTTGGCTTGGACTTGTTCTTTTACTTGGTGCACCTTACTCCTTGTGTTATATGCTTTGTAAAGGTACTATGGAGGTTCCTACGACAATCTACTCTCCTTCTACGAGCAACCGCAACCCCGGACAGATGGACTCCGTCTTTGAGCGAATTGACGCACTTCGTGCACGGAGTGAAGAACAAGATCGCCAACTCGCCGCACAGACTGCCGAGCTTGCCCACCTTCGTCGGGCCATGAGTGACATGAGGTTGCCCACGGCTGACCCAATGTTGAACCCTCCGGTCACAACCAGCCGGCCAATGGACCGCAAGGGTCCTCTTCTCAATGCCCTCTTCTCGAACACCTCCGGCTACGAGTCTTTTGACGAGGACACCTACGAAGCTGGACCGATATTTGACACCTACGACGATGAGGAGGAGGAGGATATGGACAACTACATATGCAGCTCTATGGATGAGCAAGGCAACATACCTCTTAGCTTGGTTACACGCCGCGTTCTTAACGCCAAAGAAGGTACCTTACTTGACCAACGTGACAATTTGTTTCATACTAAGTGTGCGGTCCAGGGTGCTTCTTTGAGTGTGATCATAGATCGTGGGAGTTACCGCAACATCATCGATACAAAGGTGATCCAGTACTTCAAGTTTGAGACGCCTCCACAACCCGATATTCATGGCACATAAGAGAACCGACTTCTCTTAGCCCGGTCCCGGGATGTCTCTCCAATAATTCAGGGACGTCTTCCTTGCTTTTTACTTGTTCCTTTCGCGTGTCTCTTAAATGTTAAGGCTTTGGTTGATTTACCCCATACGGTGTCTACTCTTTTGCAGGAACGCAACGCAAGCCGGCGTACCGTGGAGTTTGGGCCCGGAGGCTTGGTATGGCTGCACTTGCGTCGCGATCTCTTTCCATTCAAGCGACGCCACAAGATGGATGCTAGAGGTGATGGTCCATTTCATGTGCTACAAGCCTTGGTGTCGACGCCTACCGCTTGAATTTACCCGATGACTATGGTGCGCATCCAACTTTCAACGTCGCTGACCTTTCTCCTTATACGCCTCCTGCTTTTGATGACGATGACGAAGCGGGGACGCTTCATAGCCAAGAAGGGGAGATTGATAGCTCCATGAACCCCTCGATGACGGCGAAGGACGAAGAGGACGAAGACGACAAGAAGACGAAGACGATGAGTTCGCGGAAGCAGAACGAAGCAGCCAAGAACTCGGCCCAGAACGCGACCGAGTTTTGGACCGAGTTGTTGCTCCATCCAAGAACTCAGCCCAAAACTCGACCGAGTTCTGGATCGAGTTATTGCTCCAGCCAAGAACTCGGCCCAGAACTCGACCGAGTTCTGTACCGAGTTGTTGCCCGCGTCAGCGATCTCAATTCGTCGTTTTGCTGAACAATTTATTATTAAATTTTATTATTTCTTTTGACGCTATTTAATACCCGAAACCCTAGTTTGTAATCTTTACGTTGAATTTGAGTAGTAAAGTTGAGTACGCTCCTTCCCTTGAGTTCCAACGTCAACTCTTCGATCCCACGGATCGTCTATCCCGTAGCTCGTCGCTTCGAGCAATTGTTCATCGTCTCTTCGGTGTTTGTGATCATCTCTTTGATCCTTTCGTTCATCACTTTGAACGCGTTTGAGGGTTATCTCTTTAGCCCTAGGAAAGCCATCACTTTGGCTACAGAAGAGAAGGAATTGAATTCAAGCTTGAGGAATCAAAGATCCTGCATTGCAGACAACACTTCAGGGGTTGTTCGCATCATACTCCTTCCCAATCTGGTGTGCAAGCGTCTGTTCTTGAGATTGCCCAGGCCTCAGTTCAACGGGTCGTCGATCCCTCTGCTTCGACATCGACACTAACTCCCCCTACTTTGTCACCGTTGAAAGCCCAGGACCTCAATCATGTGCTTGAAATGGTTTCTATGGAGGAACAGACACATCCTTAACCTCATGAAGAAGAATCAGTTTCTTCCCCCTCCAAGGACAGAATTGAGGAGGAGGAACAGTCCATGAAGTCTATTGAGGAGGAACTGGGGGTAAAGGCTGCATCTTTGGTGCCGTCTCCAACGCGCAAGCGAAAACTGGCTGATCTCGTTGCGACCGCTCAGGAGGAGGAAGAAGAGGAAGTTCAGTTCTTGGAGCCTCGCAAAGCTCCAACTGTGCAGTCGATGCCGTCGAAATCAGGTGGCGATGAAACCGCCCCCAGACCGCTAAAGGCACGGCTCCGTTCGCTGTGCAGACTGAGAAGAAGAAGGCCAAAACTGATGGCAAAGGGAAATTAGAGCTTTCTGTTTCGACTTCTGCTCCAGACTTCACATATGGTAAGAAAATTCTCCCGCCGCTTCTAACTCATGAAAGCTTCTTTGCTGAGCACAAGGTGGACGAGGTTTTGGAACTTCTGCGTTTCCAAGGATGGGAACGACTATGTTCCAACAGGGCAACTGTGAATGAGGTTCAGATGCGAGAGTTCTACCACTACTATCATCTCTCCAAGGCGGATGCTATGTGTGAGTCGACAAAAATCAATGGTGAAGACATGTCCTTCACGCCCAAGGTAATCTCCTCGCTCCTCTCTGTTCCATTGGGTGGTTTCTTTGAGGTTCCTGCGAATGAGGCCAATGAGGAAAAGTTGGTGTGTATGGAAACTGGGGAACTGCACACTGAGAGGCTGACATTGGCTCAGCGTGTCGCATTCCACATCATCTCCAGGGTTGTAGCACCTCGTCAAGAGAAGCGCAACACCATCACTCTCTGTGATTTGTTTCTGCTTGATAGATTTTTTAGGAAGGAGAAGATCGATCTCCCTCAAGTGATTCTGTGCCACATGGAATGGTGCAAGGCTAAATCCCACTCATTGGTGTATCCAAGGCTGGTGAAAATGTTGCTTCTTCATGATAAGTCTTACCGTGAAGAAAATGAAGTTTCTCTGGGTAGTGAGTTGGATTCGTCTATTGTGGAGAAGATGAAGTTTAAGGGTGATTCAAAGAGAACGGGCACCGTGACTGCAAAGAAAGCTGTTGGCGAAGGAACGTCTAAGGGAAATTCAATTCAACATCAGATTCTGGATGAGCTTAAACAGTTGAACACCACCATGAAACTGCTCTTGGATCATTTCCTGAGCAAGGATGAAGAAGATGTTGAAGACCCCGAGACTTGAGTGTTCCTCGTCACTATCTAGCTCGTCTGACCCTTTGTTCTTGAATTTTAATGTTTTTTATGTCTTTTGCGTAGTTGTTCCTTATCTTTTGATGATGGTTGTCTAGGTTCCTTAGCTTTGTACTTCTTTCTACTTAATGAATGAAATATTTTGATCATGATTTGCATGCTAGTTAAGACTTTGTGTTATTTTTGTGATCTTTTGATGATGCCGAAAGGGGGAAGTGTGAAAAATGTGAAAATCCAATGAAGGGTTGATAACAGAAGCTAGTGCTAAGGAGAATGAAGACGCTACTTGAAGGTAAATCTTGCTATGTACTTTCTGAGGGGGAACTATGTCAATATCTTGATCGTTGTATATGTTTGACTACATGTGATTGACTTCTTACTTGACTGTTTTGAACATGCACATTTTGAAGGAGTTTGTCATCACCAAAAAGGGGGAAATTGTTGGAACGATGATGTTCCCGCTAGTTTTGATGATGATAAACTCAATTGCATTTGATGGTTTTTAGTGTGACTATGAGTTTCAGGAACTAGGTGAATAAAAGGAACGATGAAAACCATGTGATGAATCAAAACATAGATTGAAAGGAACAGAGAAGTCAACAATGGAACAACGCGATGGAACAAACGAGGAAATGTGATGCGCAGTTGTGAAGAGGAGAAGAAAGGGAACAACGCCAAGGAACGAAGAGACGCGCGCGTTGTTGCCCTTGCGATTTGCCGAATCTCTTATTTCTGGAAATATATCTTGAAGAAACAACTTGGGCCGCAAGAGATAAAGTTGTTGAAGATTTTATAGTTAGAAGAGATAAGAAAAGATTGTGTAGATTATTTTATTTGATTTTCCTTAAGTAAAACTAGGGCAAATCAATTAGGATATTCTAGGATATAAGTAGGGGTGTCGTCAACACCATTTAGACACACGACTGAGCATTTTCCAGAGCTTTGAGCATTCGGTGAAGAAGAAAGAGAAGAAGAACTTACAAGGACGAGACTTTGGTAAGTTGAGTACTTGTTAGGGTTTTGATTGTCTTAGGTGTTATTAGAAACGTTACAATAAGAAGTCTAGATATCTAGGGGTAAATTAGATTGAGATACGACTTGCTTGATTGTAATTCCAGGATTAATAACACAAGTAGACATTTGAAATCCTACTAGGAAAACCTAGAAGTAAAGATTTTTCTTAGTCAACTAGTTGGTTGATTGAGTTTTCCTCTCTAAGGAACATTGTCTGTTACTCTATTTTATATTACAATTTTCCGCTGTCTAAAAAACTGTTTTACCGTTCCTTGTACTAACACACTCGATTTTTACATATACGTGCACAAGAAAGTAGTTATGACAAAAAAAAGCTTAAGAATTAGTGCGCATCAATAAAAATATATGGAACATAAAATACTATTTTAAAAATTAAAAAATAATTATCGGTGAAATTTTGATTATTGTGTGTGAAAGTTTATAATATACATAAAAGGCCCTTTGGGAGACAGAAGTATGGTTGAGTCATGAGTGATGATTTAGTTGACGATGTATTGACAATAAGTGCAACAAAAAGTTAGGAAAAAGAAAAGTTTATTTAATTTTTCATTATTGGAGATAGAAATTAGTAGAAGAAAGTAATGGAGGTGGTAGGATAGGGGGTCTACAAGGATAGGCCAATAAAAGAAACTGGTGGGTTACAATAAACCCTACATTAATTAAGGCCGCTGCTATATAAACGACAAACTTATACGTCAAAATATGGCGTATAAATTTTTCGTCTGTTCGCCATATTTTGACGTACAGGTTTGGATTGTTTTTATCTGTATGTCAGACTTTGGCGTACAGACATCGTGCGTATATAAAAATTTCATCGTGTATATAGCAGACACGTTAATTAATAATGACATAAGATAAAAGTATATAGTTATTCAAATCATCAACATTTCTTAAGGACAATTGCTTGTGTGTGTTTGGTATGCAACTATACCGTTATTCCAAAACTCTACCAGATTCGAATCTTTATTCATATTGGCTTTTAGTATGTATCTTTTGGTGCTAGCTAATTTATCATTTTGCAAAAAAGAAAATGTAAGGATTGAGGTTTGAAAATAATTTATACAATAGGTATTTGCATGTGTTTAGGTAATTTAGTTAGTTTTTTGTTTTGTTTTAATTCGATTTAACACTTTCATAAACACTAGACCAACTTGTAAGCGATAATTTCACTTTACATAATTAGAGATTGCTTTCTAAAAAAAAATTAGGATGTTTTTTTTATCCAAAGGCTGGTGTTTATTGGATTAGGGTCTTGATAATATAGGGATCCTACCGGGGTGTATGGGGTGGAGATAACCGGACAAGGAGTAAATATATTAGTAGCTAGCTAGTGTGCCATGCAAGTGTAATTTTTTTTACTATTCTTTCTGAGAAGGAATAATAAATAAACGTATTTTTAACACCCTTATTATTATGATATAGGTTAACAATTTATTTTAGAAAGACTTTTAATTTCAATAAAATTGCTTAAATTCGTATAAAAAATCTAAATATACACTATTGAACCAGTGGCGGAGGCAGATTTAAGTCTAGTAGGGGCTAAAATCCTGCGGAGCAAAATATCACCGTCTACTTTACACAAAATCATAAATCGTAATTTTTAAGTCTACTGTATATCTTGCACAAACAATTCAAATTTCAACCAACAAACTTTATATTCGAACCTCAAATGAATTTTTACTCAAAATCGATAAAAAATTATACAATTTAAATAAATTTTATTATTACAAACTACTTTCACTGCGTAATTTCAACAAATTTGTATAAAAATTGATTTTCAAAATTTGCAAATCCTTAAATCCTAAATTTTGAAAATTTTAGCACAAACAAGATAGATGTAGAGAAAATATTATATTTTTATTGAAAATTTTATGTACAAATTTGGATAAAATTGTGTTATTTTTAGAATTTTTTAGAATTATACATAACAAAAACGTTATGAATTTTTTATTAAAATTGGAAACTACATAAATTATTTTGAAAAAAAAATAAAAAAACTTTGAAAAAAAATTATAAATATTTTGAAAAAATCCCACTGGGGGCTATAGTAGCCCCACTGGGGGTAACATACCTCCGCCCATGTAATGAACATAACCTTTCTAAAACAAACATTTTAATATAACCTAAAGGCATAGGTTAAAGAAACGATAAATAAATGCACATATATGTAATACATTACAAATTTATTTGGAGAAAATTGATACCTCAAAAGAAAAGGCTTAAACTCGTCGAAGAATTACAATCTCTAAGTTTATGATATCTAACCCAATTATTTAAAACAAGCTTCTTATCCTAGGATATATGTTACTCATTTCGTTTAGTTTTAATTGACGTTTTAGTAAATTTCAGACAAAATAAAAAATTAGTTTTTTTTCAAAATTATTCTTATAATTAGTGACTAATCAGTATTTTATTATTGCTCATGAAATCTAATAAAAAAAATTTAAAGAAAATCAAAAGCTAAATCTCATGTGCTGACTAGGAAAGAAAATCCTGAATTGCCAAAATAAAATATTGAGCGCAAAGCTAAGGAACCTAGACTTGCTTTGCATATACTCCGTACTATATTATGATTGTGATCGGTTTTGTCTGCCCTGCCTAAGCACTTGCTTTGCATATACTCCGTACTATATAGTCCCCTTTACATTTTTTAGCAGGTTTTTTGTTGTTGTTGTTGCATGTTAGCGGGTTAATTAATTAGATTGGTTGGGGTATACCCGCGTTGGATTATTGTTTGGTTTAATTAGTTTTATGACGTAAGGAAGATGGAGAGAAGCACACAAAGTTATGATTTAGGTTAAATAGTGGAGTATTAAGTTTTTCCTAACCTAAGTTCTAAGAGTATAAGTTATTATCTTATTATTATGAAAATATTTTATTAAATTATATATTATTTTGATCATTTTAATACTTATAAGAAAAAATTAAACATATGTAAACATACTTTCTTAAATATGAAGTTTTAACATATTCCAATCCCGTAAGGTGTGGTTAGAAAAACATATAATGTTAATGCATTATGGCTTGTAATCCAAATAGGCACATCTATCTATATATAATGTAAAATTGAGTCTTGAGCAATTAATGCTCATCTCATTAATTATAGAATTAGAATAACTTTGTTAATAAAACTCTATTATATATTTGCTTTGATTTTTTTTGTAAATCTATCATACATGCAAATCAATCACTAATTGTATGATATATTATAAAAAAATATTTTATTGTATAATATATTAAAAACTGATACATAATATATATGTTATATTTATACAACATATATATTATTATTATTATATCACGGTAGGATTGATCAAACTTTCTCTCAAATAATTGCACCAACAAGCTTCTGTATAAGAAAAGTTATAAATGAAAAGACAACTATTTTCCCTAAAACGTAATTAGCAATTAATTCAAAAGAACTCCAACCAATAGAAGTTTATCATGACATCAAATAAACGTGAATGGTTCAAAAGCATCAGTTACAACGTTTAATATCTTCTACATAAATGCATATATGTTATAACCTAGAAAATAAATCCATCATTAAGTTAAATATTTTTTTTTGCTAGAGAATATTATTGCAATAAAGTATATACATCTGTTACATCCATGTATGGTCTATTTTTTGAGAAACTCGATTACAACTCACACGTAATTAATTTTCTTATTTATAATTCAAGCTTCATATTGTTTTATAAATCCTCTTGATTGAAAATAGAAAGAAGTGTAAATAATGTCTTCCCATTACAGTATCTATGCTCTACCCATAATTCTAATATGCAATTCTTTCTTCTATATTTGTAGACAAATAATCACTATTTTATGCATTTCTTTTACGTTCTCTCTTTGTTAGGAAACGGAACTCAAGAACCTCAGTTCCCATGAGAGTTCCTTTCCTCAGTTTCTCTACTTTTGAAGATGACAAATACTTTGATACTAATGTTTTATTTCAAAGATGTGTTTAAAGGAACCACATGACAGTTGTTGAAACCATGGAAGCCAAACAAGATAAAGAAATCAAACAAGCAAGCCAAAGGAACCCAGAAGTGCCCAGAAATGCAACACGTGACTTTGCTCTTCCCGATGAAGCTGGGAACACAGAACCTCGGACAAAAGATGGTGAAAGCGACTTGAGCAAAGCTTCCAAAAGTCTGCCACCATCCAAAGGAAAGCTCCAAGATGTCTAGAACGCTGAACCTCGGACAAAGGTTGCTGAAAGCGACGTGACACAAGGTTGTCACCATCCAGAGGATAGTTCCAAAGTGTCTAGGTTGCTGAACCTCGGACGAAAGGAGTTGGACAACGACATGACAGACTTGTCTGAAGCAGTTGACCAACCAATGTGGATTCTGAGTTGCCTAGGTTGTTGGTACATGTCTAAGTCAGCGTGAATCAAGGATTACCACACAACCTAGGTCAAGCTTGCTCTGTGGGAACCAAGAGAAGATCCAACCTCGAGGATCCACTATATAAGGAAGATAAGCTCTGCTGTTATCTTTAAGCATTACAACAGAATCACACTCCATAGCAAACATCAAAGTGTGAAGCTTCAAACAGATCGTCAACTCAAACCAAGATCGAGAGGAACCAATCAAGGAATCTGAGAGTTGTGTACTAGTTCCTGTGACTGTAAGTGAGTTAGTTCCTTAGTGGTTAGGACTGCTTCTGTGATTGATTATACTTGCTGTTAAGTTTATCTAGGATTGACTAACTGTGTGTAAGACAAATAAACTGTGTGTTTGTTCCTAGGGTAATCTGTAACCGAAGTGATAAGAAATCAAGAAGTAGACCTTGAAATCCTTTCGAAAGAAAGGTAGTGGTTTTTATCCTAGATTGCTAGTTGACAATCGAAGGTTTTCACTATAAGGAACTTGTTCATTTATTTTGATTGTTTATTTCCGCTGCAAAGGGAACTGAATATTTGTATTCTTAGTTCCCTTGTTATTACTCTAACAATCACGATCCTACACTCTTTATCATGAATATGAAGATGGACTCATTGTTTGGATCATTTGAGAGATCTGCATTCTACTGGAACACTGAAGGTATATAAACAGGAAAAAAAAATGCTATATAGCTTCTCAAACAAAAATCATCTCACCCATCTTTTATTATTATAGATTTGTTCTAAAAATTCTATGATTACTTGGCATAATCTATGTTTCTTGCAATCTTTGTATCTTTATATTTTTTAATTTGTGAGATATTATGCTAATTTTTGTTATTGTGCAATTTGATGTCATGTTAATAATTTTCTAAATGGGGTGGTTTAAAATATGTAATGAGAAGATCATTTGACATGCGAATATTAGGTTTTGTTTCAATCTTTGTATATTATTATATTGAAGTTTGACATTTTTCATCGGTTCATTTTACGTAGTGAATATGAATGTAATTGATATAATCTTAGTTTTTTAATTTTGTGGTTTTATATATGTAATGAGAATATCATTCTTTGATAAGGGTTTAATAGTTAGGAGCATGCGTTTTGAGTCCTAAGTTAAGCAATAGTAAAATGCATCTACTTAGAAAATCCTATTCAATAGCAAAATCACCACACTTCAAGTTAATATGGAGTTGTTCATTCATTCATATCCAAGAACGGAATGATCACAAATTCTAAAATTTGAATAATTATAAATGATTTTTCTAATGTGTACCCATGGGCACACAATAAAAAACCCATATTTATTAACAATTCCTTTTAGCCAATAATTTAATTTTTTTTCTAGGGGTTCATCCCTTCTACTTTAGGGAATATTTTGGAAAAAGTTTCAAAATTTAGGCTCTTAACATGTGCCCATGGACACACATTAGACAAACCATATTATAAATAGTAATGCACCTACATACATATATATTCTGAACAAAAAAAAACTAAATATACTTATATTTACGAGAATGCATGGATTGAAATTTGAAACTATTTGTAGCCTTTAATGCTCGAGTTGTTTTCTTTTAAAATATAGATATTGACCATACGTATGAACATTCATCAATTTATGATCTAACATTTGTTAAGCTGTCAATTAGCATTTATTTCTCTAGGATTTAATTTCTTTGTTAAGATGGCAATTGTTCTTATAAGCATGATATCTAATTGCGTCTTGCAATGCAAAAGTATGATACATATTCAATTGATTGCCTAATAAAGTTTCAGTCTAATTTTCAAGTAAAAACATGGATTTTCCTGTAATTTTTATTATATTTGAATAAAATATGACATAGTACCCCAAACATTGAGTCTAATGGATAATTGATCAAAAGATGACAAGATAACAAATTAGTATTAAAAAATAATAAAGTGTAATTATCGTGGAATATATAGTGATATATTAACAATTGTATTTTCAAATACTTTGCAATTGATTACTTGATTGTTTAAAAGAACAAAAAACAAATTTAATAAAAAATGAAAAGAAGGTAAAACAATTTATTTAAGATTAGCTAGAAACCTACAAAATCGCAAAAAATGGTGAATACTAAATAATATTAAATAAAAATATTTTAGTTCAAAATTGTTAAAACTGTTTTATAATAAATTCTTTTTAATTATTGATATCAAAACAAATATAAAATAAGAAGAGTGTATTGTATTATGGAAAGTCATAACAATGTTTAACTATAGTATTAAAATCGACCAGTTTTATTCAATTTTTAACATTTTTTTTTAAATAATGGTGGTTGGGATAACCACGTCACTTTCATAACATGTGTACAACAAATAATAAAATTTATTTATTTAGTTAAATATAAATGTCAGAGAAATTTTAAAAAAAGCTTGTTCGTAGCACGGGCATATATTCTAGTCTATACTAATATAAAAGTTGACATGTTGCCCAATTAATGTCTCCAATTAAGAATTCCGAATTTTAAAATTTTAAAATCATTTCATAATTGTATATTTTCATGAGATTTTTATTAGAGTATACATATGCTAAAAAGTTATATAACTTAATGACATACTCAAATATGTACAATCTATGAAATTAAGAATTCCAAATTCTAAAATTTATAAATCATTTCATAATTGTATATCTTCATGGTATTTTTATTATAGCATTTTTATTAGAGTATATAAGCTAAAAAGTTATATAACTTAATGTCATACTCAAATATAAATTAAGATAAAACACAACATTTTATCCACATCTACATACATCACAATAAAACTTACTCTTAAAATAAATATATATAAAATATTATTATATTATACAACAATAATGAAAAAACTTAAGCACGAGTATAACCGATCATTAAATATAACCTAACTTACATGTACAACTTAGGTTCTTAGGTCATTAAAAAAATGTTTCGAAAAAAATGAATTTCAACTAGCATCATTTGAAAATTCGACAAATATATATGCAATATTAATAATTATATATTAGCAATATTCTATAACTATTATATGCTATTCAAATGAAATATGAAAAGACAAATTTTTGAAACATTCCAAATCATATTTAAGACAATATAAATGACATGATAAGCTCTATCCATATGTTATAACTTTTTAATTACCGAAAGTCTTGAAGGGACCAGCTTGGAAGCAATATATTTTTATATTACTATATTTATAATTCAAAATAATTAAGTATACTATATTTTATACTACATAAAAAGTTATATTTTTTGCCTCAATAAATACATTCAATTTTATAAAATTCTCTCTCTTTCCCCCAAAACAACACAATTAATGCATTGTTATTATTATTGTTATCACAATCATAATTTGTATATCTTTCCTAAATATAAATTAATAGTTTTATTAGGAAATGTTTATATTCAAAAGAAATAAAGGTCATTTTTATATAATTTAAAAAAGGGTCATATATTATTATCTTTATTTTTTTCAAATTTTGGTCATAAAATAAAGGGTCAATTACCGAAAACCACCCGCTCAATAGACCATATTGCCCAAAACCACCCCTTTAATTCAATATTACCGGAAACCACCCGTGTATCACATGCCGTTAAACACTCGTCACACATCCTTCATTTCCGTTTAAAATCTGTTTAATCTCAGCCCACATCCCTATTTTTGATTTTTTTTGAAGTAAAATGGAGAAAAAAAAAAAGAAAAAAAAAAATTAAATTAAACAAAAACCCTCTTCTTCTCCATCCCAAACTTTCAGAGCTCCAATGGCTTCTTCAACAGTCAGTCGTCCAACATTTCAGATTACAGAGAACAGGAGATCACAGAGAGGGTTTAGCAAGAGCCTTTCAAATTTGGAGTTCCAAAAGATTAAAGGGTTTATGGAATTAGGGTTTGTGTTCTCGGAAGAAGACAAGAGCTCTGAGTTCTTGGCGACCATTCTTCCTGGGCAGTAGAGGAAGAGGGATTGAGGAGGAAAATTGGGGTTGAATCTGGAATTTTAAGGCCTTATTTGTCGCAGGTGTGGCAGATTTTAGAGAGGAATAAGATGAGGAGAAGACAGAATCCGCCATTGACGATGAGCTGGGAAGAGCTTCCTTCTGTGAACAGTAATTCCGGCTGCGAGGGGATATGGCGAACGACAACATGGTGGTGGAGTTGCTCCTCCGCCTCAAGTAATCAGATCCGCACCCCTCCGCTTTTTTCAGGCAGGCAGAGCCGCGGTAGCGGCGTTGCTCGCCTCGCTCCCTCCGTTCGATTCGGAGATGAAGAGGTGGACGGGGGAGTGGCCGGCGAAGATGAGGTCAGAGGGGAACAAAGGGGAATCAAAGGAGAAGAGGGGGAAGAGGGAGAGAAGGAGGAAAAGGAAGAGGACGGAGGAGGACTGAAGGGAGGCGAAGAGGTGGACGAGGGAGTGGCCGACGACGAGGGGGTCAGGGATGGCGGCGGAGACGAGTTGCGGGATAAGGGAGATGAGGGAGGTGAAGAGGAGGATTGGAGGGAGGTTAATTTATTTATTTTTTGTTTTATATTTTTTTCATTTTACTTTAAAAAATTCAAAAATAGGGATGTGGGCCCGGATTAAACGGATCTTAAACAGAAGTGAAGGATGGGTGGCGAGTGTTTAACAGCATGTGATACATGGATGGTTTCCAGTAATATCGAATTAAATTCTAGTATTTTAATTTAAATTATAAAAATTTCACCTTTTAATGATTTCTATTATACAACAAAAAAATTACTCATTATTTGAAGTACATAACATAAATACTTTAGTAAAATTATTAGAAAACAATTGATATAAAGGTAAATCAACTTTTAAGAAACAAAATCAAATATTGTATTCACAAACTAAATTATCAAATCACAAATCATTAACAAAATAGACCCTATATCTTATTGAAAATAAACAGACGATTTCTTATAAACAAAAAACAAACACACACTAATGCAAACTTATTATTTATATTATTAAAAACAAAATAATAATATATTTTGCCCCGTACGAAGTACGAATTGAACCATCTAGTAATATTCAAAACTTATCCTTGAGTGATTCAAGTTGTAATATTAGATGATTTTCGGCTCTAGCATTGTTTTCTTAACAATGGAGCAAGTTTTTATTTTGTTAAGAAAAAGTAAAACGAAATCAGGAAGTCAACCTTTTTGGAATTAGGTCATATTTTTTTTATAAAAATGAAAAAAATTGATATATCCGACATAACAATGTCGAGTAAATTGAGATGTTGATAAATAGGCATTCAGACAAATCGGTGCGAGAAGACAACAAATGAGCAAGGAATTAGGTCATATTTGACCGTGTCGTGTGGCATGCTCATGATCATTTCAATAAAAATAACCTATATTTATATATACTATTAGTTCGAGTGAAACAATATGCAATGGTAAAAATGGATACAGAGAAAGTAATTAAGGGTTTAAATTTAAAAAAATTGGAGTGCATATTAATTAGAGTAAGGGGTGTCACACACATGATTTGCCATTTTAAGTGCATTCAATTTTAATTTATTTTTCTAATTTGACCATATCTCCAAATATACGATCATTAATATATTGGTCTAGTTTTCTTCTTTCTCATTTTTCATGCCTATCGCCTCTCACACTTCATCAACTCCATCGCCCACAATTGCCCTCTCTTCCGGTGTTGCTCCTCCACTATTTTCGCTTCGACTTTACTTCTGCCTCCAGATTTTCGGAGCCCGCATATGCTCCATTTTGCTCCGCCTATGCTCCATCCATCTGATATTAGGATTTAGTGGTATCGGCAAATTCAACATTAAAATGCAATCACAGGAGTCCTCTAATTTTTGGCTGATAAATCCCGATTTCAAGGTGAGTAAAGTCCGTTTTCCTTTGATAATGGAGGATTATGGTTTTCAAATTTAAGGCTTCTTTGCCAGATATTCGGTTTTTTTTTTTGTATGTCGTGTTCATTGTTGATGGTCTTTTTAAAACGTGAAATCGATATGTTTTTAATAATTTAAAATATAAATGCAAAAAAAATTCAAGCCTCGTACACGTCACGAGAACTGAACTAATACTAATTATTACATAAATTAATTCAATTATTTTGACATCCACAGTTATATAAGTAGTATTGGACTAAGCAAAGTTTTCTCCACCGACAACATGTCTGACGCTGAGATAGATGCTTACATCCTTCGACTCCAACAGGCCAAGGCTGCCCGTGCTACTCCTTCACAACCTGGTGTGCCGGCGTCTGTTCTTGAGATTGCCCAGGCCTCCGTTCAACAGGTCGTCGATCCCTCTGCTTCGACATTGACTCCAACTCCCTCTGCTTCGTCACCGTTGAAAGCCCAGGACCTCAATCATGTGTTTGCAATGGTTTCTATGGAGGAACAGACACATCCTCAACCTCATGAAGAAGAAGAATTAAGTTTCTTCCCCCTCCAAGGACAAAATTGAGGAAGAGGAACAGTCCATGAAGTCTATTGAGGAGGAATTGGGGGTAAAGGCTGCATCTTTGGCGCCACCTCCAACTCGTAAGCGAAAACTGGTAGATCTCGCTGCGATCGCTCAGGAGGAGGAAGAAGAGGAGGAAGCTCATTTCTTGGAGCATCGCAAAGCTCCAACTGCTCAGTCGACTCCATCAAAGTCGGGTGGCGACGAAACTGCTCCCAAATCTCTCCAGGAACGGCTTCGTTTCGCTGCAAAGTCTGCGATAAAAAAGGCCAAAACGGAACCGAAGGCAAAATTGGAAATCTCTGTCTCAACCTCTGCTCCTGACTTTACTGATGGTAAGAAAATACTCCCACCTCTTCTCATTCGTGAAAGCTTCTTTGTTGAGCATAAGGTGGAGGAGGTTCTTGAACTTCTGAAGTTCCAAGGCTGGGAACGACTCTGTGCCAACAGGGCAACTGTGAATGAAGTTCAGATGCGAGAGTTCTACCACTACTACTATCTCTCCAAGGCTGATGCCATGTGTGGATCCTCCAAGATCAGTGGAGAAGACATATCTTTTACGCCCAAGGTGATCTCTGCCCTACTCTATGTTCCTTTGGGTGGATTCTTTGAGGTTCCGGCTAGTGAAGTGAATGAGGAGAAGCTGGCGTGCATGGAACGGTCGTTTGGTTCAACTGCTGGGGAACTGCACACTGAGAGGCTGACTTTGGCTCAGTGGGTGACGTTCCACTTTATCTCCAGAGTTGTAGCACCACGATAAGAAAAGCGCAACACCATCACTCTCTGTGACTTGTTTCTGCTTGATCGCTTTCTGAGGAAGGATAAGATTGATCTTCCTCGTGTGATTCTATGCCACATGGAACGGTGCAAGGCAAAGTCCCACTCTTTGGCATATTCAGAGTTGGTGAAGATGTTGTAGCTTCGCGATGAGTCTTACCGCAAAGAAAATGAAGTTTCCCTAGGTAGTGAGTTGGATTCCTCTGTTGTGGAGAAGATGAAATTTAAGGATGATTCGAAGGGAACGGGCACTGTGACTATCAAGAAAGCTGCTGACGAAGGAACGTCAAGGGGTAATTCAGTTCAGCATCAAATTCTGGTTGAGCTTAAACAGATGAACATCACGATGAAGTTGCTCTTGGATCATTTCTTGAGCAAAGATGAAGAAGCTGAGGAAAACCCTAAGACTTTAGTGTTCCCCGCTACTATCTAGCCCGTCTAACCCTATGTTCTTGCTTTTTTATATTTTTGCGTAGTTTCTCCTTATCTTTTGACTTTGTGTGTCTAAGTTCCTTAGCTTTGTACTTCTCTCTGCTTAATGAATGATATACTTTGATCATGACTCGCAAACTGGTTGATACTTTATGCTCTTACTGTGATCTTTTGATGATGCCAAAAGGGGGAAGTGTGGAAAATGTGAAAACCCAATAAAGGGTTGATGACAGATGTTAGTGCTAAGGAAGAAGTTTGACGTTACTTGAGGTAAATCTTTCTATGAACATTCTGAGGAGGAACTTTGTCAATACTTGGAACATTGGATATGATTGACCATATGTGATTGACTTTTTACTTGATTATTCTGAACTTGACTCTTTTGAAAGTGCACATTTTGAAGGAGTTTGTCATCACCAAAAAAGGGGAAATTGTTGGAACAATGATGTTCCCTCTAGTTTTGATGATGATAAACTCAAATGCATTTGATGGTTTTTAGTGTTACTATGAGTTTCAGGAACGAAGTGAATAAAATGAACGATGAAAATCATATGGTGAATCAAAACAGAGAATGTAAGGAACAGAGAAGTCAACGATGGAATAACGCGCTTGAACAAAATAGAGAATTAAGACATGCGGTTGTGAAGAGGAAAAGGAAGGGAACAGCGCCAAGGAACGACGTGACGCGCGCTCAGCGGTAACATAATTTAACCATATTATATATTTACGAAAAGCCTATATGCACACGATTTTTTGCCTAAATGCACACGAATTGGTGCGCTTAGTGTAGCAATACAGCTCCTATGCGCTTAATTTAAGCGCATAAGGGCATAATCGACAATAAAATAAAAAATGATCATCAGATCTATGCGCTTAAAATAAGCGCATAGCTCTATGCACTAAATTTAAGCGCACAGCTGTGATGGGCTTAACTGGACGCTTAACTTAAGTTGTGCGCTAAACTTAAGCGCACAGAAAAAAAAATACGTTAACATTAGCAGTACAACTATATGATATAATCAAATTGGATATAACTATATTTAAATTAGGTTATGAATTTTAGTAGATCTTGTGATTCATACTAGTATCAGACTTACGCACTTTTTTGTTTAAGGATATAACCAATTAGGTTATATCTTATGGTTATATTCTATAGTTATATACTATGTTTATATCCTATATTATATTCTATAGTTATATACTATGGTTATATCTTATAGTTATATACTATGATTATATCTAATTTGGTTATATCTTATGGTTATATACTATGGTTATACTATATGATATAACCACATTATATAACTATAGTTATATTCTATTGTTATATCCTATAGTTACATTCTATAGGAAGCATGAATCCTATAGTTATATTCTATAGTTATATACTATGGTTATAACTATATGATATAACTATAGTATATATACTATATGATATAACTATAGAATATAATATAGGATATAACCATAGTATACAACTATAGGATATACCAATATGATATAACCATAGTATATAACTATAGAATATAACTATAGGATATAACAATAGTATATAACTATAAAATATAATATATGATATAACCATAGTATATAATTATAGAATATAACCATAAGATATAACCTAATTGGTTATATCCTTATAGTTATATCCAATTTGATTATATCATATAGTTGTACTGCTAATGTTAACGTAAAAAAAAAAATATGCGCTTAAGTTAAGCTCATCACAGTTGTGCGCTTAAATTTAGCGCATAGATCTGATGGTCCTTTTTTATTTTATTACCGATTATGCCCTTATGCGCTTAAATTAAGCGCATAGAAACTGTACTGCTACACTAAGCGCACCAATTCGTGTATATTTAGACAATTTTTCGTGTGCATATAGACAGATCCTATATTTATCATTAAGATTTGTTTTCCAGAAAAATACATGATCCATATTATATATTAATCATTGAGGTGAGACATATATAAATTCTTCTGTAAGTGTTTTCTGAACCTTTTGATATTTTATGTCCTTAGACTGAGGTACCATCCCTTCATCCTAAAATTTTTTAAAAAATATAAAATAATATTCTTTGTTTTCATCTCTAAGATTTTTCCGAATAAATACGAAGTGTACGTACGTCTATTTCTATGGCTTTTTCCTCTATTGGTATTCACTAAAAAATATCTGAAAACCTCAGAATGATTTGAAAAGCTTCAGAATCAAATATCTAAAAAGCTTTCTATTTTTTTCTGGTTTGAGAAAAAACTTTCCAATTATTAGAAACGAAAATATCCAAAAAGTCAAAATTCAGAAACCATATCATAAAAGATCAACCCCGTTGTTTGATTATTCCGATTTGGTTCGGTCCTAGCTAGCACAAACAAAAACCACCCTGTGGGGCCCGCAGCCTCTGCCATCTGTTCTCTTCATGTCCAGCGAGGCGGTGATGTCCAGGGGCAGACCTATGTAGGGACGAGCGGGGACACGGGCCCCCACTTTTTTTTTCTTTTTTTTTTAACTTCGCTTTGCTTCCTACCTGAGTCTACCTCCATTTATTCTTTCTTCTTATTTAATGTAATGTTATGTTCAATCGAGTCTATAGTGTCTGTGATATGAATAAGGTGTTGAAATTATACAGTTTACCTATAAGTTTTTGTTTCTCTATATACGAAATGAATTAAATTGGATGCTTAGAGAAACATCTTATGTCGAAAGTGAACTAATCCAACAATCAGAGTACTAGATGATATCATCTTCAATTTTTATTTTTCGATAAGGGTTAAATTGAATTGATATAGGATAGAACATATAAAGTTTATGTTCACCAAATATAAAGCAAATTTAACCATGTTATGTAATTCGACAATATAAAAGAGAACACTCTTAAGTAATGAAGAGAATTTTTGTCATCATTGGTATGAAGAGAATTTTTATTCAACTAATCTCAGCTTATCATTATTGTCATCATTGATATGAAGATAATTTTTATTATGCATATGTTATGTTTACTCAGTCTCGATTAATTCTTATTTTGTTGATTTTTTTACACCTCTTTCATGCATTGTTTTGTAATCATGTATCCCTCATGAAAAACTCTTTTAATTTACTATTAATAATAATTACATCGGATTATTTTCGTCATATTAACTCAATTATTTTTTTTAAAAATTATTTTAAAATTGATTTTTAATAACGCAGGATTTGTGCCCCCACTGGGCGAAAATCCTACGTCCAGTCCTGGTGATGTCAGCACTCTTGGCCCATTCCTTTGGGTCGATGACGTCACAACACGTGGTTGAGCCCCTTGTGTTTTCTTCCCTGACCCGCGGAGTGAGGCAAGACGACGAAGGCCCACAAACTTCACCATTTCATGGGGATGGATCGTTTTTTTTCCTTCTCTTTGTTTTTGTCCTTTTCTTCCCAGCCAATCATTAGTGACCACGTGTCTCTATTTTTTACTACAGTCTACACCTGATAACTATGGATTTGGAGGTGCTTAAAAATCGATCGGGAAAAATCAAGTTGAGCCCTTTTTTTTTCGGCGCAAAACCGCGCAGTCGCTTTTTTTTAGCCGCGCACTTTCCCATGGGCGGCTCGATATGCCGCCGAGAAAACCCGAGTTTCATGGGCGGCTCGTAGAGCCGTCCATGATGGATTCAGTTTATGGATTTTTTTTTGAAATAAATAAAAATGTGTTTTTAAAAACCGGTTCATTGAAACCGGGGTTGTGGACGGCATTTCGTGCCGCCCACAAAACTGGGTCAATGAACCGGGTTTTTTGGGGGGACAGGGTTCATAGGCGGCACTTCCTGCCGCCCAGGGTTCATGGACGGCACGTGGTGCCGCCTAGGGTTCATGGACGGTACGTGGTGCCGCCCATTGAGTATACGTTTCACTCCCAACGGTCGATGTGGGCTGCACGTAGGGCCGCCCAGTACAGGTGTAGCCGGCTATATAAATTAGGGATGTATTGTATTGTATCCAAATCTATAAACTCATTTTCATAATAAATGTCGTCGTCAAGCGGTTCTGGTTGGAGGGGATTGTCGGAGTCCTCTTCGAGCGCTAACACATCTGTAGATGATGAGGGTGATTTGCAGGCGTCAATTTCTCCCGAGTACTTCAAGGTATGTAATATTGTAATTTTTACTGTATAAAATAATTAGATCTTAAATGTACTTAGTCTTTGAAATGTTAAACTGTTTTGAAATAATATTTAATTTGTTGATATTAGTTTTTAGAAATTTAATTATTAATTAGTCTCTAATGTGGTAATTTTTGTATATAAATAGGGTGATTCTAGTGATGATGGATTTATAGCTATCGACTTCTCATCCCATTTTACTACTACTGAGATATTTCCTAGTAAGGAAGGATTGCGAGATTGGGTGTAAATGGTAGGTTTTAGTCTTTTTATGGTGATCACTACTAAATCATCAAATCCTAAAAAGATTATACTTCACTGTGAGAGATCCGGGTTACCTAGGTCCGGCAAGAAGAAGGTGGTAGTCGATGGTATAAAGGTCAGCCCGATACGAGTGAATAAAACTAGGTCAAAAAAGAAAGGTTGTCCCTTTTTGCTGCATGGTACTTTTAGGGAAGGAAATGTTATTAGAGATCCTGGGTGGACCTTATCGGTTGTTAGTGGATCCCATAACCATATGCTTTCTACCACCTTGACCGGTCATGCATTTGCTACCCGACTTACGAAGGAGCAGCGTAGGAAAATGATGATTGATACTGCGGCGGGTGCAAGACCCAAGGTTATTTCTACACAGCTTAGGAATGAATATTCGAATGCAACGAGTTCGAGGAATCAGGTGTACACTGTTAGGGCTAAGGAGATGTTGAAATCCCTGAGCAATCTGAATGTGACACAATGGTCATTGGGATTTTTGAATGAGAAAGGCTATTTGTTGGACACTGCTACTAAGACGAGGGAAGATGGGAAGGAGATTTTGGCGTGCTTGTTTATTTCTCATCCAGACGCTCGACATTTGTTGTGCATGTTTCCTAATGTCGTCATTATGGATTCGACCTACAAAACCAACAGGTAAACCTTAGTCTTTTTTGTATTATGTGTAGATAATGGTATTTTCTGCGGGTTTTAATTTTTTTTTGTGTTGCATTTATAGGTACGGTATGCCTCTGTTCCAGATCGTTGGGTTTACTTGCACCAACTACACATATTGCATTGCTCTTGTGTTCATGGAAAGGGAGACGACAAACCACTATGCATGGGCGCTGAGACGATTGAAGTGGTTGTACGGGGAGAAAAATCCCGTATGCATCATGTCTGATCGAGAGCTAGGACTGATCAAGGCTGCCAAACTGGTGTTTCCGAAGGTTCGTCATCACTTGTGTCAGGTCCATGTAGACCGTAATGTGAAGGCATATGCTAAGACGATGAAGATTGACGAGAAGAAATTCTCGGGAAGTGTTCGTCGGGTGATGAGGTCTCACACAAAGGAGGAGTACAGAGAGCGGCTTGCTCACTTTAAGGGGATATGGAGTGAAGGCTTGGTGCGATATGTGGAGCAAACTTGGTTTAATGAGCATAAGAAGAAGCTGGTTGCGGCATGGTGTGATGATGTTCTCCATTTTGCCACAAGAACATCAAACAGGTAACTTTCATACAAACATTTGCAATCAAATTGGGTTATAAAATTTATTTAGTTAATTGTATACGAATATATTATTTTCAGGGTTGAGGGTCAGCACTCTATGCTTAAGGACATGATTGAGACATCCGTTGGAGGGTTCGACACACTTGTGCAGCACATCGACAACATGTTTGTTGATCAGCATCGGAAGATCCGATATGAGATGACCAAGAACTGCACTGCCTTTCCCATGGAGATAGTGAAAGGCCCTGAGTGGGTTAAGGTGTTCTTCAAGCGCATCCTTGAAAAGTGCTCTGAAAAATGCCTGAGGATGTTGTATGCCCAAGCTGTGTTAGCAAAGGAGGGGAAAATTGGGAACAAATGTGCTGATTTTTGGTGGAGGTCCACACTGGGGCTGCCTTGCCCACACACAATTAAGGTCTACGTAGAGACGGGTTATCCGTTAGTGCCTGAAGAGGTTGATATTTTCTGGAAGCAGATCCGATGGGAAGGGGTGGATGCTAAGGATCTTGATGTCGATGATGGTGTTTCACTGACAGCGGACAATGTCACGGTGGATGACTTCGTTGAAGAGTACTTATGTGGGACAGTTGAGGGATTTGATTTGAAGAAGATGGCGGAAAAGTGGCGTGAGTCAAAGGACCCTACATCGTGCGATATTCAAGACCCGCCACGTGGCGAGACCAAGAAGGGGAGGCCTAGGATGAATGCGAGAAAGACCGGTACGAAGAGGAAAATGTGTTGGGACGAGCATGTGGATGCAAACATGAAGAAGGAGAAGCAGAAGATGAAGATGGAGGATGAGGAGCTGGGAGTGGATGAGGAGGATGAGCCTGCAGAGAAAGAGACGACCAATGTGAAATCGTCTGTTGGATCCCCGGGATCGAAAGGATGCCCTTCTAGCGGACGACCTCACAGTGGAGTTTCAACAGCAAAGGGGAGTGCCACTAAACCTGCAAAGCCGAAATCTGCTTCAACCAAGTCCAAGTCGGGTTCAAACAAGCCGGTCAAGTATCTCGGCTTCAACTGGGGGCACGAGAATATTGATCATTTCATGCTCGCCTACATTTCTGGAGTTCAAAATGTCAAAGGTGATGGTCATTGTGGGTTCCGTTCTCTTGCCGTTTTGCTGTGTCGCCAAGAAGACGAGTACATTGATGTCCGGTTAGGGCTTTCGAAGCACGTCCAAGCACATGGAGCGAACTACGTAGCGATTCTTGCGGAGGAAGCATTGACGTTGGAAGAATTTGTTAGGAAAATGAATTATATTCCTTCACCGTGCACGGCAAACTTCTGGTGTATAATGCCTATTACTGGGTTGGCGTTTGCAACGGAACACCAAGTGACTGTTGTTGTCTTATCATGGTTCGGACCGCACACATGTCTTCCATTGTGGGCCCCCCCGGGTGCCGAGCCTCCGACAAAGGTTTATGCGATAGCACATGTAGGCAGGAGAGACCATTACGTACCGGTACGTGGAGTCCTACTCTCTCGTATTTACTTATTCTTTCATAATTTTTTTAGGAACTGTATTGTTTACGTGTACAGATTTGGCTTGTTAATGACCATTGTCCCATTCCACCGCCTCCAAGACAGTGGCGCATTTACAAGGATCCAAGTGTTGATGGATGGGATAGTCATGAGCGCTTCAAGGATAGGTTCAAGAATTATGTAGAGGAGCGAGCATATCATGGGCGACCTGACATACTTACCTAGGTTTTTTGGATTGTAATCGACTTTATATATGATATTGTATTTCCTTTTGTGTGAAAGTTTGATTGAGATTGATCGTATATTGTGTTTTTAATCATTTGTTTTTTAGAATTGAAAAAAATCGGGAAAATGCTATACGAGACAACAATATTACTAATCATTAACAAAAACACGTTCACGAAAACATTAAAGCGTACACTAGTTTAACATGAAAAATAAAAAAAGCTATCTAATCCCCGTCCGAATCGGCCTCCCCGCCATCATCATAGCTGCCGTTGTCCACCACAGATTCCGGATCTTCTAAAAGACCGGGGATATGGCGTCTCGGGTGTGCAGACTCTGTGTAAATGGGAACTGGAACACCAGGTCTGTAAAGAGCCATAATTTTAGCTATATGATATGGGCGGCACACAGTGCCGCCCATATCATTTCATCACCACAACTCCGCTGTACAGCCCATGGGCGGCACAGTGTACAGCCCATGGGCGGCACAGTGTGCAGCCCATGGGCGGCACACTGTGCCGCCCAATATGCCTATAAATAGGCCATACGGGGTCCCCTTTCTACCAAGCTTGTCTCACCCAAAGAGGCAAGCTTTCACATCCAAGAGGAAGGGATGTGTTTGATCGCGGTAAGAAAAATAAATATATGTATTTTATTGATTATTTACGCTATTAGGTTGTAGTATTCGTTGAAATCTAATTAAATAATATTTTATTTCAGATACAAGAATTCAATATCGTGGGTTTCGTCGTCTAGCATTTTCAGAACTTCAGTCCCGGAGGAACACAGTCAACCGCCTTTTCCACCTTCACTAGTGAGCTTAAACCGAATTGTTTTGTATTCATTGTAGACTCACGTCATGTTGTGGTCATTTCTAACAGTGCGTTAAGATGGATGCGATTGCCTTGTGGTCATTATACTCTTGACCGAGTCAAGAGTCCTAGGACAAACCTCCTTCGGCCATGTCGTGCATACTGAGCTGCTCTTTTTTCCTCGCTGCAGCACAGAAAAACATGGGATCTTCAAATTTCGGTATTTGTAGGATTTCAAGTTTTTCTGTGATGCAGCAAGAAAAAAAGAGCAGATCAGCATGAACGACATGACCCAAGGAGGTTCGTCCTAGGACTCTTGACTCGGTCAAGAGGATAATGTCCACAAGGCAATCGCATCCATCTTAACGCACTGTTAGAAATGACCACAACATGACGTGAGTCTACAATGAATACAAGACAGTTCGGTTTAAGCTCACTAGTGAAGGTGGAAAAGGCGGTTGACTGTGTTCCTCAGGGACTGAAGTTCTGAAAATGCTAGACGAACCTCCTTGGGCCATGGCGTACATGCTGATCTGCTCTTTTTTCCTGGCTGCAGCATAGAAAAACATGGGATCTCCATATTTCAGTATTTGTAGGATTTCAAGTTTTTATGTGATGCAGCTAGGAGAAGGAGCATATCAGCATGAACGCCGTGGTCCTAGGAGGTTCATCCTGGGCTCTTGAGTGAATGTATATGTATAGTGCAAGAGTTGTGTATGTCATTTGTTCCAATGTGTATGTATTTTTTTTAAGTGTGTAAGCCATCAGTGAATGTATATGTGTTTTTAGAATTTGTACGTGTTTTTAGTATGTGTATGTAATTTAAGCCATCAGTGAATGTATATGTGTTTTTAGAATTTGTACGTGTTTTTAGTATGTGTATGTAATTTAAGAATATACATGTGTTTTTTAGAAATAACACACGAAAATCCAACAAACCAATAAGCAAAGAACTAAAACTAGAAACGACGGAACAAATTAGAAACGACGGAACAAATATCTAAATACGAAACCAATAAAGCCAAAAGTCATACTTAATTTACTGGAATTTCAATCCCCAAAAACGTACAAACACAAAAGTCAAAAGTCATACTACGAACTCTCCGTCTCACTATCAGATGAGTCATCTAGATGTGGAGTGGAAGCACTAGCTAAGGACACACCCGAACCCACGCCCGGTGCCCATACTGGAGGAACATAAGAGGTCGGCTGAGACGATGCCTGCTGAGCTGCTGCACGCTCTTCCGCCATCCTAGATGATTCGGCTCTCTCAAATATAGTAGCGTCTGCACTATATACATGAGAAGGCATCTGTGAAGCCCGTACAAGCGGTGGAGCTACAGGAATGACGTCACTGAAAAGGATGTCATGCAAATGCTGAAAGTGCTCCCTACACCCTAAACAACCTCCTCCAGACATAAGCTCCTGAAGATAGGCCTGGCTCATCGCATGACGCTGTAAATGAAAACAAACATTTTAAAAACATAGACTTTCATAAAATAATTTAAAAGAATAAAATGGGAAAAAAACATACCCTTTGCAAGTTGATAGCCGGAGGTGGTCCTCTACTGATACGAGGCTAGACTGGCACATGCGGACTCACGTAAGGATGCGACACCTGTAGATACCAGTCCAGGTACGCATCGTGGACATCCCAAGCCATCGTCGCAGGAGGACTCGCCAAGATGTGGGGGCAAAGATGATGCTCACGCTGGTCCCACCTGTGCCAACGCGGGTCAAAGTGCAACTGGTATCGCCTCGTCCCCTTGAAATCAGGAGGACGAACTGCAACCAGAGGCTCAATGATATCCATCGGCCTGCTCTGTCGATAACCGAACTGGCGTGTAAGCCGATCTGGCATGTATGGCTCCTCTACACCGAGAAAATGAATAATCCCTCGATAAGTGGAGGACCTGTGACGACCTCGAAAATCAAGACCCTCGTACGGCATCCATCGTATCTGCAATTAACAAAACACGATGGACCATAAATTAATTCATTAAGCTATCTTACTGTAAATTAAAATTGAAAAACAATACGTACATCCTCTGGCCTATACTCGTCCAGAATTCGTCTGTAGTGTGACTGGTCACGGGAGGACCGGAGAGGTGTCCGGCCAATGCAGTATCGTCCAGCGCGTCGGAGGTCGTCGTCCGCACCTTCCTTGAGGTTAGGGTTGCCCGGAAAGTATACAAAGTACGTCCAAATCCAAACCTGCGTACAGAGAAAGAAAACCATTAGTTATAAACAATTCAATAATGTATATTAATAATCTAAATTATAATTTAACTATATTAAAGGACTACCTCCAAAAGACGTGCGCAGCCGGCGAACTGTGCAGCTCCGTGCCGAGAACCCTCTCCGAGGTTCCTATAAAGGAGAGCCAGAACCCCGATACCCCAAGCAGTATGAACAACACGCTCCCAGTCCACAAAAAGAGGTAGCAGTGTGGTCTTCAGCTCGTTCGTTGACTTGTCAACGAAGATGCTAGCCGACATGGCGTGCCATAAGAAACCGGCTGCTATATCCTCTGGGTAGGCACCCTCCTCAATCATCCGCATCACATGCCTCCCAAGCTGGAATTGCTTGACCCAACCCTTCCTAAGGTCGCGGACCATGTCAGCATCATCCTCATCATAGTTGTAGTCCGAATCTATCCCAAACAAATACCCGAACAAAGCCTCACACTCCGCCATCTCCCTATCATGACCGGTCCATGGTGACGTCACCTCAAATCCCTCGATCGGCAGCCCTAAAATCATCAGCACGTCATGTAGAGTAGGAGCTATCTCGCCCCAAGGAAAGTGAAAGGTGTTCGTCTCTGGATGCCATCTCTCAACGAATGCTGAAATGAGGTTGTGATCAACATTGCCGAACTGCAAATCAAGTAAACATGTCAACCTCGTCTGCTGCGCAATTCAAAACCAGGAACCCTCCACAGGGACCCCTCTAGGAATACGATCCCTCCAAAATGCAAACTGCATAGGGCGTGTCTGAACCCTCAAACTCCTAACAACGTCCTCGGGTGGGTCCAACGACGCCTTCGTCCATATCAGCTCTGCAATGTGCGTATCAAAGTTCCTCAACAAAGATACAAGCTGCTCAGCTGGCTCATGCGGAGATGGGGCCTGTGTGGCTGGCTCAGACTGAGACGGAGCATGCTGAGATGGCTCATGATGTGGAGATGGGGTATGCTGAGATGGACATGGGCCATACTGAGTCTCCTGTGTGGTTGGCTCAGGCTGAGACGGGGCCTGCTGAGATGCCTCACACGGAGATGGGACATGCTGCTCATGTGACTCCTCCAGAGATAGCCGCTGTTGAGGTGAGTCATCAAGATGTGGGTCCTCCTGATGTGACTGCTGAGGTAGGTCCTCCATAATCACGTCCTCAACTGAGCGGACGGGACCAACATCGTCCTCACTAGCGCCCTCACTATCTGCCTCACTATGGCCCTGCAATACACCGCCAACCCTCCTCTTGCGAGCAGATGCAGTAGTAGGGCGACTATCTCGATCGGACTGTGCGATCTTACCCAAAACTTCCTATTTTCGCATAAAAAATATAGAAAATTGTTTTCTTATAAACAAAATCAATATATTAAAATTTTCATAACAATGACATATTTAATATTACAGTATAATTATCGCGATTTACCTATACTATTTTTTATAATGATTAAATACAATAAAATAATATATTAAATTTTATTTTCTTACAAACAAAATAATATATTAAATTTTCATTACAATGATATATTTAATATTATTTAACACTATAATTGAGTTTATTACCTATACTATTTTTTATCAGATAATGATTTAATAATCTAAAATCCAAGTATATATAAATCTACAAGTGCAGTAACAATTTAATTAAATAAATTAGATTTAACGATTACAAATTTAAAAAACACCATACCTTTTCAGTTGGCCTCCGTTCATATTTTCGCTTTTGGCGAACGGGGATTTCACCCAAGTCTGACATAGCTTGATGAGCAACCGTGCACGCGACGTCAAAGGCATTCTCCGCCGCAATATCGCCCTCCTCGCCCAAAAACCCCCCAATATCGCCCTCCTCGACATCGGTTATGGGCGGCACCACGAGCGGCCCAGATTCCTCCATAGTGGGCGGCACGTTGTGCAGCCCAGCCTCGCCTCCCTCCTCGGCCCCTGCTTCGCCTCCTTCCTCCGCCAGCCTCGCTTCCTCCACCGCGTCCCTTGCTTCAGCCGCCTCCTCCGCCGCGTCGCCACCCCTCTCCCCCAGCCTCGCCTCCTCCAACGCCTCGTCGCTGCTGCCCCCCGTCAAACAGAGATTGGCCGCCGACGCCGCCGCCGCCAACGTCGAATCGGCCGTCGATTCTGGTACATCGCCGCCGTCTCCGCCAAGAACTCCTGCCGCAGCCATCTGATTTTCCGTCCGTTCTTCCTCGGCCAAGAACTCCCATATGTCGTCAACCGAAAATTCGCCACCGGGATCCATTTTCGCTCTCGAACTCTGGAAATCGCGATCGGAGAAGACGACCCTGGGCGGCTTTTACTAACACCGAGAAGATGACCCTGGGCGGCAAGATGTGCCGCCCACGTTTCAATTTCAAATTCGCCCTTTGGCGGGAAGCTGTGCCGCCCACAATTTTGGGTTTACACTTGGCGGCTTACCGTGCCGCCGAGTTTTAACCCGGTTTCCAGAAAACCATATTTTTAATTTTAAAATAAATAAATTAAATTACAAAACCGGGTTCTACAAAAACCTAAAAATCTGGGCGGCAATATGTGCCGCCCAGGTACAATTCGGGTTCATAAAAAACCGGTTTGCATGGGCGGCATTAGGTGCCGCCCATGTGCAAACCGGGTTTTTGGAAGGGTATTCTGGCCGGCATGTAGAGCCGCCCAGGAGGAAGTGCGCGGCTAAAAAAAATCGACTGCGCGATTTATCGGCCTTTTTTTTTGTACTCTGTCTGCCACATGTGTTGCTTCTTCCAGCTTGCCTTTTTTTCACCTTCAAGTTGTCCTTACTTTTTCTTAAAACACAAATCAATTACATCTTATGCAAGCAATTTAATTATTTTGATACTTTATGTGATTTGGATTTTTTAATTATAAATATTGTGACGGATGTGAGAAAAATAACAGTAAACATAAAGAAAAAATACAAGATTTTTACGTGGTATATTTACGGACAGAAAGAAAGACATATATTATTGCTCTTGAGGAAAATAAATTACATATTACACTCTTAATGCACTAGAGGCAAAACAAGAGACACAAGAACACAAGAGGTATTACATGGAGGCATGCTAGAGCTAGGTTAGGAATTAAGGAGTTTATATATCACTCCCTAAAACCTATCTCCCTAAAACCCTAAATAGGCCCAAGCCCATCAGTTCAACTTGGGGATCAAAGCATATTTCTACAAATCTTCACCTTGACTTGAATTCTCTCACAGATAATAGATGTACCAGATGCAGTCAAATGTACAGACTTCTCCCCTGTCTCAGATTTGCCCCACGAGGCAAACTAATTGAATCCTCCAAACAGATGTACCAGACGCACTATAATAGTGTCAGATGTACCAGATGCACCATGACAGTGCTAGATGTACAGACTTCTCATCTGCATCAGATTTGCCCCACGGGGCAAACTAATTGAATCCTCCAGACAGATGTACCAGACGCACTATAATAGTGTCAGATATTCCAGATGCACCATGACAATGACAGATGAACAGACTTCTCCTCTGCCTCAGATTTTCCCCACGGGGCAAACTAATTGAATTCTCCAGAGTGGCCATCTCAGCAGCGTCGCCCTTCTTGTCCTTCGACAGCGGCGCCACAAGCCTTGTTGTTTCAACAAAGCTCGCATCTTAATCTGTCACGGACTGAAACTGTTTCTCCCAGTAAACTTGTCGATCTTCACATTCAAAGCATACATCTTTCCCACCATATTACAAACTTAGATTAACCTGAAGCTCTAATACCAGTTTGTTGTGATGGATGTGAGAAAGATAACAGAAAAGCAGTAAACGCAAAGAAAGAACATAGGATTTTTACGTGGTTCACTAACAAAGCAATAGCTACATCCACGAACAGAAGGAGAGACAAATATTATTGCTCTTGGGGAAAACAGATTACAGATTACACTCTTGATGCACTCGAGGCACAAGAACACAAGAGGTATTACCTGGAGGCACGCTAGAGCTAGGTTAGGGATTAGGGAGTTTATATATCACTCCCTAAAACCTATCTCTTGTGCCTTGTGCCCGGACGCGGTGGAGTCTATGGATCACTTGTTTAGGCTTTGTCTTGCTGCCTGTTCGTTGTGGAGTGTTTACAAGGCTCTCGTTCCCCTTTCTCATTCCTTCTCTGAGAGCTATGCGTGTTGGTGCCGCATCAATCTCACTTTCTCGATCGTTCTTGACGGTGTCGGCCCTTGGTCGGCGGTCTTCGCCTGTGCCCTGTGGTGGTTATGGAAATGGAGGAATGAGATGGTCTTTTCTGGTAAGATTTTTCATGGGTGTAAGGGGTCTTTTGTCCTTAGCTATGCCCGTGACTATATTTATGCTCTTGCTACCTCTAGTGTGGGCTGCTCGGCTTCTGGGGATAGACAAGAGGTTCTCATTCATTGGGAGAGACCTTTGGGGGACTGGGTCAAAATCAATACTGATGGGGCTGTTGATGCGATCCGTGTTGCTTCTGCTGGTGGTGTGATCTGTGATTCCAATGGTCGCTGGTTATGTGGTTTTGTTCATCACATTGATAGTTGCTCCGTGCCTAATGCGGAGCTGTGGGGCATTTTGCAGGGTTTGCGGCTTGCTTGGGAGTGTGGCTTCCGGAGGGTGATTCTTGAGTCGGATTCTCTTCTTGCTATCTCGCTGATTAATCGCCGCGCCCTTGATAGTTGTCACCCCCTGTCTAGCCTGGTCTCTCTTTGCCAAGACTTTCTTCGTAGGGACTGGGCCCTTCAGTTCCGTTATACTTTTCGGGAGGCGAATGTTGTCGTCGACCAGCTTGTTAGTTTTGCTCTTTCTTTTCCCTTAAGCCTTCATACTTTGGATTCTATGCCTAGCTGTATTGTTTCTATTTTTTCTGATGATCTTCGGGGGTGTGCCTTCCTGCGGATGACTTTATAGTGGTTCTTCTTTTGTTTCAATAAAGTTTTGAAGAGTACTGTTTTTTTTTTTACTAAAAAATAAAATAATGAATCAAATCTCACATATATAAAATGTTCATCCCATATCACATCAATGAACTTTTACCTTTCCTTACATGAAGGTTTTTCATTTATTTGTCGACTTATTTCTAATCTCGAAGTTTCATGTGACACCCATTTCATATTTTGTTAAAATTATATCGATATTGTATTTTTTGTTAATTGATCACATATCACTAGTCTAATCATCACCAACTTCATCATGTCCTTATATTCGAAACACATCATCTCCTAATTGATTTGATGATGACCAATTTCATTTGCACTCACTTTCAATTGAGTATTACAATATTATTTCTTTTACATGAGAAGACTTCGACAATTTCATACTATATATTAAGTGAGTTTCATCTGTTATATACCAAGGTACGTATACATGACGGAATTATATGTATAATATAATTTACTTGGCTTTATGCTTGAAAATAATGAGTTGAATTTTGATTACAATTAGGGTTTATTTGGTGAATGAATTGATAAAGAATTTTTTATTTAATCGAGAAAATGAAATTCTAAAAACGCTCTCCGTACAAAGAAACCCCGAAAACCCTAAACACTTTCAACCATGGATCTACAGCCGCTCCTACCAAAAGCCACCAGATGAACCATCTCTCAGATTTTTCGGATCTAAAGAGTAACCTCTTGAGCCTTGCCGGCGAAGGCAGCGGCGCCGTCGAAGACGCGTCGACGGCGGAAATCTCTGACCCCGACAGGTCGCCGCCAAGCTTCCTCTCCAATACCCTTCCTCTGCTCTGCATCTTCAATCTCTACCCCGACAACCGTGACCACTCCGACTTCCATCCTCAGATCCGCTCTCCGTCGCCTTGGACGGTGCCATGTGGGGATCCGCCGACTGAACGGCGTGCTGAGCCACCACCCAGAAGAAATCCCCCGAAGACGATGTGGGATCTGGGGATCTCTTGCGCCCGCTTCCTTCCTCGGAGATCAAATCTGCCATGGCCAGCTGCTGATACGAGATCCGGCGTCTACTCCGTGAGAGATGCCGACAAGGCCTTTCCCGGCTTCGAGGCCACCACCGGCTACCGATTCGAGATGCAGGTTCATGACGCCTTCTCCGAGAGCGTTGCCGGTTGGGACCTTCCCGACTACGATGCTACCGCCAACGGCCAGCTCGAGGCCGATTTCCGGCGGCCTGAGAAGTTGAGCCTTGGATCTGCTGGTGTTTTGGTGTTTCCGACTCCGATTTGGGTTTTCAGGTTTGTGTTTTCTAACCTTCTCCTTGCTAACCCTTTTGCTGAAAGTATATCTATTATCCTTGCCTCCAACTTGTATTTCCTTTGGTTTATTCTGATGCAAGTACTTGACTATGACCTACTGAAGTCTGAACAACATAATGAACCCTTATGCTATAGGTTTTGGTGGGATCTCTCCTTTGGAGATTTTCTTCAACCTACTTATAAAAATGTCAGGCTGAACCTTTGTAATTTTTTGAACAATTATACTCTGAACAAGCGGCATGACCACCTCTCTCAGAAATGGATGTTGTACAATTATGAACAAACAGGTTGTAATTTGATGTTTGATGAGTGCAAATTTTCCCTGAGGAAGGGTTGGTTTACTCTTATATTTAAATTTCTTTCTCTTAGGAGAGTTGTTAAATCACAGTGGATAGACCAGTGCAAGTCCATTTGTAATCTTGTGTATTGCCCTTTTTGTGTGTATACAAACTATTACCCGGAGTTTGAGAAAAATGATAAGTGTATTAATACGAACAACCGAACTATGTGTGTTGTATACAATTCTATGTATGTTGTTATTTGGAACAATTCTTGCCATATACTGGCCCCTTACAACTGGAGTCCTTTTAGGATAAACCAGCAATTCATGGGTGACCCCCACAAATCCACAGAACAATCCCGCTTGAGAAAAGCAAACAACAAAACAAACTATTACTCCACGAACAATACAATTATGACCACTAAACTAAATAGAGGAAACAAACGTAAACTTTGTAGATCGCTCAAGATCATTGCCCGGATAATCTGCCATGAACAACAATGCCCGTCATTCGGGGAACGACTCCAAAACCAACGACACCAAAACCATGATGAGAAATCACCAGATTGCATGAATTATTGGAATTTACAGACTACTGAACACTACAACATTATTACCAAAACCCTTTCGAAGTCCCCTAAATGTCTTATGATATGGGGCAAATTCATTATGAGGTTTTTATGAAGATTACGACCTGGTATTGTCGTGGTATCAGAAAGAAAACCTTTTGGACGGATGTTGAATCCTTCTGCAAAATTGAACGTATCCAATTATTTGCACTCTTTGAAACTAGAACAAATAAAGAACCAAGTGAAAAAGATTGGAGAAAAGCAGGCTTTGATCAATTTTACTGTATCCCGGCTACGGGATTTCCGGATGGTATTTGTGTTATGTGGAAGACCTACCAACTTACAAATGAAATCCTTGAAATTGATCAAATTGATACGAGGTTTATCTCGGTCAAATATACTAATCAAATCTCGAACAAGAAACTTATGTTAATCCTTACTTATGCTCCTCCGAATGAGGCTAGAAAAAATGTATTATGGAATGGTCTCACCTCCTTTATTAAAAATTGCTCCCTTCCGTGCATTGTCATGGGAGATCTGAACGAAATTCAAGACCCCTCTGAGAAATTAGGCGGTTTATTACCACCATTGACCAAATTCGCAAGATTACATCATTTTAAAAATGAATGTGAACTAATAGATACCCATATTCAAGGAAATGGCTATACCTGGCGAAAAAACATTATAGAAATTGACAACATATATGAAAAACTGGATAGGGTTCTCATCCATCACTAGATCCTTCAATGGTACCCGAATATCTATACCAAATATTTTGCTTTTACAAGCTCAGACCATTGTCCCATCTCTATTGACTTGGACTCAAAAACACCCTTTAAAAATCAACCTTTCAAATTTGAGAATGTCTGGATGACCAGAAAGAATTTCAGAAATGTTGTAAAACAAGCCTGGAGAACTAACTATCACGGATCTAGATTATATAATCTGGTATCCAAAACAAAATTATTGAAGAAACATGCAAAGGTCTGGAACAAAAGCACTTTCGGCAATGTTTTTACTCAATTACAAAACATAGAAAAACAGCTCTCTGAAATCCAAACTGAGATCTGTAATTCCCCTACAAGTGACCTTATTAAGAAAGAAATTAGAATCATGGAAAAAAAGGAAAAGCTCTTCTGCTTCCAAAAAATCTACTGGAACCAAAGAGCAAAAGTTAAACACATTAAATTCAATGACACAAACACAAGCTATTTCCACAAAATACCTAGTGGAAGAAGAAATAGGAAAATCATTAAAGAAATCAAAACACAAGAAGGAACTAGCATTACTGGTGAAGAAAACATTAGATCATAAATCAGAAATGATTTCATCAAAAGATTCAGAAGCGAAAATATGAACCAAAGACTTTTTCAAGACAATCTGGAACTAATCCAATCTAAAATCTCTGACGTAGACAATCTAGAACTAATCAAGAATGTAACGAATGAAGAAATCAAAAAGGTTGTCTTTAACATTGGCTCGAACAAATCTCCGGGCCCAGATGGTATGACAACAGAATTCTATCAAAAATATTGGGATATTATAGACCCCTCTATTATTCAAGTTGTTAAAAGCTTTTTCCTCTTCGGGAAACTGCTCAAACAGATTAACCACACATTCATCTCCTTAATACCAAAATGTGACAATCCGAACTCCACCAATCACTATAGACCTATTAGTCTATGTTCCACAATTTACAAAATAATCTCAAAGATCTTAACAACAAGACTTACAAGAACCATGAAAAAATTAATTCACCCCCTACAAGGTGCGTTTGTTGCAAACAAGGCAATTCAAGATAATATCCTAATTGCCCATGAGATCTTTCACTCCTTCAAATCGAAAAAAGGATCTGAAGGCTTCATTGCGCTTAAATTAGATATGGAAAAAGCGTATGGCAGAATTGAATGGAATTTCATTCTCAAAACTATGGAGAAATTTGGATTTCATGAAAAATTTATCAACTGGATAAGAGAATGTATAACCACCGTCTCTTTTTCGGTGCTTGTAAACAACGGACCGACATAAATTTTCAAACCGACAAGAGGACTCTGGCAGGGTGACCCCCTCTCCCCTTTCCTATTTATTTTGGGATCGGAAATCCTTACTAAAAAACTACAAAAAGCATCTGAAAGACCTCGTAATCCTTTGGGATTCCAAATCACTCATCAAGGATCAAGAATCCCTTTTCTAGCTTTTGCTGATGATATTATGATATTCTCAAAAGCTAAACAAGAGCACTGTAAAGAGATAAAGGACATTATTGATGAATACTGTAAAATCTCATGACAAAAAGTGAATTTTCACAAATCAGCGTTTCAAGTCACTAAAAAAGTTACCAATCAAAAGAAAATAGCGATACAAGGTATCCTCACCATTACAAATATGATATCCCTTGATAAATACCTTGGGTGTCCTATCATTAATGGCAGAGTCAAATCGAATACGTTCTCGGATCTTCTACTCAGTACACAACAACAACTCGCAAAATGGAAAGCAAACTTTTTGTCCCAAGTAGGTAGAACAACTCTGATCAAAATCAACCTGGCTTCTAGACTAAATTTTCTTATGCAAAGCTTTATGCTACCTTCACACACACACACAATGAGCTTGATAAGTTCCTATAAACCTCTGATAGGCTGGGAAAAAAATTGTAAACCAACAAAACAAGGAGGCCTTGGCCTGAGAAAATCTAAGAATATGAACAAAGCCCTACAATTCAAATTGCTATGGAAAATCTTAGCAGAACCAAATAACTATTGGGTTAGAGTTGTTACTGAAAAATACCTGAAATCATTCCATATCTTTCAGTACGAGAAAAAAAGAAACTGCTCTTGACAATGGTCCAAAATGATTGAACTCATTGATGAATTCAAGTCTGGACTAATCTGGCAAGTTGGTAATGGCAAAACAATCAAATTCTGGCTTGATAATTGGGTTTCCAGATCCTCGTTGAGTGAATCTATACACACACAAGTTACCTTGAACAAAGATGCTACGGTAGCCGATTTTATGCTACCAAATAAAACCTAGAATAAGAACCTAATAGAACAATATCTACCCCATGACTTAGTAACAACGATTACATCAATCCCAATTCCGCTGAATGATATTCATGATAGAATGTATTGGGAAGCCAACAAGAATGGTTGGTTTTCTACAAACTCTACCATGGAACTAATTAATAGAAACAAAAGATATACTGCGTATGACTCCGCTTGGATCTGGAAAATGGACACTTATCCCAAAGTTAAAAACTTTGTCTGGAAAATACTGAAAAACGGATTACCAACAAAATCAAGACTAACATAAAAAGGGATAGTAATCCCCCGGGGATGCATCAGATACAATGCGCAATTGGAGGATTTGAATCATCTCATATTCCATTGTAACCATACCAAGAAAACAATAGAGAAAATGAACCGATCCACATATGGTATTATTACTTCCATAAACATAGCAAATAGAAAAATCAATGAAATCATTGATGAAATCCGACAAAAAACCGATCGCTTGCAGTTTATAGAATTACTGGTTTCTTGGTGGGGAATCTAGTTCTATAGAAACCAACAAAGCTTTGGAAGCCCAAACAATAATGCCAACCACATCAAGGATGTTCCGAATTATATCAAACAACAAATTAAGAACTGGAATAAGACGAAAACCTGGAATCCTGACTGCCTAGCAGATGACAGACCGAAACCTCATAGAACAAATAGCTTCAGACGACCAATAAAAAAATGGAAAAAACCTCCAGATAAAATTATCAAAATCAATACCGATGGATCAACAAAAACGAATGGTGAATCTAGCTTTGGCTACATTTTTCGGAACAACAAAGGTGAACCTATTTTTATCTTCGGGGATAAATGTGGTACCTCAACACCATTAAAAACGGAAACGCTTGCGGTAAGAAATGCCCTGGTAAAGGCCTATGAACTAGGCATTACCGACATACAGCTTGAATGCGATAACCTGACCGTTGTGAATGTCCTAAACCAAATCTGGCACTGTCCATGGGATATTGAAATGATTATTTCTGATATCCTGTGTGTTTTACAACTTTTCTCTTCAGTGCAGATTTCTCATGTCTTCCGGGAAACAAATGTGGTGGCCGACTTCATCGCTAAGAAGGTCCAACTTAGTTCCTTGGAAGATATTCGAACTAGTTCAGAATTTGTAATTCTCATCCGAAAGGATGCTATAGACTGAGAAACCGTGGTTTCCAGTCTAATTTTTACTTAATCAAAAAAAAAATTATAATGTATTGTTTTGTAAAGAAGTACTCCCTAGTTTTTAGAATTTGAAATTTGGGTGGTATGTGAAATTATGAAAAAGAAAAAATAAAGTTCTTATAAAGAAATGGCCAAACATAGCCTTACTGTAATTACCAAAATATCTTTAGAGGATGATTGAAGGGTCAGTTTACTCAGCCCAGAACTCTATAATGCAACCATTGCCGAGCAAATTGTAGGAAAATACATTCCTACATAGCCGAGCAAATTGCATAGACAATTCGTACAAATGTATATTCATGGTAAAAACGAGCTTCATTTTGTTTGGTTAATGAGCTTATATATTTTCTTCCATAATAGAAGACATAATAATTTCACTGAAAGTACTAGGTGAAGGTTCAAATCATTAAAAGTGTGAGTAGAGCTAGAAAAAGAAGAAAAGAGTACAAGTATGATAAAAGTCTTGGCCTTTCCATGACATTGTAGTGTAAAACACACGAAGTACACTTGTATTAGGCCTTTCCAGTTTCCATGGCATTGTATTACAAGCAAATCCATAGGAAAAAACGTTACAAGAACTACTAACAAGTAGCAAAAGAAAAACCAGCATTAACACTTCTACTAATAGTAAAAACAACAAAGAAGAGTCAATTCCATATATTTCCTAAGTTTTATAGAAGAAGAACAACAAGCTGTTGAACATTACATTGCCTTTAGTTTGGTACAAGATGCCTTCTATCCCATGATGATGGCTTCTTCGGTGTCTTCCTCTCCATTTTACCAGCACTATTGTTTGAACACAGCTCACTCGAATGCTCCGCTGCACCCAACTTCTTAGAGAATTGAAACTCATCCATGGATTGCCTTAGCATTCTCTGTGACAAGTAGCTTCCTCCTCTCCTTTTAGCCTTTGTTGACTCTGTCAAACTCATGTAGCTTGGCCTGCCACAGCTTCCACTCTGATCCCCTGAAACAGGAGTTGCTGATGTGCTGATTGAAGATGATGCTGATGCTGAGCTGACATCATACCTTAACTCTGAGCCAGGACTCGAAGACGAAACAGGAGGTCTTGCTGATATCCTTGTTGTCATGCTGTTCTTAGTCACCTTCACTAGGCTTGTTGGTGGCGCGGTTTTATGACAAGAGCTTGGGCAGATCTTGGAGATTGGGGTCAAATCTGATGATGTGCTTTGTACTTCTTCCATTAGCCTGTTTTCCCATGGCTTTGCTGCCATCCAACGCTCAAGCCAACTCCATCCCCAGCTGCTCCTGTCAATTTCAGTGTCTCTATTGGAGAACATTCTGATGTGTGTGTTTGATCCTAAGCCTTGCATTGGTTTCAATTGCTGAAAACAATTGATGCATAAATCAATTAGTCCAATCTAATGTGGAGAAATTGCAATATTTTGTGTTGTTTTGATTAGTATCAATACCTGTTGAGCATTAGCATAAGCAATTGCTCTTTCCCTTTTGAGTGCACCTTCTTGTCTCATTTGCAGCTTAACTCTAACTTCATCAAGTGTTCCTTTACTGTCACACCATTTTTCCTGAAACAATGTCAATTGCACCAAACCCATTAGCCAAAACAACACCTAAAAGTGAAATTTTGAAATTTTGTTTGTGATATATACCTCAGCTTCCTTCAAGAGATCAGCCTCCATACGCCTTTCGTCGAGCAGATTCTGCACGGCCTGGCCTTCAAGGGACATCCTAACTCGGTGGGCTCGAACTCTGGCCTGAACCCGAACCAAAGCCTGCATACACCTAAGTGTTACAGCAGCCTGTTTCCTGACCTGTCTTCCTCTAACCAAAGCTTGAATCCTTACAATTCCTTTTAGTGCCTTGAGAGCTCTTCTTGCCTACATTTTGCTCCTCAAGTATCAGTAATTTGAAACACAAGGGTAAATCTAAACCCCCACAAACTCCAACTTGCAACTCATATCTTGCTAAGTTCAACATTGGTATACAAATTACATAGTTGACAGCAAAATAATAGTGAAAAAGGCCAAGTTAAAACCCTTGCAATTGGCCTAGTTTATCCAGATAGTTTTCCAAAAATGGTATCTTTAAGGTCCAATTAAACCACACTACGTGAAGAGGCAAAAATCTGACAACACTCAGTTTCTGGCTGTACAAGTTCCTTAAAATGCCCAAATTAGATTAAAATACGACTGATATGGTAAGATGACATTTACTCAAAACAGAAGACCTGAACATTGCATCTAAGAGCTAACCCTTATCCTCAACCAATAAATTTATTACTACGTATTAAATGAAGACAATAGATCAGTTGAATCTGAAAATTTCAAAGATAAAAACTCAGAAAAAATGAAAGAAGCAGAGGAGACTCATTTACCAAAAAGCCCCTGAAAGTGGTTTGGATGCGAATAGCAGCCCATTCTTCTCTGACAGCCTTGAAATCCCTGGGAGGAGCTCGGACAACGGTAGCGTAAGCTGAATTAAACGCGTCGTTTCGGGAGGGGGAATCGGCGCCTTCGGAAGCCACTTCAGCTCTGTGACGACGAGCTTTGAAGCCCTTCTTCCAGGTGCTCAGATCTCCAGAAGGACTCCTCCATAGCTTCCATTTTTTCGCTTTACCTCCACCTAGCTTCTCCTGAAACACAAAATTGAAGTTCAATTACACACAAGTTACCTGAAAGATACAAAATTTGAAATCAGAGAGCTGGGAATTAGGGTTTTTTACATCTACATTTGTGGCTTGTTTATCTAGCTTCTTGAAGCCAATAAAAGTTTTCATCCAGTTCCCAGATCCGCCCATCAGTGACAGAAGCGAAGAAATCTTTAGAGGTTAGAGTAAGGGAAAGTGGAGATGTAGCAGAAGCGGGAAGAGAGAACGAATAAATTGAAGTGAAAAGCGTGCGAAAGAAAAGGGTTTTGTTTGAAATCGGAGGAAGAGGCGAATGGGTTTAATGGAAAAGGCAGAGGTGGGGAGAGTGGGGAACGTGCAAGTCAAGCGACAGACGCGCGGTTTTGAATTTCAAAAAATTGAACCCTCAGTCCCAACTCCAACGGATACTATACTAGCCTCCTACCTTATTTTACCCATTTGCCCTTTCATAGTGTCTCATTTTTTATTTTTGTGATAGAGTGTTAATTTTTGTGTGTGAAAATGGTTAAATAGGGAATTTAATTCTTAGCATCTTTAATGGAGGGGTTTGTTGGGTACTTTTTGGAATTAAGCATCTCCCATAAGCATCACTCATTTATTTAATTTTAATGGGGAGGCTTAGGATGTGTTTGGATTTTGAAAAATAATACAATTTAATACATTATTTTTGAAATTCAAACGGACCCTTATTAGAGGGGCTTATTAGAGTATATTAAATTATAATTATACTTCTTCATTCATATCAAATTATCAATATACCCTTTATATTAAATACTTAATATACCCTTTATATTAAATTATTAAAATTAACAAATTTATAAATTTATTAAATATATTTTATTTCAAGTATTCTGTATATTTATATTAAATTAGTGTATATTTATATTTTAGTTAGTATATTTTTATAGCTTAAACTATCCACAATGTCATTTTAATATAAAGAAATTAAATTAGTGTATATCAAAACTTGTCTAAATAATCTTAGTTAGTATATTTTTATAGTCTTAGCTATCCACAATGTCATTTTAATGTAAAGAAACTAAATTAGTGTATATTTATATTTTAAACCACCATAAATAATATTAAAATGATTTGTTTTCAATTAATAATATACAAAATACAATAAAAAATTTCAAAAATATTAGAAACATAACCATAATGGGTGTCTATGGATAGAGAAAAATACAATTAGAATTATAGTAATTTTGTTTTTGTTTTTAATGTAAGAAAATAAAAATAAGATAAATTTAAAAAGGAAATAACGGACGGTCAGGAAAAATTATTGGTCGTCCGATCGGGCGCCACGTATGGCGCTATCCTTACAATAAGCCTCTCTTGAGAGGCTTTTTTTTTTACCTATTTTTAAACGGGGATCTTGTTTGCACCGATTTTTTTTTTGCACCACTTTTAAACGCCACGACGTAGCGTTTAAAAAAAAAAGTTGAACGCTACGTCGTGGCGTTTAAACTGAACTGGTTCAACTTTCTGAACCGATTTAGTTTAACGCCACGACGTAGCGTTCAAGCTTTTATAAAATTTAAATTAAAAAAAGTAAATCGGTTCAAAAAAATAAATAAAAATAAAACGCAATGTTATGGCGTTTAAAATTTTATTTTATTTTAAAAAATAAATTCTACGTTATGGTTTAAACACCACAACATGGCGTTTAAACCTTAAACCCTAACCATAGTATATAACTATACGATATAATCATAGTATATACCTATACGATATAACAATAGTATATAACTATACGATATAACAATAGTATATACTATACGTTAGAACCATAATATATAATTAAAGTAATAACTATACGATATAACCATAGTATATAGATATAGTATATAAGTAAACAATATAACAATAGTATATAGCAATAGTATATAACTAAACAATATAACAATAGTATATAGCAATAGTATATAACTATATGATATAACAATAGTATATAACTATACGATATAAAATTTGTATATAACTATACGTTAGAACCATAATATATAATTATAGTATATAACTATACGATATAACCATGGTATATAACTATAGTATATAAATGAATGATATAGCAATAGTATATAACTATATGATATAACAATAGTATATAACTATACGATATAACCATAGTATATAACTATACGATATAACAATAGTATATAGCTATAGTATATAACAATACGATAGAACCATAATATATAATTATAGTATATAACTATACGATATAACCATAGTATATAGCTATAGTATATAAATGAACGATATAGCAATAGTATATAACTATACGATATAACAATAGTATATAACTATACGATATAACCATAGTATATAACTATACGATTTAACAATAGTATATAGCTATAGTATATAACTATACGTTAGAACCATAGTATATAGATATAGTATATAAATGAACGATATAGCTATAGTATATAACTAAACGATATAACAATAGTATATAGCAATAATATATAACTATACGATATAACCATAGTATATAACTATACGATATAACCATAGTATATAGCTATAGTATATAACTATACCATAATATATAACTATTCGTTAGAGCCATAATATATAATTATAGTATATAACTATACGATATAACCATAGTATATAGCTATAGTATATAACTAAATAATATAATATAACCATAGTATATAGCTATAGTATATAAATGAAAAATATAGCAATAGTATATAACTATACGATATAACCATAGTATATAACTTAGTATATAAATGAACGATATAGCAATAATATATAACTATACGATATAACAATAGTATATAACTATACGATATAACTATACGATATAACAATAGTATATAACTATACGATATAACCATAGTATATAACTATACGATATAACAATAACATATAGCTATAGTATACAACTATACGTTAGAACCATAATATATAATTATAGTGTATAGATATATGATATAACGATAGTATATAATAATACGATATAAGTATAACATATAACTATACGATATAACCAGAGACGAACCCACGTGGGGCCTAGTGGGGGCTGTTGCCCCCACTGAAATAAAAAAAATATATTATATGGAAAAACAAAGGTAAGTTGTGAGCAAGAAATGCTTATGATCTAGTGGTAAGCTCTTGCCTTTAGTATAACAAGGTCATTGGTTCAAATCTTGTGGGCATCACTTTTTCTATATTTTTCTATATTTTTATTCTTTTTTAACAACCCCTAGCACTCTTCCCTTTGATTTCCTCTTTTCAATTATTTTGTCTTGTATAATATTGTTAATTATACCCTTTATTTTTATTAAATAATTATTTATTGTTTAAATTCTACTATTAAAATAGAGAGATTAAATTTATTTTTTGAAATTAAATAACATATATCTTATTATATCATATCATTAAAATGTATTTAAATTATGTAATACACAAATAGAGAAATATTTTCGAAGTATTAGCGGTTCACAAAATTCTAAGTCACTAAATGTAATACACAAATAGTGAATTAACTAAGTGTTATGGATTTTTTTTTTCGCTAAAAAAAGTGTTATTGATTTGTCTAATTGTGAGGTTGAGGTTGATCTTGATGAATTGTATGCTAATTAAATGTTTAAAAATTAATATCACCCTTAATATATTATGTGTTATATTAAAAGTTGATTACAGTTACGTAAGATTTTAGCCCCCACTGGGGTAAAATCCTGCGTCCGTCCCTGGATATAACCATAGTATATAATTAAGAAATATCCACATTGGTTCCATTTTCAAACATTTCATCCAAAATAACCCTGAACAATTATAATTATACAAATATTAGATTCACTATAATATTTAACGAATATTACATTCACTATAATCTTTAACGAACAATTATGCATTACTAAGGTTTCAAACTAACTACGTACGAAATTTATACATATAACTACGATAAAAAGTTTCTCTTAATTTTGTATACATATGTAATACTCAAATATAAGCATACAAAAACCTTTCAATCGATCGATCGATATATAATGTCACAACCTTGTATTACACAATACATGATGGAACGACAGTGCAAATCACCGATTGCTATACATATTCAAACAAAACCTTTACAATTCTAGCTAATTATATAAATTATCACAATTGTACACTAACACAATGTTCAAAACTAAAACATGTGTTTCTAACGGCCGAAAATCCATTTTTTTTAAACGCTACGTCGTGGCGTTTAAAAAAAGGTGTCTTTTTTAAACGCTACGTCGTGGCGTTTAAAAAAGTGTTTTTCTTAAACGCTATGTCGTAGCGTTTAATATTTAATCGGCTCGATTAAACCGAGTTCATTTTAAACACTACGACATAGCGTTTAACTCCGACCCGGTTTAATCGAGCCGATTTTGTTTCTTTTTTTAATCTCAATAAATCCAAAAAAAAAAAAAAAAAAACTCATGCGCCACGATTTGGCGTTTAAAAAAAAAAGTTAAACGCTACGAGTGCGAAACCAAAAAAAGAGTGGTGCAAAACCAAACCCCTTTTTTAAACCCCAAATGGGGGCTTATTAGGAGCTTCTTCTTTTTTAATTAAAAAAATTCAATAAGCCTCCATTAAAGATATTCTTAGAGAAGAAGATGATGAAAGGCCAAATTACAAAAGAGATTAAGGGTCTGTTCAGTATGGCAGTATGGCTGAGGCTTATTGAGACTGAAGCTGAATAAAAGAATTTAAATTGGGGGCTGAATTGATTGAGCTGAGGCCGAAGCTGAATATGAAGGCTGAAGCTGAAATGTCTGTTCGGTTGCGTTGCGGTGACTTATCAAGACTGAATTTCAGTTGTAAATTACAATATTGTCCCTGTTTTTAGGGGTATCAGCTGTGTGGATTTGTGTGTTAGATAAATTTGTGTTTTGATTATTTTCAGTGTTGAAAAAATGAATGATTTATGTTTGTGTAGTGTACTTAGCAATTGCAAATTAATAAGATGCATAAACCAAAATATAAACGAAGCATCGCAATTTGACATAGTTTACTTCCTATCAAGGTCTGGATGATCCAGAAATCAACAATAATCCAAACAGAAGATTAACTAACAAAGTTGATCCAGAATCCTAATTGCACAAATTCATGATTTGGTACGAGATAAAGTCTGGCAACATACATATAATGTCCTTTCAACTTTAACCTGCATATCAAATAGGTATAAGTTGTGTCAACATCTTCAAGAACTCCTGGCATGGAAGTAATGATGCAGAACTGGAGAAAAATTCAAAATCTTACTTCATTTTTTGGTCAGGCCATCTCTGATCTCCAAGTCCCTCCCGGAAACTCTTTGTGTCAGTGAACCATGGTTCGTTAGAAGTCACATACAGAGCCAGCATCTCTGCTGACAGAAAACATACAAACTTCCAAGCTGATTCCTTGAATTTCCTCAACTTTCTTTTTCTTTTTCTTTTATGCACATCAAAATATTCTGAGTCATGCCCCTTGCCAAAAATTAATCTCTTCCCCAGTTTCTGGATCAAGTAAGTCAATTGGAAAGAATGCAAAACAGGGAGAGTTGTTCTATCTATAAAACAACAAGCATAAACGTCCATACACATAACTTGACAGCCCTTTTTCCAATATTAAGGTAAATTTCTTTTACACTTCCACAAAGTAGCTTCAAACATAAAATAGATTCAATTATTAATACTTCTTTATATACAAATCTATAAGAGACAGTAAGAACATTATAAATAATACAGGTACACATATTAACTAAAATACAAGCAGCCATGATAATTGATTAGTATTAGAAATAACCCTCCTTCAGGTCATACACTCTTAAAAGAGAAATAGGAAAACCTGGAAATAGATTAGGCTAAAAGTAATAAACTAAGCTTGGTTAGCCTAAGCAACTGATTCCAATTCAGTTTTTATGTAAAGAGTTACAGAGTACAGAATAAACCAAGTTTATTCATCAATCATGTACTACAACAATACCCTTCTCTTCAAATTTTTTCAAAGATGGACTACTAGGTTGCTCCTCATTTTCTAAATATTGAAGAAGAAATATTTAAGGCCGAAAAACCGCACACTCTTTTTTTTTTACCTCGCACTCTATCTGGGCGGCACCTAGTGCAGTCCAGAAAATCCGATTTTCTTGGGCTGTACTATGTGCCGTCCAAGATGGGTTCAATTTTTGTTTTTATTAAAATTATGATTTAAATTGATTTTTTTAAAAACCGGTTTAGTGGGCGGCAATATGTGTCGTCCACTAAGCCGGTGCACTAAACCGGTTTTTGTAGGAAAAAGGTTTTATGGGCGGCACTATGTGCAGTCCATAAAACCGGTTCACTAAAACCGGATTTCTGGGCGGCACATAATGCAACCCAGGGAGTGTACGACTGAAATTTAACGGTCAATTTGGGCTGCACATAGTGCCGCCCAGAATTATTCCGTTTCAGTCTTAACGGTCATGTGGCCGACTATATATATGGGAGATGTAATAGTATACCACCATTGAAATACAAGGGAAAAAAACTTCAAACCCGTTGTAATTTTCCGAATATATATATGTCGTCGTCAAGCGATCCTTGTTGGAGGGGGTTGTCGGAGTCGTCTTCGAGCGCGCCCACGTCTCTAGATGATGAGGATGATTTTCAGTCGCCGATTTCTCCTTAGTACTTCAAGGTATGTAATATTTTTAATTTTTATTGTATAAAATGATTAGATATTAATTGTACTTAGTCTTTGAAATGTAGACTGTTTAGAAATAATGCATAATTTTTGTATATTAATTTGTATAAATTTTATTATTAATTAGTCTCTAATGTACTAATTTTTGTATATAAATAGGGTGATTCTAGTGATGATGAATTTATAGCAATCGACTTCTCATCCTATTTTACTACTAATGAGATATTTCCGACTATGGAGGGATTGAGGCAGTGGGTGCAAAAGGTCGGTTGTAGTCTTTTTATGGTGATCACTACTAAATCATCAAAGTCTAAAAATATTATATTTCATTGTGAGAGATTCGGGTTACCTAGGTCCAAAAAGAAAAAGAAGTTAGTCGATGGTAAAAAGGTCAGTCCGATACGAGTGAATAAAGCTAGGTCAAAGAAGAAGGGTTGTCCCTTTTTGTTGCATGGTATTTTTAGGGAAGGAAATGCTATTAGAGATCCTGGGTGGACCATATCGGTTGTTAGAGGATGCCATAACCATATGCTTTTGACCACCTTGATTGGCCATGCGTTTGCTTCCCGACTTACGATGGAGCAGCGTAGAAAAGTGATGATTGATACTGCGGCGGGTGCAAGACCCAAGGTTATTTCTACACAGATTAGGAATGCATATACGGGTTCAACGGTATCGAGGAGGCAAGTGTACACTGTTAGGGCTAATGAGAGGTTGAAATCCCTGGGCAATCTGAATGTGACACAATGGTCATTGGGGTTTTTGAAGGACAAAGGCTATTTGTTAGACACTGCTACTAAAACGAGGGAAGATGGGAAGGAGGTATTGGCGTGCTTGTTTATTTCTCATCCAGACGCTCGACATTTGTTATGCATGTTCCCTAATGTCGTCATCATGGATTCGACGTACAAAACGAACAGATAAACCTTACTCGTTTTAGTATTATGAGTAGATAATGATATTTTTTGCGGGTTTAAAGTATTTTTTGTGTTACATTTATAGGTACGGTATGCCACTGTTCCAGATTGTTGGGTTTACTTGCACCAACTTCACATATTGCATTGCTCTTGTGTTCATGGAAAGGGAGACGGCAAGCCACTATGCATGGACATTGACACGATTGAAGTGGTTGTACGTGGGGAAAAGTCCCGTATGCATCATGTCTGATCGAGAGCTAGGACTGATCAAGGCTGCCAAAATTGTGTTTCCGAAGGTTCGGCATCATTTGTGTCAGGTCCATGTAGACCGTAATGTGAAGGCATATGCTAAGTTGATGAAGATTGACGAGAAGAAATTCTCGAGAAGTGTTCGTCGGGTGATGAGGTGTCACACAAAGGAGGAGTATAGAGAGCGACTTGCTCACTTTAAGGAGATATGGAATGAAGGCCTTGTGAGATATGTCGAGGAAACTTGGTTTAATGACCATAAGAAAAAGCTAGTTGCGGCATGGTGTGATGATGTTCTCCATTTTTCCACAAGAACATCAAACAGGTAACTTTCATACAAACATTTGCAATCAAATTGGGTTTTAAAATTCATTTAGTAAATTTTAAACGATTATATTATTTTCAGGGTTGAGGGTCAGCACTCTATGCTTAAGGACATGATTGAGACATCCGTTGGAGGGTTCGACACAATTGTGCAACACATCGACAACATGTTTGTTGATCAGCATCGAAAGATCCGATTTGAGATGACCAAGAACTGCACTGCCTTTCCCATGGAGATAGTAAATGGCCCTGAGTAGGTTAAGGTCTTCTTCAAGCGCATCCTTGAAAAGTGCTCTGAGAAATGCTTGAGAATGTTGTATGCCCAAGCTGTGTTAGCAAAGGAGGGGAAAATTGGGGACAAATGTGATGATTTTTGGTGAAAGTCCACACTAGGACTACCTTGCCCACACACAATTAAGGTCTATGTGGAGACGGGTTACCCGTTAGTGCCTGAGGAAGTTGATATTTTCTGGAAGCAGATCAGATGGGAAAGGGGTGGATGTTAAGGATCTTGATGTCGATGATGGTATTGTAATCACAACGGATAATGTCACGGTGCAGGACTTCGTTGAAGAGTTCTTATGTGGGAAAGTTGATGGATTTTTGTTGATGAAGATGGCGGAAAAGTGGCGTGAGTCAACTGACCCTACATCGTGCCAGATTCAAGACCCGCCACATGGTGAGACCAAGAAGGGGAGGCCTAGGATGAATGCGAGAAAGACCGGCACCAAGAGGAATATGGGTTGGGACGAGCATGTGGATGCAAAAAGTAAGAAGATGAAGGAGAAGCAGAATATGAAGAATATGGATGAGGAGCTGGGAGTGGAAGAGGAGGATGCGCCTACAGAGAAAGAGACGACCAATGTGAAATCGTCCGTGGGATCAAGAGCGTCTGTGGGATCGAAAGGATGTCCTTCTAGCGGACGACCTCGCAGTGGAGTTTCAACAGCAAAGGGGAGTGCCACTAAACCTGGAAAGTCCAAATCTGCTTCAAACAAGTCCAAATCGGCTTCGAACAAGTCGTTAAAGTATCTCGGCTTCAACTGGGGACATGAGAATATTGATCATTTCATGCTCGCATACATTTCTAGGATACAAAGTGTCAAAGGCGATGGTCATTGCGGGTTTCGTTCCCTTGCCGTTTTGCTAGGTCGCCGAGAAGAGGAGTACGTTGATGTCCGGTTAGAGCTTTCGAAGCACGTCCAGACACATCCAGCCAACTACGTAGCGATGCTTGGGGAGGAAGAGTTGACGGTGGAAGCATTTGTTAGGAGATTGAATTATATTGCTTCACCGTGCACAACGAATTTCTGGTGTATAATGCATATTACTGGTTTGGTGTTTGCCACGGAACACCAAGTGGCGGTTGTTGTCTTATCATGGTTTGGACCGCACACATGTCTTCCATTGTGGGGCCCCCCGGGTGCTGAGCCTCCGACAAAGGTTTATGCGATAGCACATGTAGGCAGGAGAGACCATTACGTACCGGTACGTGGAGCGCTACTCTCTGGTATTTACTTATTCTTTCATAAATTGTTATAATTTTATCGTTTATGTTTACGAATTTGGCTTGTTAATGATCGTTGTCCAATTCCACCGCCTCCGAGGCAGTGGCTCATTTACAAGGATCCAAGTGTTGATGGATGGGATAGTCATGAGCGCTTTAAGGATAGGTTCAAGAGTTATGTAGAGGAGCGAGCATTTCAAGGGCGACCTGACATACTTACCTAGGTTTTTTGGATTGTAATTGACTTTATATATGTCATTGTATTTCCTTTTGTGGGAAAGTTTGATTGAGATTGACCGTATATTGTGTTTAGAATCATTTGTTTTTATTAGAATTGTTGTTGATTCGGGAAAATGCAATACGAGACAATAATATTACTTGGAAATCATTAACAAATACACGCACACGTAAACGTTAAAGCGTACACTAGTTGAACATGAATCATAAAAAGCTATCTAATCCTCATCAGAATCTGTCTCCCCGCCATCATCAGAGCTACCATTGTCCACCTCAGATTCCGGATCTTCTAAAAGACTCGGGATATGACGTTTCGGGTGTGCAGACTCTGTGTAAAGTAAAACATGCCCATCCCACTTCGTTGGCTTATCATTCGATTGTAGGTGATTCGCCCATTTTTGTAAATTTTGAGAACCAAAGGCGCCATTAGAATAAATAGAACACACGAAAAGTTTGTGAGAAGTTATGGAGTGGGAATTGTGTGGTTTGTAGATGCTTTCGTTGCGTATTTATACAGGCAAAATATGACCGTTGTGGGCGGCACATAGTGCAGCCCAGGAAGGTTTACTTGGGCGGCAACAGGTGTCGTCCAAAAGGGTACCTTTGGGCTGCACTACGTGCCGTCCACGAGGTTACTTGTGAGATTTATGTACCCTTTGGGCTACACTATGTGTCGTCCACGAGGGTACTTGTGAGATTTGTGTACCCTTTGTGCTACACTAGGTGTCGTCCAGTAGGTTTCGATCATAACACTAGTGCTTATAACACTATAGGATACAATCATATGTTATAAACACTATAATAACACTATAAGATACAATCATATGTTATAACACTATAAGATACAATCATATGTTATAACACTATAGGATACAATCATATGTTATATAACCATAGTAATCATATGTTATATAACTATACTAATCATATGTTATAACACTATAGGATATAATCATATGTTATGTTATAACACTATAATATATAAATATGATACAATCATATGTTATAACACTATAGGATACAATCATATGTTATATAACCATAGTAATCATATGTTATATAACTATACTAATCATATGTTATAACACTATAGGATATAATCATATGTTATGTTATAACACTATAATATATAAATATGATACAATCATATGTTATAACACTATAGGATACAATCATATGTTATATAACCATAGTAATCATATGTTATATAACTATACTAATCATATGTTATAACACTTTAGGATATAATCATATGTTATATAACCATAGTAATCATAATCATATGTTATAACACTATAAGATACAATCATAACTATAGAACATATGCGTGGGCTGCACCGTGTGTCGCCCAAGGTTGTCCCAAGTGTGGTTGGGCTGCACCAGTTGTCGTCCAAATGGGACAGATCACCATATGTGTGGGCTGCACCATGTGCCGCCCAGAATAGTTATTTGGGTTGCACCTCGTGCCGTCCAGCATGCCTATAAATACCACAGCCAACTTCATCTCTTCCACATCCAAGGTGCCATTCAACTTCGGTGGTGAAGAAATTTGTTGGAGTGCTCAAGAAATCAATATCGTGGGGTGGTATGGCTTCGTCGTCCAACACTTCCAACAGTTCATTGGCTCTGGGTTCAATGTGCCAATGCAATTTTCTGGTCGTTTTGTACACTTGCGACATGCCCATTCACTATAAAAGAAGGTAACTCGCATGCAAGGATTATATTCCAATGGAGCGAGATGGGGAAGAAAAAGGTTGTCGTAGCTTCAAGTGGGTTGATCCACCATACGACGACAATGCTGCCAAGATTATCAGAGAATTGGTGCGGGAAAGAGATAAGCTCCAGAAGTTGTGCGAGACGCTTTCAGATTCAAATTGGAAGTTGAAGAGGAAGATATATTATCGGGGTTACGATATAACAAAATAAGTTATAACTATGTTTTTTATTAGATAAGTCGTCAATTGTTAACATAATGTTATTATTACAGCATTGAGTTGGTGTCATTGCCTTGTGGCCATTATACTCTTGACTGAGTCAAGAGTTCTAAAGAAGGATGAGTCTTCTATTACCAGGTCGAAAATGCTGATCTGCTCTTTTTCCGAGCTGCAGCACAGAAAAACATGGAATCTTCAAATTTCGGAATTTGTAGATTTCAAGTTTTTTTGTGATGTAGTGAGGAGAAGAAGCATATTAGCATGATCGACCTGGTGATTCGAAGGCTCATCCTTCTTTAGAACTCTTGACTGTCAGTGTGGATAATGACCATAAGGCAATAACACAACCTCAATGCTGTAATAATAACATTATTGATGTTAGTTATTAAATAAGCCTTCAAATGTATGAATAATGTTATTGTTACAGCATTGAGTTGGAGTCATTGCCTGGTGGCCATTATCCCGTTGACGGCCTGAAAAATTGTAAAGGAGGGTGAGCCTACAATGACCAAGGAATGTCCCCATCGAACTTTCTAATTTGACCTTTTTCCTAGCAGCAACACAGAAATACTTGAAATCCACAAACCCCGGTTCAACACCATATAAGGAGATCCTTATACGGTTTGTGGATTTCATGTATTTATGTGATGCTGCTAGGAAAAGGGTCAAATTAGAAAGTTCGATGGGGACATTCCTTGGTCATTGTAGGCTCACCCTCCTTTACGATTTTTCAGGCCGTCAACGAGATAATCTGCACAACGCAATCACACCAACTCAATCATGTAGTTATTTGGATGTAATCGTGTGAATTTGTAATGATATATTAAATTTCATGGTTTTAATGAAGTAATCTATTATTGTCATAGTAACATATACCCCAAAAAATGAACAAGTTGGACCATATAGCCCATAAAATGAACCTTCTGGGCTGCACCGTTATGAAGGGGGGACCGTAGAGGTGATAGAAGACATCGTTACCGCTGGGTTAGAGTCCTTGGAGTTCGTGAAGTTATATGCGGGAGAGGAGTGGCCCGTTGTGAGAAGGGTCTTTTATTACCCATACTCTGCCACATTACCTCGTGTGTTGAAGCAAGTTGTAAGGGCCGAAGACATAGCAGCAATAAATTACCTTACCAATCGTGAGGAGGTTTCTTTGTGTGTTTTTTAGAATGTTTGTGTGTTTTTTAGAATGTGTATGTGTTTTTTAGAATGTTTATGTGTTTTTTAGAATGTTTGTGTTTTTTAGAATGTGTATGTGTTGTTTTTTTCCGAATGTTGGATTGTATTCTTTTAACTAATTGATCATCGATTTGTTGTAGAAATAACGGAACGAAAATCTAAAAAAACCAATACGGATGAACAATTGACTTAAATATTTTACAAACTCTCAGATTCATTATCCAAGGACACAGCTAAAGTCTCAGAATCACTACCCAAGGACACACCTAAACCCGAATCCACGCCCGGTGCCCAATCTGGAGGATCCACCGGCATAGGTTGAGACGCTGCCTGCTGAGCTGCTGCACGCTCTTCCGCCATCCTAGATGATTCGGCCTTCTCTCTATCAAATATAGTCTCGCCTGCACTAGAGGATTGGGAAGGCATCTGTGAAGCCCGTACAAGCGGAGGAGCTACAGGGATGATGTCACTGGCAAGCATGTCATATATATGCTGAAAGTGTTCCAAACACCCTAAACCACCTGCCTCTATAAGCTTCTGAATATAGGCCTTGCTCATCGCCACACGCTGCAAATGAAAACAAACATTTTAAATACATAGACTTTCCTAAAATAATTAATAAGAATAAAATGGGACAAAAAACATACCCTTTGTAAGTTGATAGCCGGAGGTGGTCCTCTACAAATACGAGGCTGTACTGGCGCACTCGGACTCACGTAAGGATGCGACACCTATAGATACCAGTCCAGGTACGCGTCGTGGACATCCCAAGCCATCGTGGCAAGAGGACTCATCAAGATGTAGGGGCAAATATGATGCTCAAGCTGGTCCCACCTGTGCCAATGCGGGTCAAAGTACAATTGGTATCACCTCGTCCCCCTAAAATCATGAGGACACACTGTAACCAGGGGCTCTATGATATCGATGGGCCTGCTCTGTCGATAATCGAACTGTCGGGTAAGCCTATCCGGCATGTACGGCTCCTCTACACCGAGAAAACGAATAGTCCCTCGATACGTGGAGGCCCTGTGAGCACCTCGAAAATCAAGACCCTCATACGACATCCACCGTATCTGCAATTAACCCCAAAATACAAAACATAAATTAATTCATTAAGCCTATCTTATAGTATATTAAAATGGAATAAGAATACGTACATCATCTGGCCTATACTCGTCCAATATTCGTCTGTAGTGTAACTGGTTGCGACTTAAGCGGAGAGGGGTCCGGCCAATGGTGTATCGTGCAGCGCGTCGAAGGTCGTCGTCCGCACCTTCCTTGAGGTTAGGGTTGCCCGGGAAGTATACAAAGTGCGTCCAAATCCAAACATGCGTATAGAGGAAGAAAGCCATTAGTTATAAACAATTAAACACGGTATATTAATGATTTAAATTACAATCGAACTATAATAAAGGTCTACCTCTAAGAGACGTGCACAACCGGCCAACTATGCAGCTCCGCGTCGAGAAGCCTCTCCGAGGTTTCTAAAAAGGAGAGCTAGAACCCCAGTGCCCCAAGCAGTATGAACGACACGCTCCCAGTCCACAAAAAGAGGTAGCAATGTAGTCTTCAACTCGTTCGTTGACTTGTCAACGAAGATACTAGCCGACATGGTGTGCCATAAGAAACCGACTGCTATATCCTCTGGGTAGGCACCCTCCTCAATCATCCTCAACATATGCCTCCCTAACTGGAATTGCTTGACCCAACCCTTCATAAGGTCACAGACCATGTCAGCATCATCCTCATCTAAACTGTACTCCGAATCAATGCCAAATAGATACTCGAACAACGCCTCACACTCCGCCATCTCGCTATCCTGACCGGTCCATGGTGACGTCACCTCAAATCCCTCAATCGGCAGCCCTAGAATCATCATAACGTCATGTAGCGTAGGACCTATCTCGCCGAAGGTAAAGTGGAAGGTGTTCGTCTCTGGATGCCATCGCTCAACGAACGCTGAAATGAGGGTGTGATCAGCATTGCCGAACTGAAAATCAAGTAAACCGGTCAACCCCGTCTGTTGAGCAATCCAAAACCAGGAACCCTCCTCAGGGACCCCTTTGGGAATACGATCCCTCCAAAACGCAAACTGTGTAGGGCGTGTCTGAACCCTTAAAGTCCTAACAACGTCCTCTGGAGGGTCCAATGACGTCTTCCTCCATATCAGCTCCGCAATGTGCGTATCAAAGTTCCTCAACACAGAAGGAAACTGCTGAGCTGGCTCAGACGGAGGTGGGTCCTGCTGAGCTGGCTCAGACGGAGGTGGGTCCTGCTGAGCTGGATCAGGCGAAGGTGGGTCCTGCTGAGGTGGGTCCTGCGGAGGTGGGTCCTGCTGAGGTGAATCCTACTGAGGTGGCTCAGGCGAAAGCGACTGCTGCTGAGATAGGTCCTCCTTAGGTGGCTGCTGCTGAGGTGGGTCCTCCTGAGGCGGTGAGGATCCTCTGGTCCAGTGGAATAGTCCACTTTGTAGTCCATTAAATATAATTGGTCCACGTGGCACATACTACTTAATTATATAAAATTAAAACAAAATATTAGATTGAGAGACGATTACCCTTCTTTGTTCTATTCCCGCACAATTCCGACTCTTGCTATTCTGTTTCAGTATTCAACTCTTCAAAGTCTCTTCATAGCCATCAGTAACACCTTCAACCTTGATTCATTGCGGGAACAACGAAGAAACACCTCCATAAGGTCGGTTTTCATTACAAGTTTTCCATCGCATGTCTTAGTATAAATTTAGTATAATTTTGGTTTATAAAAATTCTGTCTTTTACTCTGGTTGTGGTTCAATGAAACGTAATGAGCGTGAATTCTCATATTTCGAAGGACTTTGAGTGCATCTACTGAAATACGACATAAGCAATTGCAATTAAAAGAGTAATTAACATGCACCGATTTTATTAGTTAGTTTGTATGATTTCTAGAAGTAGATTTTTGAGAAAATAGATATTATTTAGTTGAAGCAAGATACTAAGATTAACAAGTTTATAAAATTTTATAGGTTATGGATGCTACTATACCAAAGCGTCGATTGGAATTTGAGCAAGATGAAGATATGGACGATTTTTGTTTTGATGATGAAAGAAGTCTTCACATCCATGAAAAGTTATCTAAGACAATGGTATCGATGGTTGGCATGAAACTTGAAACCGAAGATTAAGCCTATGAGTTTTATAATGCTTATGCATTAGAAGTTGGTTTTTCAATCCGAAAAAGCAAGGTGCACAGCCACAATGGGAAAGTGTTAGATAGAAACTTTGTATGTTCATGTGAGGGTAAACGAGGTCAAGATAAACGAGATGATGTCTACAAGTCGCAGCGACCAGAGACAAGATATGGATGTTTGGCTATGCTAAAAATAAGTTGTCGTCAATTTTACAAGTATCGTGTTGTCAAATTCATCTATGAGCACAACCACAACTTGGCAAGTCCAAGCAAGGCCCATTTATTTAGATCACACCGAAGGATGTCAGCTTCGCAAGCATTAGAAGTAGATATGGCTGAAAAATCAGGAATTGCTCCAAAACGTACCTTTGAGTATATGGCTAAGCAAGCAGGAGGTCGCGAAAATCTCGGATTTGCTCATGTGGATCTAAAAAATTACTTGCGAACTAAGCGTAGTTTGCAAATGAGATCAGGTGAAACGGGTGGTGTTTTAGAGTATTTACAAGGGATGCAAATAGAAGATCCCAACTTCTTTTATGGAATTCAGGTGGATGAAGATGATTTAATAACAAATATCTTTTGGACCGATGCAAAAATGATGGCTGATTACGATAATTTTGGAGATGTGATTTGCTTTGATACTACATATCGGAAGCACAAGGATGGTCGACCAATTGCCCTATTTGTTGGTGTAAATCACCATAAGCAAACAACTATTTTCGGAGCTGCTTTATTATTTGATGAAACATCAGCTTCATTTGTTTTGTTGTTTGACACTTTTGCAAGAGCAATGGGTGGAAAATTACCGAAGACCTTACTTACCGATCAAGATGCTGCGATGTCAAAAGCAATTGCTTTCCAGTGGCCTGAAACTTATCATCGACTCTGTATATGGCATATCTATCAAAATGCAGCCATCCACTTGAAAAGTGCATTTGGGAAGTATAAAGAATTTTCATCAGATTTTAGTAAGTGTGTCTATGAGTATGATTATGAAGAAGATTTTTTGGATGCTTGGAATGAGATGCTTCACAAGTATGACTTGCAGGACAATGATTGGTTAAAGAGGTTGTTCAACATTAAAGAAAAATGGGCATTGGTGTATGGGCGAGATACCTTTTGCGTAGATATGATGAGTACTCAACGAAGTGAGAGCATGAACAAGGTAATAAAAGACTATATAAGTTACAAGAATAATTTGCGAACATTCTTTGAAAATTTTCAGCAATTGCTCAATGAACGCCGATATGATGAAATGGTGGCTGATTTTAAAGCTAGTCAAAGTAAAGTGGCATTGTCGCTTCCTGTACAAATTTTAAAGCATGCTGCGAGTGTGTATACACCAAAACTCTTTACATTATTTCAGGGTGAATTATGTAAAGCTTATGACTGCCGTATTGAATGTTGTGGTGAGGTAGGAGCATCTACATTATATACTGTCACACCCATTGGGAAACACTGCAATTATGTTGTCTCGTATGAGTTTACGGAGGAAGAAGTTATTTCTTGCAGCTGCCGAAAATTTGAGTTTGCTGGTATTTTGTGTTGTCATATATTGAAGATGTTCTGCATAAGAGATATTGTACAAGTTCCTGACAAGTACCTTTTAAAACGATGGACAAAAGATGCCAAAAAAGGGAGTAACAGAGTTATCAACGAAGGTTCAGCTGATTTTAATCCTAAAGGAGTGATAGGAAGGCGTTATAGGGACTTGTGTCGTATATCAATTCGTTTGTTTACAAGAGCAGCAGATTTTGAAGAAACCTATAACACAGTGAAAGATGGTCTTGTGAATTTGCTAAATGAAATTGACTTGAGCTGTACAGGGAAGCCATTAGAATCTGATACTGGGAGTTCTCAAGTGATAAGGAATCAGCCAGAAAATCTTCAAAATCCCATTTCTGTGAATGACATGATGAGGACCGTAAAGGGCATAAAATTGAAGCCAAAATCTAAGAATCAATCAAGCCAAAGGATCAAAGGCGCTCTTGAAAGGGCAAAGACATCCAAAAGAGTAAAAAAGAAAACATTAGCTAACAATGATGTTCCAAATGTTATGGGTAACCATATAGAGCAAGTCACTATCCATTCGCACCCTATACATTTGACACAGGTATTTTTAAAATTCATGTCTTACTTACTCTTAAAGTTTTTTTATGTACAGATTTCAATATATAAATGGAAAATAAATAATTTTATCATTTTTTGGATGTAGTGTTCGTCATCTCAAGCACCAATGATGCAACAAGAAAATGTTCAAGGGCTCCTGGAATCACAAACCGAATATAATTCAGCTAGAACAAACAATTTCTCACAAGTATCGTAATCAGATGAATTAATATGAAATTTCTAGTATAAAGTTCGATGATGGTAAAAAGTTTCCTATTTATGTTAATATTTTTGCAGGTTAACGGTCTGAACACCCTTACTCAACAAAGCTCTGTACTCCCTTTATTGCAACAGGTTTTGACAATTCTATATCCTTCATATTTTTGCTTAGTTTTCTAATAAATATATTTCTTACGTATGATCTTTTGTTTTGTTCTAGTGTGATGACTTCCATGCCTATGCTAAACTCCTTCAAACTAATGAATTGTGAATCATCAAGGCCTGAGATGTTGATCCTATTGTTTGTTTGAGATGCTGATCTTGTTGCTGTTGTTGGGACTTTGCCATCATGCTGACAATTTCTGGACTGGTGGATTTGCTATTTGAGATGATGATTTGTTGAGATAGCTCAACTGTCGTTTTTGTGGTGTTTTAACATCATATACATAATTTAGTGAGATTGCTATTTTTATGATGTGTTACCATTATTTTGATAAATTCAAGGTATGTGATATTCTACACTCTTGGTTTTCTAACCTATGGTATTGCCTTGGTTACTAGACACAAACAAGCCAGTTACATGAACCATGTTTTATCTAGTTCATATTAATTCATTTTTCAGCTTACTGCTGTTCTTTTTATCCTGTCATTAAATTTAAATTTAAGATTTCAGTTCGCTTCATATTAGCCTATGTGGGATTCGAACCCACATCTTTGTGTTTTTACACAGTGCTCTACCATTTGAGCTAATAGGCTAGAAATGTAATATGGATTGTTGAGACTAATTAGCAACTGAACTAATGAAGACAACGAGAAAACAACCAACACAATGAGTTTGCAGTTACTATCCAATTCATAGACATTTATGGTTGCTTTATGAACTGATTTTTTTTCAAACTAACTATCCACACGAAGACAACTCTTCTACTTAGCTTTGCCAAGAAAGGGATACAGAGCAAAGTTTTTTTTTAAAGAAAGAGTTTTGCATGTTTAAAGAGTAACTAAATTACTAATGACAAAGCAAAAATGGACATCTGAGTAGTCATCACAATTAAACACCACACATTTCAACAAAAAGCATCTCTAAAGAGTAATAGAACTACAAATGACAAACTGAATTCAGAAAATTCAGCAAACTGAAAAATTCAGGAAACTCAAAGTTCAGCAAACTAAAAAGCACCATTAGAAAGCACAACACACTTCAACAACTCAGCAACCTGAATTCAGCAAAAGTACAGTTAAGAAGAGCACACTTCAGCGAATTTTGTTAATTATTTTGGTTTCAATATTGCAAACTCTAAAATTCTCTGGAAGTAGAGGTCGGAGAATCTCACGATTGTGGTACCGAAGAAACACGAGTGACGGTCTTGATGATGGCTGAAATGGTAATCACCAACCCTAATCTCAGCATCATCGGGGCGCCTTCTTAGCGGTGAGGATGGCTAGAGAAAGAAGAAGCGAGCAACAAAACAATTTCAATCCAATATTTTGTTTTAATTTTATATAATTAAGTAGTATGTGCCACGTGGACCAATTATGTTTAATGGACTACAAAGTGGACTATTCCACTGGACTAGAGGATCCTCACCGCTCGTGAGGTGGCTGCTCTGGTGGATCCTGTTATGATGGGTCGGTAGTAAAGTCCGGATTCTTAAGGATAGTAGAAGGATCGGTAGTAAAGCCCTTCTGAGATGGGTCTTTCGTAATTACGTCCTCATCTAAATGGATGGGACCAACATCGTCCTCACTAAGCATCCCGTGTCTTGGGATACACCCACAACCCTCCTCTCGCGAGCAGATGCAGTAGTAGGGCGACTATCTCGATCCGACAGTTTGATTTTACCCAATACATCTTATTTTGCCATAAGAAATATAACTATTTTCATTTGACCCAATACATCCTAGTTACATATACCTTAACAATTGTTAAAGAAAATTATTTTCTTATAAAATCAATATATCAAATATTTAATCTTATTTAACAGCAAAATTGAGCCAATTACCTATATTGTAATTTTTAATTATGATTAAATACAATAAAAACTAAGTTTACAAGTCTACAATTACAATAAAAATTTAATTAAATAAATTACATTTAACAAATTAAAACTAATGACAAAAAACATACCTTTTCGGTCAGCCTCCGTTCATATTTTCGCTTTTGACGAACGGGATTTTCCGCCAAATCATCCACCGCCTCCATAGCAACCGCTAAAGCCACGTCGAAAGCATTGTCCGCCCCGATATCCACCTCCTCGGTCTCAGCCGGCAATCTATCCTCCTCGCCCAAAACCACCGTGCCGGAAACCTCAATGCTCGTCGGCAATCTGGGCGGCACCTCGTGCAGCCCAGAAACCCCCTCGTCCCCGGTCCTGGACGACACCGTGTGCAGCCCAGAAACCCCCTCATCCACGGCACCTCGTGCAGCCCAGATCCCTCCGCCGCGTCGACTCCCCTCCGCCCCGGCGAGTCTCCTCCGCCGCCAACAAAACAAATCTTGAAAGACTCCTCCATCGCCGTCGTCGACTCCTCCATCGCCGTCGTCGACTCCTCCATCGCGACCGTCGTCGATTCCGCCGTCGAGTCTAGTGGATCGTCGCTGCCGTCGAGATCTCCCTCCGCCGCCATCTGGTTTTCCTCCTTCTCAACCACCGCCCATATCTCGTACATGGTCATCTCGCCGGAATCCGCCATCAACTCTTTTTTCTCCTCACAAATTTTCGATCTCGGAGTCCTATTTTCGCCGGAATCTCGTTTTCCTCTGGATCTCGGCGGCCCTAAATACCGCCGAGATCGAAATTCTTTTGGTGTTAAAGGTGGGCGGCAATAGGTGCCGCCCACGTTCAAAATTTGAAATAAAATTTGGGCGGCATTATTGCCGCCCACGTTCAAAATTTGAAATTTATTGTGGGCGACAATAATTGCCGCCTACAATTAAAACCGGGTTTGATAAAAAAATCTAATTTCATTTTAAAAAATAAAACAAATTCTTAAATCGGATTCGATACGAAAAAAAACACATGGGCAGCAATATGTGCCGCCCAGATGTTTGAACCGGGTTTTCCAAAAACTCGGTTTGTCTGGACTGCACATATTGCCGCCCAGTATTAGACCGGTTTTTTGGAGTGCTCTATGGGCGGCACGTAGTGCTGCCCAGGCTGGAGTGCAAAGTTATTAAAAAAAAAGTGTGCGGTTTCTCGCCGATATTTAATTGATTAGATTAATGCCTATACCTTTCTCATATAGTTCACTCTAACAAACCACATCCCAAGACATAAATTAGACAACATTATGTCCATACTCCAAAGATTCAATACGCATATCACAAATAAAAGGTTTATTATCTGATTTTCAATATTCTAAATAATTTATTTTACATGTCAATAGGGAAATTGGTCATTAACCATTTCACTTCATTGTTGTATGCACGAAACATGACAATTTAAACAATATTGTGTGGTGTGTAACAACCTGTAAGAGCTTAACATGCAAAAGAAAGACTTAACTCGTGATTAAAAAGCGGTTGAAATTAAAAAAAAAATGGATGGGTTTAGATATAGGCCGTTGTTATTTAGCGCACCGACAAAATTTCTATTTAACGCACTGGTTTATCTGTGACGGACGAAATATGTTCATCTGTGACGGACGAAGCATGTTCATTCGTGACGGATGAACATGTTTCGTCCGTCACGGATGAACATGTTGATCCGCGACACAATTTTGGAATCGCCATAACTTTTGATTCCCTAGTCCAAACGCGTTGAAATTTAGAGGAGTTATAGTTGACATCTTGATCTTTAATATGACGTTGAAATCACTCAATTCGGAGTTACGTAGCAAAAGTTATACTTCTCCAAAAACGGGACAAAAAAGAGAGATCTCTTAAGCGCCACGGCGAGTACAATAGCATTTAAGTCGGATTACAATAGCATTGCAATCATGGATCACAATAGCATTACAATGTGCGAGTACAATAGCATTTAAGTCGGCTTGCGACCTCGTCTCTCTCTTGTAGAAGAAGGTTCGAACGCCATCAGTTGAGAAACGAATGTATCATATAGACAAGCAGCAAAGGATATTTGGTCTAGAAGGTTCTTGAAACGAATGGATCAAATAAACGAAGGTTCGAACGACCTCGTCTCTTTCTTGTGGAAGAAGGTTCTTGAAAGACTTCTTGACTATTCCACATGGTAGTCTAGACACGATATTTGGTCAATATCATTCAAAGATGGGTAACCAAGTAAAGGACATCAAGGGGACCTTCAACGAGAGTGTACAAAACACGATGACTCTTGGGACATGAGCTGATATTTTCAAGCGGTTGAAGTACAAAGTATCTAAGGTTGCACTTGCCTGCTTGACAAAGGAATACAAAAAAGGGGGAAATCCATTTTGTGACAAGATCTGCACATGCCAGATGAGGGTGAGAGATGGATTGCCGTGTGTGGATGACATCGCTAGAAATGTGACGAGTTCAATCTCTATTAAGCCTTCAGCGTTGCATCCGTTTTGGAGACGATTGAGTTTGTCAGAAGTGCAAGACGAAGGTGAGGTGAAGTGCAGAGTTGCGAGATCTTTGATGGATCAATTTTATACGGATCATTTCCTCAATCTGTCAGCAGATGATCAAGAAAAATGTGGCCCGCGACTTTACGACATAGCTCGTCCCGAGGGGACTAGTCTGCAAAAGCCGGCTATTGTGAGGCATAAAGGACGACTAATGGGAGTTCTAAACAAAGATACCACTAAAAGACATCCTTCTTCATCGGAGTACACAGACAAAGATACGGAAGAGACACCTCTCAAGAAGCAACGAGGTAGGCCACCAATGCCCACTAGCACACCTTCACGAAACCCTAAAGCTCCTACCACTCCTTTGAGGCCATCTCAGGTTAGAGCTCCCAAGAATTCAGTGGGTCAAATGTTTGCACCCCCTTATATGCCTCCACAATCCTTCATTAAAGACTTTGAGTCGTATAAGCTTAAGACAATCTGCATCTGCCATGTTGAGAAAGAGAGACATTTCATTTCGGTATGGTACTAATAATTTAATTATTTTATATTAATTATTTGAACCCATGAGTAGATGGTCCTATCAGAGGCGTCACCATTGCCTCCGGTATTTGTCATGTGGGAGCATGCACATGATGCATCTGCTGCTTGTCTATATGATCCATTTGTTTCTCAGCTGATGGCATTAAGACCTTCTTGCACAAGAAAGAGATGAGGTCGCAAGCCGACTTAAATGCTATTGTACTCGCACATTGTAATTCTATTGTGATCCATGATTGCAATGATATTGTAAGCCGACTTAAATGCTATTGTACTCGCCCTGACGCTTAAGAGATCTCTGTTTTGTGTCCCGTCTTTGGAGAAGTATAAATTTTTCTATGTAATCCCGAATTGAGTGATTCTAACGTCAGATTAAAGATCAAGATGTCAACTATAACTCCTCCAAATTTCAGCGCGTTTGGACTAGGAAATCAAAAGTTATGGCGATTCCAAAATCGTGTCGCGGATCAGCATGTTCATCCGTGACGGACGAAACATGTTCATCTGTCACGAATGAACATGCTTCGTCCGTCACGGATGAACATATTTCGTCCGTCACGGACGAAACATGTTCATCCGTCACGAATGAACATGCTTCGTCCGTCACGGATGAACATATTTCGTCCGTCACGGATGAACCAGTGCGTTAAATAGAAATTTTGCTGGTGCGCTAAATATAAATCGTGTAGATATATGGGTTGTAAGCGGGAAGTAGAATTACAAAACTTAATTATGCTAACAAAAATTACCATAAAAAATGGCCAATTTTACCATCATCAACATCATCATTACCGGTCGTTCCCACATTCAAAGGAGCTTTGCTTTGGCTTCCTGCTTAATGCTTTTAATTGTTAAATATGGTTTGCCAATTTACTTGACTAAATCAACACTGATATCAGTAAAAGATATAAATCAACACTGATATCAGTAAAAGATATAAGCATCAAACATCAATAGTTTTTCGTGAGCTATTTTGACACTTCTTAAACCTAGCAATACCATCCTCAAAGAAATACAATAAGCAATGCAGAGGTTGAAGCAAATCTTCAAAAACCCTAAAATTGAAGGTGCCAAGAACCATAATATGATGCAAATCTTTCAAAAACCTAAAATCGAAGGTGCCAAGAACCCTAAAACCGAAGGTGCCACAAACCCATATCTAAAACCCTAGCCTTGTGCAGAACAATGATCGAAGAATCCAACCCTAGCCTCCTGAAGAAAAACGAGATGGGAAGGAGATGGAGAAGGAGATGGAGAAAGTACATGCGAGCAAGGCGACGAGGATGAAGTACACCAGGGAGCCAAAAAATCATGATATCGGGTAGAGGAGGAAGAAGTTGCATTCGAAAGTTTATCGGGTAGAAAGGGCAATCTTGAAATGATTCCTAATAAGTTGGAAGATGAAACTTATTTTTTGAGTTCAGCCCTATAAGTTGGAAGATGAAACTTATTTTTTGGCTCTGATTTCATACAAGATCAGTCCCGATAAGCTCCGGTAAGACTCATTGGTGCCGAACGCTCCCCAAGCTTCCGTTTAAGCCTTGTGAACTTATCTGAGAAAATAAGCCAACATCAGCCCTAAATAAGGCATACCAAACGAGCCCTAAGACTTGGTTCACTAAAATCAAGTTTATATGAGTTGAAATTGAAACTGATTGAGTAGTTAAAGCTGATTTAATGAGTTGAAATCAATAACTTATATTAATTTAATAAGCTAGTAATATATTTGGTAAAATGAAGCTGATTTTATAAGTAGGGATGTGAAATTAAAAAAAAATGGTAGATAAATATTTTGGGTATAATAACTTGTAAAGGGTAATATTTAGGGGTAGGGGGAGGGGGGGCGAACCCCTTAGAATGATGTAGAGGGGGGGGGGGGGGGGGGCGAACCCCTTAGAATGATGTAGAATATTTGGTTTAAGCTCCCTTTGAATTTTCGATTTTCATTATGTATAGATAGAATGATAATAAATTACAAGAAAAATACATTTGCATATTGGTTTTTGTCTTCGATTTTTTTCCTGTTTCATGGATCGACATTTATATTAATATTTTAAATAGAATGATAATAAATTACAAGAAAAATACATTTGCATATTGGTTTTTGTCTTGGAACTTGTGCTTACAAAAACAAGAGGGCATGAGTTTAAATCTTCAATCTCTCCCAACTTTTTTTATTTATTTTTGTTAAAAAATTGGGTCTTAATGGCCTTATTAAAATCATTAAGTTTATTAAATATGTTTATTTCTCTTTTGTTTTTTATTTTTTCTTTCATGTTTTACTTTTTTATTCAAAATAAAAATAAAAATCTTACATTATCTAAAATAATTTTTAAAAATGCGGAAAGATAGAATATGTATTATATGAATTAGTCAAATTTTAAAAGGTGGAATGTCATACTTTTTTATAGTTTTAAAATATTAATATAAATGTCGATCCATGAAACGGGAAAAAAATCAAACTAAAATCGCCCCTCTTTCCATAAATTCCTGGATCCGCCACTTTGTAGGAAAAAACATAAGCTATGGGATAAGTTTTTTTTTTTTTTTTGGAAGCTTAGTCCATGAATATAAGCTACCATAAACTACAATAAACTAATTTTACCGGATAATCCATTGGAAGCTTTATTCCACGAATATAAGTTATCATAAACTCCACAAGCTACAATTAGCTTGAATAAATGAACGAACCCTGTAATTAGGTCAAATGTAGAGTGACGAGAACAAAATTCTTAGAAAATGAGGTGATGAAAACGTCTAAAACCGACTAGAGGATTTAGAGAGATCAAAACCATAATGGTAAGAGAATCTTGTTTATTTCAGCAAGTGAGTGATCTCGTGGTAAGGTTGTTGTTGAGTTAATCAACAAAGTTATTACTTGTGGTGTGCCCAAGTGAAAGATGACATTGTTGCGAGACTCCCAAATTGTAGGGAATTTTTTCTAGGCCATCTTGATGGGAGAAAGGATTGTATTTTTTCACATTAAAGCATATATATGTGTAAAGCATTCTTGTAATACAAATTAAGTTCTTTATCCCCTTATTCGACTTATTTAGCACAAAAATTATTAGTTTGACTAGATGAATTTCATTGAACCTTATTATTAACTAGATTTTAAAAAGGTTGGAAATGGGTAGAGTCGGGTTTCTAAAGATTTATTATATGCTCTTAGAGTAGTCACGATTAAAACGCATTATGTATATCAATTTTTTTGGGAAAATAAATAAATCTATGTATGTTCGGTCTGTTATATTGATTGAATGAAAAATATAATGATGTTGAGCAAATCTCCTTACATTTCGTAATGATTGATTATGATAAGATTAAATATATATATAATAATGTTGACTCCTTACACTTCGTAATGATTGAGTATCGTTAATAATTATAAGAAGAATTCAATTTGGATTTGGATTTAGATTGTTTATTGAAATATAAAGACATTTTGGATACTCAAACCCCCCTGTTTGTGTAATCGAACAAGGGGAAGACAGAGAGAAGAAAGAGAGAAGAAATCTGTGTATTGAATGATGAAAAGTTGTTACAAGTTATGCTTATATAGGAAGGCTGATACTATATGCGCGATGAATTTTTGTTGTGCGTATGACATTCTGTACGTTAGGAAATGGCGTACGTCATTTCCTAGCGTACACATTAAAATATGCATAAATAATAAGGTTATATATATATATAATTTGTACGTCAAAATCTGGCGTACAGATTATTAAAAAAAAAAAACTTAAACACTTTTTTAATAAAAAAAAGTTTTAAAACATTTTTGTAATAAAAATTAAAACATTTTTTTAAATAAAAAAAAGTTTTTAATCATGTGGAGAATTTCAATACGAGTCCGTACATATAAAATTCGCCCAAAACGGACATCGTTTGCCCCTCCAAAAGCCCAAAATACGAAGCCTTCCTACCCATTTATTTTTATTTGGTGCCCGACATATAACGCATTGTAGTGAAATTTTTAAATTTTTTCTACTATAATTTTGTATAAAATTTTAATATGCGTCCGTACATATAAAATTCATTCAAAACGGATATCGTTTTCCCCTCCAAAAAGCCCCTCCATTAAACCCCTCTTTTGAGTTAGGGCTTAAAGATGGGGCTTAAATGGAGGCTTTTTGAGTTTAAGCCTCTATTTAAGCCACAACTCAAAAGAGGGTTTAATGGAGAGGCTTTTGATCCCAAATTATATTTATATTAAATTACAATTATGTCATTATATTAAGTTATCAAAGTATACTAGATCTAATGAAATACTATAATACATAAGTATAACTATAGGAAATATAATGAAATACTATGGTACATCAGTGTAACTATATGAAATATAATGAAATACTATAGTATATAAGTGTAACTATATGAAATTTAATGAAATACTATGATACATAAGTGTAACTATATGAAATATAATGAAATACTATGGTACATAAGTGTAACTATATGAAATACTATGGTATATAAGTGTAACTATATGAAATTTAATGAAATACTATAGTATATAAGTCTAAGTATACTAGATCTAATGAAATACTATAATACATAAGTGTAACTATATGAAATATAATGAAATACTATGGTACATAAGTGTAACTATATGAAATATAATGAAATACTATAGTATATAAGTGTAACTATATGAAATTTAATGAAATACTATAGTATATAAGTCTAAGTATACTAGATCTAATGAAATACTATAATACATAAGTGTAACTATATGAAATATAATGAAATACTATGGTACATAAGTATAACGATATGAAATATAATGAAATACTATAGTATATAAGTGTAACTATATGAAATTTAATGAAATACTATAGTATATAAGTATGACCATATGAAATTTAATGAAATACTATAGTATATAACTGTAACTATATGAAATATAATGAAATACTATAGTATATAAGTCTAAGTATACTAGATCTAATGAAATACTATGGTACATAAGTGTAACTATATGAAATTTAATGAAATACTATAGTATATAAGTCTAAGTATACTAGATCTAATGAAATACTATGGTACATAAGTGTAACTATATGAAATATAATGAAATACTATAGTATATAAGTGTAACTATATGAAATTTAATGAAATACTATAGTATATAAGTCTATGTATACTAGATCTAATGAAATACTATGGTACATAAGTGTAACTATATGAAATATAATGAAATACTATGGTATATAAGTGTAACTATATGAAATTTAATGAAATACTATAGTATATAAGTCTATGTATACTAGATCTAATGAAATACTATGGTACATAAGTGTAACTATATGAAATATGGAGAAGCATCAAATGAGAATAGGAAAATAGGAGAGAACGGAGAATAAAAGGGGGCCGTTGGATCGAAGGCGAATCAAGGGCCCATATTAGACTTTCATTAAAAGCCGTATAATTCGGGCGTGCCGAATTTTTACCGAATTTTTCGACCGTATTATTCGCGTTTTATTGGCTAATAATACGGATTTTGGCTTTTTTTTTGCTGGACACTTTTTTTGTTCGCTGGCATTGAACAATTATGTTCAACGCCTTGAACACTTGCATCTAGGACCATGAACACTGATGTTTCAAGCCTTGAACACTGATGTTTCAAGCCTTGAACACTGATGTTTCAAGCCTTGAACACTGATGTTTCAAGCCTTGAACACTTGTGATTTTGGCTTATTTTTTTGCTGGACACTTTTTTTGTTCGCTGTCATTGAACAGCGCCTTGAACACTTGCATCCAGGACCATGAACACTGATGTTTCAAGCCATGACCATGAACATGGACGTTCATGGCGATGAACATTGACCTTCATGGTAATTTTCAGGAATGTTCAAGGCAATCAACAAAGAATTTTATTACAGTTTATAGGTTTGTTCAAGGCAGTTTACAAGTCCGTTAATGGCAATTTTCACGAATGTTCAAGGCATATTTCAGGAATGTTCAAGCCAATTTTTAGGAATGTTCAAGGCAATTTTCAGGAATGTTCAAGGCAGTTTACAGGTTCGTTCATGGCGATGAACATTGACGTTCATGGCAATTTACATATTTGTTCTTGGCCTTGAAAAAACTAGTTCATGGCATTGATCAGAACTGTTATGGTATTGTTCACTGTTCATCATCATCACTGTTCATCATCATCTTCGACATCACCGTCGTTCATCTTCATCACCGATCTTCATCATAATCTTCCATCACCGTCGTCCGATCATCAATCATTCATCATCAGATCTCATCGATCATCACCACTGATCGCATCGATCGAATCAACATCATCATCAACCGGATCTGCACACCGTCATCCTTGATCATCCTCACCGCCGGAACCGCCGGAGGAGGAACGTTGGAACCGCCGGAGGAGGAAGTTAGAGGAAGAGCGACGGAGGAGGAGGAGGTGAGCATAGATCTGATTAGAGGGAGGAGACGGAAGGAAGGAAGGAGGAGGAACGCCTCTCCTCTGTACGCGCTTTCGTTTAGGTTTTCTTTTTTTCGATTTTGTGTGCGCCTCCTCCTCTGTAAGCGCTTTTGCTTCTTCTTTTCCCCTTTTTCACGCGCGCTGATATGGGTGTTTTGTCTGCTAGGTGGAATGTTTGTATTGGTTCTTAGTTCTCTCCTAGGGATTGGTTCTCACCAGAACCGCATCCTATGAAATATAATGAAATACTATGATACATAAGTGTAACTATATGAAATATAATGAAATACTATAGTATATAAGTCTAAGTATACTAGATCTAATGAAATACTATGGTACATAAGTGTAACTATATGAAATATAATGAAATACTATAGTATATAAGTGTAACTATATGAAATTTAATGAAATACTATAGTATATAAGTCTATGTATACTAGATCTAATGAAATACTATGGTACATAAGTGTAACTATATGAAATATAATGAAATACTATGGTATATAAGTGTAACTATATGAAATTTAATGAAATACTATTGTATATAAGTGTAACTATATGAAATTTAATGAAATACTATAGTATATAAGTATAACAATATGAAATATAATGAAATACTATAGTATATAATGAAAATACTATAGTATATAATGAAATACTATAGTATATAAGTGTAACTATATGAAATTTAATGAAATACTATAATATATAAGTATAACTATATGAAATATAATGAAATACTATAGTATATATAATGAAAATACTATAGTATATAATGAAATACTATAGTATATAAGTATAACTATATGAAATACTATAATATATTAGTATATTCACATTAAATATAAAGAAAAACTATAGTATATAAGTATTTCCTTAAATTTCATATAGTTACACTTATATACTATAGTATTTCATTATATACTATAGTATTTTCATTATATACTATAGTATTTCATTATATTTCATATAGTTATACTTATATACTATAGTATTTCATTAAATTTCATATAGTTACACTTATATACCATAGTATTTCATTATATTTCATATAGTTACACTTATGTATCATAGTATTTCATTAAATTTTATATAGTTACACTTATATACTATAGTATTTCATTATATAACACTTATATACTATAGTATTTCATTAAATCTAGTATACTTAGACTTATATACTATATCATTTCATTATATTTCACATAGTTACACTTATATATACTATAGTATATATTTCATATAGTTACACTTATATACGATCACGGCTTTGCTTCTTGGTATCTTAGCTGAGTTCTTCCAAGGCCGCGCCCGCGGTTTTTTTCATTTCTTTCAATTCACCTAAAATGCAACATGTAATTGAAATTTAATATAAAATCAAATTTTTTATAATTTAATATAAAGGGTATATTTATTAATTTAATATAAATGATATTTTGATAACTTAATATAATGACATAATTGTAATTTAATATAAATATAATTTGGGATTAAAAGTCTCTCCATTAAACCCTCTTTTGAGTTGTGACTTAAATGAAGGCTTAAACTCAAAAAGCCTCCATTTAAGCCCCATCTTTAAGCCATAACTCAAAAGAGGGGTTTAATGGAGGGGCTTTTTGGAGGGGAAAACGATATCCGTTTTGAATGAATTTTATATGTACGGACACGTATTTAAATTATAGTAGAAAAATTCAAAAAAATTCACTATAATGCGTTATATGTCGGGCACCAAATAAAAATAAATGGGTAGGAAGGCTTCGTGTTTTGGGCTTTTGGAGGGGCAAACGATGTCCGTTTTGGGCGAATTTTATATGTACGGACTCGTATTGAAATTTTATTTTAATTTTAATTTTAATTTTTTTTAATAATCTGTACGCCAGATTCTGACGTACAGATTATATTTTATTTTTTTAAAAGTATAAATCTGTACGCCAGATTATGGCGTACAGATTTATACTTATTAAAAAAAAAAATCAAAATACATATAACCTTATTATTTATGCATATTTTAATCTGTACGCTATGAAATGGCGTACGCCATTTCCTAGCATACAGAATGTCGCGCGCACAGCAAAAATCCGTCGCGCATATAGTGGCCTCGTATAGGAAATAATAATAACTACCTAACAATTAACTAACTCACTCCTAATATCCCCTCAAATTAGAGGTGATACAAATAACCCCAATTTGGCCATGACAGAACCATGAGAAGGACCACTAAGTGGCTTAGTGAACACATCAGCGAGCTGCATATGAGTGGGGATAAGAGACAAGGTGATCAACCCTTGAGCAAGCTTTGAACGAACAAAGTGGCAATCGATTTCAATGTGCTTGGTTCTTTCGTGGAAAACAGGATTCTTGGCGATGTGGATGGCTGCTTGGCTATCACATTTGACTGACACAGGAGCAAGAGCTGGAACCTCAAGTTCATGCAGAAGCCGAGTTAACCAAGCTAGTTCTGCAGTCAATCGGTGAATAGACCTATATTCAGCCTCGGCACTGGATAGGGAGATAGTTGTTTGCTTCTTAGATTTCCAGGAAATAGGAGAATTGCCAAGTAGAACAAAGTACCCACTCACAGAACGACGGGTGCAGACACATGATGCCCAATCTGAGTCACAGTATGCTTCAAGTGAGTAATCTGGAGAGTTGGAAATTAACAAACCAGAATTTAAGGTGCCTTTGAGAAATCGCAAAGTATGAAGGGTAGCCTTGAAGTGAGTATGAGTGGGACTTTGCATGAATTGGCTCAAGTGTTGGACAGCAAAACATATATCTGGTTGAGAGGTTGTGGCAAAGTTTAACTTGCCCACAAGCCGCATGTAAGGTGTAGGATCCAAAAAGAGATCATCCTTGGAAGCTGTCAACTTGATAGAGGGATCAAGGGGGCTAGAAGATGTAGAAGAATCTTCAAAGTCAAAATCCTGAAACATATCCAGGATGAACTTTCTCTGTGAAAGCAAAATACCCCTTGAGCAATGGAGAAATTGAACTCCCAGAAAATAGCTCAAAACTCCCAAATCCTTGATTTTGAATTGATCATCAAGGAAGGCTTTGATGGAGTTGATGGCCAGCTGATCATTGTCTGTCAACAGAACATCATCTACGTAGACTGCCAAGAACACAACTGAACTACCACCTTTCTTATGGAACAAGGAGTGGTCATTAGGAGACTGAACAAACCCCTGGGAATAGAGAGCTTTAGAAAGCTTAGAGTGCCATTGTCTGGATGCCTGTTTAAGGCCATAAAGGGACTTATTCAATCTGCAAGCAAGACTAGGAGAAGCAGGTAAACCTTGTGGGATCTTCATAAACACCTCTTCATGAAGATCACCATGGAGGAATGCGTTGTTGACTTCAAGTTGGTATAAAGGCCACTGCTTCTTGACATCAACAACAATAATACTACGGATGGTAGTCATTTTGACAACATGTGAGAATGTTAATGTGTAGTCAATACCTTCTCTCTGTGTGCAGCCTTTGATGACAAGTCTTGCTTTGTGTCTTTCCAAGGAACCATCAGCCCGAAATTTAAGTTTGAAGACCCATTTGGAGCTAATGGGCTTCTTTCATGGAGGCAGATGAACAATGTCCCAAGTATGATTGGCATCAAGGGCTGTCAATTCTGTGTTCATAGCATCCTGCCATTCATGAGAAGTGTTGGCAACTTCAAAGCTAGAAGGCTCAACTAAAGGCTCCACATTTGTTGTCATGCACTGACTAAAAGAGAACAAATCAGTGAAACTAATAGAAGTGGGAGAAGTAGTATGAGAAAGAACATTGTTACAGTGTGCATTAGAGCAAACAAAATCCTGCAAATAAGATGGTGGAGCAGACTGTCTTGTTGATCTTCGAAGAATGGGAGGTGGACTAGGAATGACCTCAGCAGGAGCCACAACATCAGGATTAGCCTCAGGAATGAATAAGGAATGATCGATCACTTCAGCTGGAGGAGTGTCCCAGAAAGAAGGAGAAGTTGCAGGAAAAATAGATGAAGATTCATCTTTGAGAAAGAGAAATGGCATCACATTCTCATAGAACACAACACCTCTAATAGAACACTTCTCTGCTGTCAAGGTTGAGCAAATTATAAGCCTTCTTGGTAGTAGGATAGCCAAGAAAAGCACATCGAGTTGCTCGAGACATAAACTTGTCTCTGCGTGCCTTAATAGTAGAAGCAAAAGCCAAACAACCAAAAGTTCTCAAATGATCAAGACAAGGAGGTCTACCAAATAAAACTTCATAAGGTGACTTGCCAGCTAGAACTGAAGTTGGGTATCTGTTTATCAAAAATGCAGCAGTAAGAACTTAGTCACCCCAATATAAGAGAGGAACATGGCCCTGAAATAAGGGAGCCCTGGCCACCTCTAGCAAGTGTATGTGTTTGCGCTCCACCACACTATTTTGTTGTGGAGTGTAGACACACGACGTTTGATGAATAATCCCTTTAGAGAGGAAGAACTGAGAAGAGGAGTGACTACCTCCTAACTCCATAGCATTATCAGTTCTAATAATCTTGACACACTTGTCAAACTGAGTCTCAATCATGGCAATAAAGGACTGCAAAACTGAAAAAGAACTGGCTTTATCTTTGAGCAAATGAACCCAAGTGACCCTAGTGAAGTCGTCAACAATAGTGAGGAAATATTTGAAGCCATCATGTGTAGTTGTTTTGAAAGGCGCCCATGTGTCAACATGAATCATGTCAAAGGCAGCAAGAGAAGAAATACTGCTATTAGGGAAAGACAATCGAGTTTGTTTAGCTTTGGCACAAATGTCACAAGGAGGTACATCAACCTTCTTGATATCTATATTACAAATGGATTGCATCTTTGAAAAAGACAAATGGCCTAATCTTTTATGTAATAAAAGGAAATTTTGCAAAGTAGAATTTGCTAGATGTGATGTTGCAGTAAAAGAGAGTTTAGGCTTGACTAATCCATCCAGTTGCTCAAGGAGATACAAACCCTTGGAAGCTTTACCAAGGATTAAAGGCCTTGTCAGAACAAGCCCCTGCAAAGCACAATACTTATCAGTGAATACAGCCAAACAATTCAGCTGAGCAACCAGTTTGGAGATGGAAAGCAGATTAAACTTGAAAGCAGGCACAAATAATACTCCCTCAAGAATAATCTCTTATGTAATACGAACTCTTCCAATGAGACTGACAGAGATAGACTAAGCATTGGGCAATTTGATAGAAATAGGTTGAGGTATAATTTGTAATCAAGAAAGTAATCCAGCTTGAAGCACATGTGATCACTGGCCCCGGTATCAATAATCCAGGTGTGATTAAGCACAGATAATCCAGCAAAAGAGAAAGAGGTATTAGCAGCAAAATTGCTAGCAGATTCATGACTAGAAGTAGCTTGAAGCAAAGTCTTCAATTGAACTAGTTCAGAAGCAGATAATCCTGGAAAGGTAGAACTCTGAGCAGACTGTGAAGGAGAATCAGAAGTAGTGGAATCAGATTGAGCACAGTGAGAAGAAGGACGTTTGCTGTCAGTGGGGATAACCAATCAACTTGTAACAAGTCTCCACAAGGTGCCCTGGTTTCTTGCAATGAGAACATACTTTGGGATTCTTGCCTTTGTAATTCGAGGAAGGCTTTTGAGAAGAAGCATTGAAAGAGCTAGAATCATTGGTGAAGGATAAACCAGATTTGATCTGTCGCTGTTGTTCTTCCTGAATAAGCATAAAGTAGGCTTGATTAACATCAGGAGAAGGAGACATCATCAGAATACTACCTCAGACAACATGGTAGGACTCAATGAGTCCCATGAGGAACTGAAAAAGACGTTGCTCCTGGACTTCAGCGTGAAGAACACTTGTAGAACCACAAGTGCAAGGATGTGAAGTACGAAGCGAGTCCAATTCATCCCAGATCTTCTTGATTCGAGTGAAGTAAGAAGTAATGTCATCCGATCCCTGAGCAAGAGAAACAAGTTCTTGCTGAAGAGAAAACTTCTGAGCACCATTAGATCGGCCAAATCGGGTGACAAGCTCTTCCCAAATCTTCTGCGCAGAAGTGCCAAACATAATATTGTCGGCGATATTCTTCTCCAGAGAGCTAGTGATCCAAGAAATCACAAAATTGTTACATCGATCCCAAATGCGAAGTTTGACTGGATCATCGTTGAATTGCGATCGAAGAAACGAGTCGTCGATGAAGCAGATCTTGTTATTGCAACTGAGCGCAACAAGAACTGAATGTTTCCATGACGAAAATCCTTTTCCGTTGAATTTCTGAGAAACCAGAGTCATCCCCGGGCTATCGGAAGGATGAAGAAACAACGGATCGTGAATATCAGTAACAATGGCTGCGTTGACCGCCATTGATGAAGGAGAATGAAGATCGAACGGAGAAGGAGATCAATCGAACAAACAAACAAAATCAATCGATCGAACAAGCAATCGAACAAAGAACCAGGATGCGCCCAAAAAAATTACACCCAGGTTTGAACGCATCTTGGATGCGCCCAAACCTGGGTGCGCCGCAAGCAATTGCGGATGCGCCCAACGGTAACTTCTTGGGCGCATCCAGGATGCGCCCAACATCTTGTCTTTGGACAACGGCAAGATCTTGGGCGCATCCTGGATGTGCCCAACATCTTGCCTTTGGACAACGGTAACTTCTTGGGCGCATCCTGGATGCGCCCAACATCTTGTCTTTGGAGAACGGTAACTTATTGAGCGCATCCTGGATACGCCCAACATCTTGCCCTTGGGAACATCCCGGATGCGCCCAACTGCCTTTGATTTATTTCAGGGTTTAGGAGGGCTTGGGGTTTAGGGTATACCATGTGTCCAAACAAGGCTTGTACGAGGCAATTTGTCAATTATCCAAAAGGGCGGGCTTTCTGATCCTGTTTGTCAATGGACTCGTGTATAGATTACGACCCTTTACTCTAAACCCTACAAAAACCCTAAACCCTCTCACAATCACTTGGGCGCATCCATAATGCGCATAACAGATGTTGGGCGTATCCCGGATGCGCCCAACTGCCTTTGATTTATTTAGTTTTGATTTATTTGTCAATTATCCAAACAAGGCTTGTACGAGGCAATTTGTCAATGAAGTCGTGTATTTAGCTTAAATAAAACACCTCATATACAATGAAGTCGTGTATTTTGTCCACTATAAGTCCTACATCTACAGAAATATGTCATCGTTACCACTCATCCTTCTTTGGACAACGTAATCTTGCATCCTAGCCTGAAATGGTTGCTCCCATCCTTCAACGCTTGCATCATTCCATCGGGTCCAAACTCCGGGCGGGGGCAGAATCGGACATAGGTCATCAACTAGCCAAATCTAAGACGAATAAGGATGATTAGAATACATCACAATGAAATAAAGGTTAATGATGATCCAATGTGGAAATGCTTACCGGCACAAAATGGTCATGGTTGCCTACAAGGGCTATCGCATGCACTTTTGTGGGAGGTTGTGCGCCTGGGGGAGCCCACATTGGGAGGCATGTGTGAGGTCCAGAATATGATAGCACAACAAGAGCCACCTGGAATCGTGTGGCAAATGTCAAGCCAACAATGGGAACTTCCATCCAGTGATCCCTCTTACACACCCCAGTAAAATTCACAGACCTGATGAGGTCCGATATGGGGGTTACACCACAGGCCGGGGTGTACAACGCTCGACGTTGTTGCAACTCCTTTGAAAGCTCAAATCGGGCGTACATATACTGGTCTTCGACACCCGTTTGTAGTACAGCAAGCGAACGGTACCCACAGTGACCATCGCCCATTACATTCTGTACTCCTACAATGTAGGCTAACATAAACAAATCAATATTATCTTGGCCCCAATCAATGCCGAGGTAATTAATGCCCGTGTCGGCCTGAGGTGGCCTACTAGTGCTTTCCTTGCCAGTCGAGATTCCGCTGTGCCGCTTACCTTTACAAATTCAAGGGTTAGAATAAATTATAAAGAAATAACGATTAATGATGATCGAATGTGAAAATGCTAACCGCTTGGAGGACGTCCTTTAGATCCCACTGAGGATTTTTTTCCGATCCTCGGCCTTCTTCTTCTTTTCCTCCTCCTTCTTCCTTTTTTCTTCCGCCATGTGCTCAAACCAACTAGGGTCCCTCTTTGTATCGTTCTTCTTCTTTTTAGGTCTCCCCTTCTTGGTCGAAGCGGCCGGGGGCTCTTCTGCGGTACACGATCTAGAGTCATGGAAAAGTTTGTATCTGTGTAAAAAATCGGTCTTCAACTCTGGGTGCAATTCGTCGTTGCTCCACTCTCCAAACATGGCACCTAAGACGATATCTTCTTCTGAGATCAATGCGCCATCATTCGGTGCGGGATCAACATGTCCAACCCCTTCCCACTTGATTTGCTTCCAATAATTGTGGATTTCACTTGGCCTCAACGGGAAACCGGTCTTTACATATTATTTGATCGTGTGTGGGCAAGGCTGGCCTAGGGTGGCTCTCCAAAACACATCACGACATTCTTCATCGGGAATTTTTCCTTGCATGACCCTAACAACTTGGACGTATAACATTCTTAAGCACTTTTCCGAGACCTTATAAAGAATGCGCCTGAAAAATGTCTTCACCGCAGGCGGGCCGGTTACGATCTCTGTGGGCGCCTTAAAGGCACTCTGCTCCATATCACCTCTGACTTCCCGAATCTGATCAACAAACATATTGTCGATTTGTTGCACGAGGGTCTCCAAGCCTCCAACCGACGATTCAATCCCGTCCTTCAGCATAGAATGCTGACTCTCGACTCTGAAATTAAAAACTCAAGTTAAGCTTAGTTGCATATTTCAATTTCGTTTTTAGATGATCACTTGTAAATTTACCTATTTGATGATCTTGTGCCGAAATGGAGTACTGTGTCGCACCATGCACAAACTAGCATCTCCTTGTAGTCCCTAAGCCATACCCTCTTCACGTATTCCATCAGCCAGGGTAGTTTTTTCCACTTCTCCGTCAAGTACTCAAGTCGCTCATTATAGACATCCTCAGTCGGCGACCTTAACAACCAACGAATATTACCACTAAAATGGTCAACATAGGGGATCCATTTCATGGCAAAGCCCTCCACGTTGCGGTTCACATGGACCCTACACAATAGATGCTTCGTGTTGGGAAAGACTATATCGACGACTTTCGTCAAACCGAGCTCTCGATCTGACATGATCGCCGCCGGTTCCCGTCCCTCGAAAATGATCTTTAGGCGGTCCAACGCCCATGTGTAGTGCTCCGTCATCTCATCATACATGAATACGATCGCAATACAAAATGTACGGTTGGTGCAAGTGAATCCAACAAACTCCAACAAAGGCATATCGTACCTGTACATGTATGAATTATACGAAATAAGGTATGCAATTACATATTCAATAAGGTATGTAATTACATATTTTAGATTTAATAATAGCGATAATTAAACATATTCATACTTGTTCGTCTTGTAGGTCGTATCCATGATGACGATAGAGGAGAACAAACTCAACAAATGTCTAGCTTCAGGGTGAGAAATAAAAATATCACTCATAACCTCCCTCCCTTCTTCATTGCGACGCGTCTGATAGCTTGTATAATAACGTCTCGCCTCTAGAAATTCCAGCATGTACTGCGGCACCGTCATATTGCCCCTACATTTCAGCCTCTCCCGACTCTTGTAATTGTAGAGTTGGTTCCTTGATGTTAAGCACTTGGGATCCTCGTGTAGAAATAGACTCATAATAGCCTTCGGCTTTATTCCGGAGGCTGACAAACTTTTCACACGCTCTCGTTGATCCTTACAAAGCCTCACAGCAAATGCATGACCGATCAAACTACTAGCAAGCTCATGGTCATGCGATCCACAAGCGACAGATAATCTCCAATGGTCAGATTTCAGCCAATCTCCCTTCACAATCACCCCATGCAACTGAAACGGACACTCACTTTTCTTTGTCCTCGCATTGTATTTCCGTTTAGGGGTTGCCTCGGTACATACACCCGCCTTCTTCTTTGCCGCTCTATATGGCCCAGACTTCTCACACGACAGTATGACCTTTCGGTTAGGCCATGACTTACTTATTACAATAACCATACGCAACTCCAAACCTACGTTCTTAGCCCAACTGATCATACTATCTCTATCACTCCATTCTTTATCCGTAGTAAAATGAGCAGAATAATCCACTGGCAAAAATTCGCTTTCACTAAAGTCCTCCTATTTATGATAAATACATAAAACTACTGTAAATATTTCATATTATAAATAATCATAAACATTTTAATCAAAGTTCTAAACTACAACACACTACTGTAAATATTATATTTCAAATAAACTTATAAACTACAACATACTACTGTAAACATTTTAGATTATAAATTATCATAAATATTTTAATCAAACTTATAAACTACAACAAACTACTGTTAATTACTACATTTCAAATAAACTTATAAACTACAACAAGTAATTATATTTGAAGTAAATATATACTTACTCCTAAATCATCAAGACCGGGTGCGTCACACAAGTGCTCAACTGGCCTAAGTGCAGCATCCATCCTTGACAAAGACATAATCTTGAATTGATAAACCCCAACAATGGATAAACCCCAAGCAATAGTAAAATATATATAGCAACAACATGGATAAACCACAATGAAGTTACCGTTGTAAAACGGTAACATCTTGGGCGCATCCTGGATGCGCTGAAGAAGTTACCGTTGAAAAACGGTAACTTCTTGGACGCATCGTGGTTGCGCCCAAGAAGTTACCAATGGTAACATCTTGGTCGCATCCTGGATGCGCCCAAGAAGTTACCGTTGTACAACGGTAACTTCTTGGAAAAAAATTTAAATTTTCTATTTTTTTTTTTGGAAAATTTTTAATAATTTTTTTAGCGAACCCGATTTGTCAGTAAATCGGGTTTGTCAATAAACCGGTTTTAATTTAATTTCTCAGATTTTACAAAACCGGATACCAGACCTTGGGCGCATCATAGATGCGCCCAAGGTTAAAACTTTTTTTTAAAAAAAAATTTATCACCAGCTTGGGCGCACCCCGGATGCGCCCAAACTGGGGTGCGCCGTAAGAAATTACGGGTGCAAAGAACAATCCCCTATAGCAGACAAGCTAATTCGGTTTTGGTCAGTAGAAATCCATTATTAATGTAGGAATATTTCATGTGCTCTCATAACTCATTACTCAAAATTTCAAGGGTCTTGATTTTTAAATGTCGTCGAAGATGAATATAGCGGTATTAATTTTCTTGATGAAGAGGTATGTATATTATTCTAATTCTTATGCAAATATTACATTGTGTTATTAAAGTATGTATGATATGAATAAAGATTTTCTTAATGAAGATGTGTGTAATAGTACTTAAACCTTAAGTGGATAATCCATATGTGTATAAAATAAACTCGGTCTAAATAATTAGAAATGATTTTTTTAGGATTTTTAGCTGCTATCTTATAACTAACAAAATAAATTTGATTTTTTTTTTTAGGTAATTGATTGTTGTCCGCTAACAGATAACAGACAAGTTCGGATATCTTTATTGGCAACCACATAACGGACACACTTAAGAAAAAGTAGGTGTGCAACTTCAAAAGGTGTTTAGATAGCAAAAAGATATTATTACATATTTATTATTATTAACTATTAATGTATTACATAATGTATATGTGGTAATGTGGTAGCATAAATATGTACATCACGTCAATTATGCTTTTGATCTTATCACAATCCTATAGGTGTAAATAATGATGATGCTTTTAGCAACAATAATCATATATCTTAAATTTGAAACCAACAAAATCATAATCCTTTGAAGTTTATAAACAAAAAACAATATCACTCACTCAAAAAGAGAGAGTATAATTTTAGACATTACTTTACTAGATCTGGTAGGTGAGGGATTTTTTTGATCTTATCACAATCCTATAGGTGTAAATAATGATGATGCTTTTAGCAACAATAATCATATATCTTAAATTTGAAACCAACAAAATCATAATCCTTTGAAGTTTATAAACAAAAAACAATATCACTCACTCAAAAAGAGAGAGTATAATTTTAGACTTTACTTTACTAGATCTGGTAGGTGAGGGATTTTTGAACATGTGGGCTTTTAATTCCCTCTCCTAATCATAACACTAACTTTCTCTTAATGTCTCTCGAGATTCTCCACATTGCTTGCAATTTATTTATTTTTTAATTGATCTGATTCCATTTGTAGGTGGGGATTAGGGAGCGCTTGATTTCTTAAATTAACCATTTTTAAAGGCCTTTATTATTCGGCGCATAGACATTTTTATCTTTTAGCGTATAATATCGCGCGTAACGTGGGAATAGGCTTCTCACGTTACACGCTAGGGCAGACCCATTTAAGCTCCACACGTAACGTGTGGAGTGAATCTGGCTTTAAAAGCCAGATTTCCTCCAATTCCGAAATCATTCGAACTCTTTTGCAACGGCCTAAACCCTTCTTCCCTACCCGCGTAACGCGTCTCGTGGATCTTCTCGTTATGAATCAACGAACTCCGCATGTTACGTTCAAGATCTTTGAAAGGTTAGTTAGTAGAAATTGTTGTTTGGTTTTTTTTTGTTAATTTTGAAGTGTTTGGTTAGAGATTGTAGATCCATATTGTAGATTTATGTTGTGTAGATGTTTAGGATGGTAGATCTATGTTGTGTAGAAGCTTTTGGGGTTGTTGTTGATTTTTTGTTTAATTTTGAAGTAATTTTTTGCATGAAATGGTGAAAATTGGTGTTGAGGATTTATGTTGAATTTTGTGTGAAAATATGCAAGTGGAATTGATAGTATTGGTAGATTTGTAAAAATAGTGTGATTTTTGTTGATTTTGGGGTATTATTTGATGGGGAAAAAATCGCCGGAATTCGGAAATGTCGCCAGAGAAGACGACGGAATGTCGCCGGAGGGTCGCCGGAAAGGCGCAAGAGTTATTTGAGTTGCAGGGTCGTGATGTCATCGCCGGTACCGTGCATGCGAGAGATTTTAAGGCTCATTGCCATGATTTGACTGACGAGACGCATGCGGCTGGGTTCTTGTTGTACTTGGTGGGGTCTTGTCTCTTTCCTGACAAGTCTCAGCATAAATTGCCCGTTTATTACACTCCGTTCGTGGTTGATCCCTCGTCAACCAAGAACTATGCTTGGGGTACCGGTGTTCTTGCACACGTGTACCGCAGCTTGGGCGAGTGCACAAGAAAAGAGGCGCGGGTCATGTCCACATGTTTCACTCTAATCCAGGTATAAATTTTCTTGTATAAAAACATATGTAGTTTTGTTATAGATGTATATTTGTTATTTACTCAATTGACTTACATATAATTGTTTTGTAGGCATGGATATATCAATACTTCCCCATGTTTAGACCTGCACAGAGTGTATACTGGGACCCCCAACAGCCGATCCCATACGCTCGTCGATGGGACATGTCACAGCCACCCAATCGGACCAGAAATTATAGGGAGGAGCTGGATGGGATGCATGCTGAGAGTGTAAGTGCATATACGGTCCTTATTTAGTATGTTAAAATATGAAATTATAGGCATGATTAGTTGTTTAAAGTTCAATTATGTTTAGGTTGAGTGGATGTCATACGGCCTGATTGACTTCAACGATGGGATGTTTGCTTCATCGCGATTCCATGGAGTCATATCTTGTTTGTGGGTCACCGAGCCTTACATGCCGGATCGAGCATCTAGGTAGTTTGGACGTGCACAACAGTGTCCAAGACCGCCGATTGTGCCAATTGGGGCATGGAGGGGCACGAAAATTAGCAGCTACACGGTGGAATACGATAGAGCCCAATTTGCATGGGATGCCCGCAATCAACATTCCATTAGCCTACAAGCTATGGGCCCCCCCAGTCGTTCAACCCCACCAGTGTAGCGGTGATTACATGCAGTGGTACCTCCAGCATACACATCCATTCATCATTCCTCCAGAGGGTGATCACGCTCAGCAGCAGGTAAGAAATTGAATAATTATATCTTGTTTAATTTCGTCTACAAACCATTTTCTTAATCGTATCCACTTATCTTGTGTGCAGTGCATCGAAGGTTTCTACGGACGTCTGAATCCATATCGCGATCACCAACATGAAGATCAGCAATGTGAAGACGTAGCCGATGCGTTACGGCAATCATTGGAGCAAATGTATCCCTTCCTTCCAAACCATTGAACTTTGCATTAGGGCAATAATGATTGTTTGTGACAAACCGTACACTTCATCATGCTAGTTTACAGAATGAGTAAGCCATCCAGAAATAACTGACAAACCGTGCGCTTCACCGTGCTATTTCTGGCGATTTCTGTGCCTTCTGTAAAATTGAAACTTGTGGAAATTAAGAAAAATCGAGGAGAGTTCGAGACGACAACTCGGTCGAGCTTTGGATTAGATACGTCAAATTCATTGCATCATAATTCATACATATCAGTCATTACATAAATCGACCGTTTCAACTTTCTTCTTTCGTCTTGTCTTCTTTGGGGCAACGGCTTCTTGGTACTCCATCAATCGATCAAGGATTATTTGATCTACGTAATCACCCGCAGACGGGTCATGATTTCTCACCCACGGCCCGTAAACAATCGGCAAGGGCGCGGTTTCGGCAATGTCAATCTACATAAAAGTCAATGCATCATACATATGTTTTAACATAAAATAGTTTCAACATATGTGATTGTATTAACGTACCGCAATGAAATGTTGCTCTTCCTCGACATGGCAAATGCATATCGTCTTCAGCTTCTCGCCAATAGTGTGGTTTGGCTTCGCCCTCATAGGCATGTATGTCATTCCCACACCTTTTCCGACGGAGACGAACACACAGTTGAACGCAGTTGCCACCAAACATCCCATATCCGGGAGGTTCAATCACGTCTCCAATGGGGCAGGCCTGTTGGGCGAAGAAAACCATGCAAGCTTCGCCTCCATTGCCTCAAGTGTCATCGTAGACATCCAAATTGGCGCGAATAGCTCATACTCTTGTTTCAACGTAGCGATCATGGTACGTCGAACAAAAGCCCACCGCTCATGGGTGAAAGGTTTATTCCTCCACTTTTTGATGCAGAAGTTGTGACACATAGCAATCTCCCGTGCCCACATAAATGCTTCTTCTCTAGACTCCCAGATTTGATCAATTGTGAAGAACTTTGAATAATCAGCAGAGACGAAAACATCCTCTTCTGATGGTACACTAAACTGAGGCTGTGTGTGTAGGGATGGAAAGCAAAATTATGGGGTAGCATGAGATAAAGATGCTTCTGGAGGCGGAACACTATAGTCAAATGATCCAAGTGATAAGGATGGTATCTCAATAGCTGTTTTACACTCAGATGGTGTGTTCCATTCCGGCAGCGGTTGATGAGGTGTTTCCCAAACAGAAAATGTCTTCTGTGGGGTGATCCAGTCATCGAGGGAAATATTGTTTAATCCCTCGTACAAATAATAGTTTGTCTGCATACACATGGAATCATCTCATCAAGTAGTGAACTAATTATAAACTGTAAAACCATAATTCCCTTTAAGAAATAAGATTCTGCTAAATGGCACGGTTTGTGACAAACCGTGCACTAAACCGTATCATTTTACAGAAGGCCCTTAACAACCACATATTGGTTGTGGGTTCACACGTTACGTGTTGAAGAGTCTCACACGTTACGTGTCAACATTCTTGTAACGAGCATCTCGCATTCTAAACCCTAAATCCTAGAAATAAAATCTATTATCTAAAACTTTGTTTGTAATTCCTAAACAATAAAAGTCAAGTTCAAAACTTACAAAATCTAGCATGTGAAACTTGGTTAAACCCTAAACATAAAGCTAGTTTTCTAAACCCAAAACTTTAAAAATGTTCGAAACAAAAAAATGAGAATTTTAACTTTAAATAACGAAAATTACCTCATTCGGAAGTGGAATATCTTCGACATTGTTGTTCCAATACTCGTTGTTGTTCGTATTGTCCATTTTTTTGCAAAAGTTGAGAGTGTAAAAACAAATTTTGGAGTGTTTCAAATGAAGGTTTAGGCTCGAAATGGTGTGTTAGCCGGGGAAGATGAAGGGGACCATTAATTCAGTTAGGTGGGGACAAGACGGTTAATTCAATGCGTTTTGCAACAGACCGAACCACACGTTACGTGTGAGCATCATCTACATGTAACGTGTGAACATCATCCACACGTAACGCGTGGGCATCATCCACACGTAACGTGTGGGCATCAGGGTTAGGGTTAGGGTTTAGGGTTAGGGTTTAGGGGTTTAGGGGTTTAGGGTTACGGTTTACGGTTAGGGTTCGGGTTTAGGGGTTAGGGTTTATGATAAAAGGCTCATGACTATAGCTGTATACAGCTATATACTACAGTTGGTTATTAGCTGTCAATCAGATTTCTTATTTTTTGAGGCTGGTTATTAGATGTCAAACACATTATTTTTTCACTATATAAGAAGCATTAGGGTTATTTGTTCACTACAACAAGTCATTGCGGCGCTCGAAGATACATTTTTTGGTAAGCTTCTTCTTCCAGTTTCTTTCGATTTATTAACCCTAATTTTTTATATTAATGGATTCATGATATTTGTAGCAAACCAAACACTACAACAAATAATGACATCTTCACCCAAACCATCAACATACGCATCATGCTATTGTAATTTGAAAGTTGTTGTCCGAAGTTGGGATTTGCAGTGGAACTACGGAAGGAGGTATTGGGGATGCCCAGAACGGGGGTGTTGTTTCAGGGAGTGGATTGATCCAATGTACGAGGACAGGGCATACACGGTTATTCGACAACAATGACAGGAAAAAACAAGATCTTGTTAAGGAGAATCAAGATCTTGTAAAGCAAAATCAAGATCTTCTTAAAGATTTTGATAACATTCGTAGGTATAACCTCAAACTACTAAATGATATACATCGTAGGTGATTAATGTCGTATCTTTTGTGTAATGTTGTTCATGTACTATCAACCTTTATAGGGAGCAAGCAAATTTAGCAAAACAGAGATATCATATGAAGAGAACGTTTACCAGAGACTATCCTAATTTATTCAAACGCTAAAGCAATGTCATATATTTTCTCTTATTTTTTCTAAGTTTATGAACAACTTGTGTTCTTTCCTGTATTGTGTGCTAAATGTGGTTGTAGTCAACTAGCGTAATGAACAATTTGTTTTTGTCTTCTAGGTTCTTTCCTGTATTGTATTGTTATTAATATTAGATAAAAGTTGTGCAACACAATGGGGGTAACCCTCCCCTAATGCATATTTACAAATCATACACAACATTCATACACAACATTATAATATGATTCATACACAATATTGAAACACAAATAAATACTAAAAATAAACAATAATATGATACAACATCCACAATATTATAATATATTAAAATAATCACACATAACGTGTGGATATGCTCCACATCTGGCTTTTGATTACAACATTATAATATGATTCATACAAAATATTATAATATCCTTAACGCTAATAGAGTATTATAATATATTAAAATATTCACACGTAAAGTGTGGAGCCAATGCGATGAAAATCAATTTTAAAGTTTTTAAATAAGTCGACATCTCGACGTTCACTTTCTCCTACTGTGAAGATAAGAATTTGGAAGAGCTCAAAAGTGCATCCAATACTCTACTACTTTTTCTTCTTCTTCGAGATCATACGCCCAAAATGGAAGCTAATAGTACGACAAGAAGCGTTTTCAAAAGGGTGTGCGTGTTTTGCGGTAGCAATCCCGGATTCAGGCAAGTTTTCAGCGACGCCGCCGCCGATTTAGGCAGTGAATTGGTGGGTTCTTCTCGCTTTTCTGTTTTCTGAATTGACTTCGAGGTGCTCGACGATATGTTTCTGTGGGTTTTGTTATTGGGAGAGAATTATGACTGTAGTGTAGTTGATTTTCATTCCCCTTATCTCCCTCTTCCTTCTCATGGCTTGGCTGGTAATTTTGTAGGTGGAGAGGAAGATTGATTTGGTGTACGGAGGAGGAAGTGTTGGATTGATGGGCTTGATTTCCCAGAGAGTTTATGATGGCGGTTGCCATGTTCTTGGGTAAGCATGGAAGAGCTCTGCAAGTAACTTTAGCTCCTTTTTTTGTCAATGCTCTGCAGTTTCAAGATAGGTTTTTTGTTTACACCATTTTTCATTTCATTTATGCTAAAATTGCTTTGTTTGTGCAGGGTCATCCCAAGAGCTCTTATGCCTATTGAGGTATTCCAATACCTAATCATCAAAGATGTTTCCACTGAGCTTCCATTTGCATTCCTTTCTTTCCTTATTTTTTTAGCATAAGAACCATGCCTATTGAAGTATGTCAATTTGGCTTCTAAATATTTGCCTTATGGATTTTGTTCTTTCACCTGATGATCAGTCTGAACTGAACTCTCATCTTTACACAATTTGATGAACTTGTTCACTTTGCAATGTGGTCATGACATTCTGCTTTCATATGATATTTTTTAGTAGTATGTGTTTGCTTTACTTGTAGTCTATAATTTAGTTGGGAAAATCATCAGATTTCAGGTGAAGCTGTTGGAGAAGTAAGAGTTGTTGATGATATGCATGAGAGGAAGGCAATCATGGCTGAAGAGTCGGAGGCCTTTATCGCTCTTCCCGGTACATAAATTAGACTATAATGTCATACCTACTTGTAATAGTAGTCTCATTTGTGCTCTCTAATTGCCTAGGAGGATACGGAACAATGGAAGAGTTGCTAGAGATGATAACATGGTGTCAGCTTGGAATCCACAGGAAGCCGGTAGTATTATCATCTTAATCCAAATTTTGTTTAGTCAGATGAACATTGGAACTTTGACTAAGGCTGTAAAGTTAAAAAATCCTCTTGTGCAGGTTGGCCTTTTGAATGTTGATGGTTACTACGACACTTTGCTTCAGCTATTCGACAATGGTGTTAAAGAAGGCTTCATCAAACCAGGTGCTCGACACATTGTCGTCTCTGCTCCTACTGCAAAAGAACTTCTGACGAAAATGGAGGTTATTTCCTCACCCAAAATCTTTCTTATGATAAAACTTCCTTATCATGTCTTAACCTCTCATCACTGTCCAATGACAATTAGGCCTAACATTTCCAGGATTAATAAGTTTGCAAAAAAAAAAAAAAAAGAGCTGGAGAAGCTAAACTGCTAAAAATTCAGGGTTAACAGTAATGTTTGATGCTTGCTTATATTTCTACGCTTTTGAGAACTCGAAAGTTATTGTCTTGTATCAATCTTTACTTGTTTGAAAAGCTCCATTTAAGGCCAATGGAGAAAGCCTGAGAGTGAAACCTAATATTGGATTCCTTTGCAGCAATTTACCCCTTTCAAAGAGCACGTCGCTCCTCATGAAAGCTGGCAAATGAAGCAACTGGGGGAATATCCGAAGCAGCAAAACCTGCAACAGTAGAAGCCGCTTTGGTTAAGCTAAGAAAGCTCTTCTTCTAGAGCTCATTGGACTGAGTTTATATTTGTTAAATCTCGGTTTTCAATTAAGAGCTAAATAGCTTAAGCTGGTTTATAGAGAGCTACAGGAATGTTTTAATGATTCGTGTTATAATTATCATTTTACTTGTTGGGTGATTTTGCCTTCTCGAATTCACAGGAGGTGTAGAATAATGTTTCTTGGTCATGTTTGAATAAATTGTGAGTTGAAAAATGTTGGGTTTAGTCTACATTGAGCCATATACACCGATGATAGTGACCATAACCAGCATGCCGAATCTCTTGTTACTTGTTAGGCTTGGAACCCAATTTTATTTACAATATGAGCTAGAATTATTTGGCTTTTTTATACAAAACGTAATGATTTTGAATTAATGACCCAATTCAAGATTAATCTGAGCTAAATTGACTCAAATTGACTTGAAAAACAACTTCGGCTAACACAATGATCGCTTGAACTAGAAAATTTCAAAACTAAACAAAAAACCATCAAATTTTACACAATCCAGCCAATTGCCAAATCTAGCAACAGACTAGGCTCGGCTTCAAAAAGTTACAAAAAATTGGTCATAACTCACAATTCATAAACAACCACCTTTATTGAACATTTTAAGAGTACATAAAGCAAGATCAGCTCCAATGACAACACCCTAACATCCTACTAAAATCATACAAATAACACGTATATGTTTCGACTGAAGAAAAACCAGGAATATCTTTCCCTGTCCTGCTCTATCAAATCAAATTTTCATACAAGTGAAGGACCATTATATTAAAGAAAGGTATTACCTTTTTTCACAATCCGCAATGACTAAATCAACTAAGATAGCAAATCAAGCAAAATTTCTGTGTAGCGATCTCTCTAGCAAAGAAAATGAAATCGCTGAACGGCGAAGTTACTTCTTCCTCAGTCGATTTTTTACTTTAATGATCCTCCTATTTGATTTATCAGACCCACCTGCTCCCAGTGAAAAGCTCCCTCCACCAGAGCTGTCAGAAGTCTGAAATGGATTCTGGGGAGGTGGAGCTTGGTTCAGCTGGCTACTGAATTGGAAAGGAATAGCTCCTGATGGAGCTGGAGCTGGAGCTTGGTTCAGCTGGCTACTGAATTGGAAAGGATTGGCTCCTGAGGGAGTTGGAGCTTGATTTTGCTGGCTACTGAATTGGAAAGGATTAGCTCCTGATGAAGTTGGAGCTTGATTTTGCTGGCTACTGAATTGGAAAGGATTGGCTCCTGATGAAGCTGGAGCTTGGTTTTGTTGACTGCTAAATTGGAAAGGATTAGCTCCTGATGAAACTGGAGCTTGGTTTTGCTGACTACTGAATTGGAAAGGATTAGCTCCTGATGCAGCTGGGGTTAGGTTCTGCTGGCTACTGAACTGCACAGGGTTAGCTCCTGATGAAGCCGGAGCTATGAAGCCAGAGGGTGGCGAAGGCTGCATGGAATCCTCAACCATGGTATCCTCCATCTTCGTCTGATTATAGCCTGGAGACCCGGAAGCAATCATAGATCTTCCATTACCAAATGAAGGTTGTGATGCCGGGGGAGTACTTGAAGCAGGTGCAGAGGCAGCTGAACCAAATGAGAAGACTGATGATGCAGGTGTGGTGGAAGCGGGAGATGATGCTCCAAACGAAAATATTGAGGATGGGGCACTGGAAGAAGCAGAAGAAGATGACGCTCCAAAAGCAAATACAGAGGATGTGCTACCAGCAGCTGCAGCAGAAGTGGAGGATACTCCAAAGGAAACCGGAGGCTTAGAGCCATTTGCAGGTGTTGAAGTGGAACTTGTCCCTAAAGCAAACCCAGATGATGCACTGCTGGAAGGCATAGAAGATGCTTCAAAACTAGGACCTGATGATGAGTTGTTGAATGCAGAACCAAATACTGGTGAACTGGTTGTTTGCCAATTGCCACCAAATACGTTTGTTGAACCACTGTTTGTGTTCCCAGAGGCGGGAATCGCAGAGAACCCTGAAGAACTAGATCCTAAGATGGAACTTGAACCAAAAGAAGCAGTAACAGATGTCGAGGAACCAGACTGATTAACACCAGAGCTTCCAGCCAGGCTACTAGAACCAAAAGAAACAGAGAAGGGTGAAGCAGCAGGCTGATTAGGGACACTTTCTGTTGTAGATGCAGAAGCGGTTTTTGATGGCAAACCTTGATCACCAAACATGAGTGGGCTAGAAATATTATGGGAAGAAGACTGCAGCTGGTTGTTCGTACTCGAAGTTGTTGAGGCCCCAAACTGAAAGCCGGCATTTTTGAAGCTGGGAGCGGTAGTATTAGATGCAGCGCCAGGAAGGCCGCTGCTACTTGAATTGCCAAAAGCTGTCAACTTGCCTGCAGTATCTGTATTAGAGGTTGCCATTGCAGTTGAATCTGAAGCCATAGAACAACTGTCAATACTTCCAGTTCCAGTTGAAAAATTAGCAGCCAACTCAAATGAGGTGCTGCAGAAGGTAAAGAATCTTACCTGGTTTTCTAAGCAAATCCACAACCTCGATGCTCTTAGTATTAGACCCAGGTGACTTGATTACAACATCAGTGGCACCAGAAGCAGAAGCAGATGCACTGTGACATGTGAAAACCAGAACTTAGAAACAAAAGTCGCTACGACCACTTACAAAAAGCATCTGCTATCCTCCAGAAATAGTTAGCTCAGCCAGAAGCAAGTATCCATACACAGAAGAATACCGGCATTCTGCTGCTCTCTTCCTTTCCTTTCTAATATATATTCAACTTTAAACAAATTCTGGTTGAACTAGGCACTTAGTTAATCAGACAAATTCAATAAGAAACAGGAGAGAGCCCTGGGCAGTCCCATTTCCCATTTCCCCCCTTTTGGATCTAGGCACTTAGTTTAAGGTCCCATTTCCCCCCTTTTGGATCCAAGCATGATAACAAATAATACCCCTTTGTGATCAACTTAACTTTTCTCTATTTCTCTCCTCGCTATCCCACGTCAAACCTGAATGGTTTCTTTACTACATGAGGATGTGGCAAATCCAAGTAATAATAACCTGTTGCAAGTGCGACTATGATATATATATTTTTCTTTAGTTTTATGCAATCAAGTTCATGCTCACTCTTGAGCAGTGTATCGAAAAAAAACTGTCTGTAAATATCTTGCATGTTTCCTCAAAAACGAAGAAATTGACCAAGCAACTCAAATTATTAATCTGCTTGGACAGCAGCGTCCAGACTCCAGTGCTTCTTTTGAATCTCGTACATTCTAGTAAGGAATGGATTTAAATGTACCTCAACTCCTTCAAGCCTAGAGTCTAAATTAGAAAAAAGAACAAAAGGCCCAATGTTGTAACTTCAAAGAAAGAACAGTATTTTTTACAACTAAAAAGCTTGCAAGTACTTTATAACATGAACAATAAAATGCTAATTAGTCTTTTTTACCTACAACTTTCTCGCGTTGACCTTTACCATGATCTACATTCTTCTATCATAGAGAGAAAAAGAAAATCTAGAAAAATTAATGTAAACATCTGCGCATGTTCTTTCTTTCCAATTTCATCACAGAACATGCAACAAATTTTGATCTTCATCTTGTTCTATTGCAGATAAAATCTCCAGGGAGACCTAAGGGGGGGAAATAATTATATATGCACTAGAAGTGATAGAACCAAGGTATTTGAACAAGAAAACGCACTTAAAACTGCAATAAACACATACAAACCTGTTCAGTAGCTGTGAACGTGATTCCACAACAGAAGATGAAAAGAATGAAGCTTGAGACACCTTATCGGAGCTACTGAGACCAAAGCTGATAGTAGAAGCAGGAATACCAGCTTTATCAGACTCGGAAGTTGTTATTGGCTGAGCAGATGGTGCAGAAGACTCCATTGCCTTATTCAAAACAGAACTCGTTGGAAAACTATGCTCAATTCCCCTTTCAGCCAAAGTAGATGTCTCCATAGCTGTATTCTTTTTCGAAAATAAATTCGAGGAAAATTTCAATTCAGGAAAAACAGATCTATTTTCTTTAGTTGCATTAGGGAAAGAAGGATTCTCCGGAAGCAGATTGCCATTTGACTTCACAGAAGACGCCTCCAAACTTCTTTTACCCTCATTTGTCAATGGTGATAGAATCCCATTTAAAGGTGCATCATCACCAACAGCTGACCTTAACACCACAGGAGCTGTATTCTTGGCAATACCCACAACATCATTATCTGCAATCCTCACATCACCATTTTCATAATGAAGCTTATTTGAGGAATTCACAAACACTTCGCCCGTAATATCATGAACCTTATCTCGTTTCTGAAAGGTAGAATCTTGCGCTTTATGTAAAACAGTGTCCAATGAATCCACTATCTTACCACCTACTTGGCCGTTTTGCACACACTTCAGTGAATCCATAGTTTCCAAGCTTTTGCGAGCCTGTCCAAGCAGAAAGGCAGGCGACTCCATGGATAAAATGCCTCCTGAAATTCCTGATTTCTTGTCAGAAGATTTCTCCTTTGGAGGGGTCATCTTCTCCAGTTGCTGTAATATTCTTTGACCCATCTCTACGGACTTCGATGAGACGTGCAAGCTTGAGACAGATTTACTCTTACCACCCCTATTTTCCTGTGATTTTGAGGAAGAGAAAAGGGAAGCCTCGCCTACTTCTGAAGAAGTTGTATGGGTGAGAGGAGTACGAGAAGACTGACCCAAAGATTTTGTATAAGAAAGATTCGATTTCTGTCGAATCCTTCTTATAGGACCAACAGCACCAATATCATTTTCAAGGACAGAACATCTACGTTTGAGAACCTACCAACCAAGAAATAAGACTGTCATACGACGGGAAATACAAGAAATATTCCTCACAGAAAAACAACATTAAACTCTTGTCCTTGAACATTCCAAACTGGAATTCAACTACTACCTTTTGCGATGTTGACGTAGATCTTCCAGTGAAACAACCGTTGCTAGTTACCAAGCCCTGTAAGATCAACAATCAGAAGTAAATATAAATGTAAAGGGAAGTAAGAAAAATTGATAGATAAGATTAAATGTATAGAAAAATAAAAGTGTAAACCTTAGTCTCAGTTGGCAGAACCCTGGAATATGGAGTACGAGCCATACTGTATAGTGCAGATCTACCTCGAGATCTTGGGATGACGAGTTCATTTTGAGAAGTTAAAGGAGTACTCAAGGGCTTCTGCACAGTACGCACAACAGGACTATGTGACTGATATCTTGTAAAAGCATGATTCTCTTCCCTTACCGCTTGAACACGTGGACCTAATGTAAATGGGGACACTGCCGTAGACCTGCTACCCATGTATGCTTTCGCAAGCTCAGCAGGGGAAGCAATATCATCATCATTGAACTACGAAAAACATGCATGGTATCACCAAATAAAATACCATAAGCGATATTACATAAGCCATCTGAAACTGAGAGACAAGCAAACATAAGATATGAAAAACTTTCCCTACTTTCGATCTAACAGCAGGGGTCAAATCAGTTCCTGGTACTTCAGAAGGATTAGCCTTGTTCCCACAAACAACACCATCAAGTTCTTCTTGCCTAAAATGACCAATTGGAGGCTCATAAGGTGTCAACTCAAACCTTCTCTGCCGTTCAATACCAGATTTGTCCACTGTTCTAGATTGCAGTAATACACTTAGACGATCTATCTCAGACCTGCATAACAGTTCAAACAAAATGGCAAGCATGTTTAATGAATAGCAGTACTTACCGAAAAGAAAGAAGCTTACTTAGATTTATGACAACCATGTTCCGATATCTACACTATTTATAGAATTTTCTTGCCCTCTAACTGCAAAATCTATGGTTTCAACAAGCATTATAAACTGTACGCCTTCACGTGTAGTATATACAAAAAAATAAACCTTCCCAATGGTACCGCATAAGGCGTTTTAAGAAAAAGATAAAAAGCAACAGATTCAAATATAAAAGAAAGGTAAAGTGGACTGTGAATGCCACTAATACATTTATGCCAACAGCTACAATTATTGAAATACTTTCAGTAAACAATAACCTCAAATATTCGAACTTTCACTAGCCTTACCAGACTCACCACCTAGATTAAGTCTATATAGCCAATATCTTGTGGGATTTTCTGATGAAGGAAAAGATAGCATACAGTTACTGTTGTACAACACCAAAAGAATATAAAAAAATTTGCTATTCCTAATCCATAATATAGAAACTTGGACATTCTACCTAACCTATGTAAAAACAGTAATTAAATAAAACATTATAATATGTAGACTGAATATAGCAAGCTGTTTATGCACATCTGGAAGAACAAAAGTGGAGTTATCAAGATGTTCAAGTAAAACAAAATAGTATATATGATGCATGCAGCCATGAATTTAGTTGCTTGATAATTAAAATACAAAAAAAATCAGTTCAAAAAGGCACACCTTGTAAATGTCTTTTGGTTTAATATGCGTTCAAGTTCTGCAACTCCATCTGTTACAGGACCACTAATTAGTTTCTCCCCTTCATTCTTATCTCTCTCTTGGCCAAGTTCTGCAACTCCTTCATTCTTAGCTCTTACTTGCATCCTAGAACAATCATCCTATATAATATTGAGTAAATATGAGTAGATAACAGGTAAATAAATACTACATCTGTGAATCAACACAAGTGATTTGAAGACCTTTAACACAATTAATTGACCATGGGAACAGAGCATATAAGATGGAAACATACACTATATACGAAGTTATTGGAAAGGCATAAACTTTTACCAGAAGTTCCTGCATGAATTTACTCAACCACAGCTATTCAAGCAAATAGGTACAACTTACGCACATAATTATTGTAACAATTAATTGAATGTCTGAACTTACCATCATCTCATCTCCCAAATGATTCTCTGGAGATTCCACGTTATTGTCTGACATTAGGAAAGAAAAATGGTACAAAAAAAAATTACTAATGCTTCGACTATTGAGAAAAAAGAAGGCAGTAAGCTGGAAACCAATAACAGAAATAAGATTGAAATCAAACATAAGAATATGAGATGGAAAGGCAATAAGGCAATTTACACACAATGATGCCTACCAAAGAAGTTTCATATGCCCAATCTTACACTAAAAAAGATATATCCATTCCAATGCAAGCATTGGAAGTTGAAACTGCTTCTCTTTTCTGTGGTAACACAAGTTAAGCTTCATAAAGTCATAAACTAGATACAATCAACAATCTTTACACTAAAAGCCCTCCTACATTTAACACGGATGAAGTGCCATGGTAAAGGGAAGAAAACAACTTTCAGTTATCTAAGCAATATGTAGTAAAAATACCATCCATTCCTCAAATCAGTACGTCACACATCAGCAACACTTCACAAATCCAACTCTCAAGAATTGTCCAGACAATGAAGTGTTGCATTCTCTTTATTAATTATTTAGGACTAAAAGGAGTAAGCAATTTCACGTATCAGCAGCACTTCACGAATACCCTTTTGTTTGCAATTCTTGCTTATATCGATCACCTTCTAAAATTCCAAACGCTCGAATTTCACAGCTTAACTAGGCGGCAACATTCAAAAAATTCTAAGATTTTGTGGCCAACTAAACACAGCCTTGAAACAAAACAAGAATTCCAGACAAAAGATGCACTAAACACAAAAATTAATATCAACTGAACCTGGAGAGGGGTCACGAGGCGGGGGTGGGGGGAGAAGGCGCTTGCGGAAGACAGATGAGAATAGTTTATGAGCGCTAGCGGATATGAGCTTGGAAGCCGGATCAACAATTCTGGAAATCCAACCGCTACTCCCACCATTGCTGATGTTGCTCGAAGTGTTCCGCAGCGCTGTCACCGGTCGATCATACGGTGTCGTTGGTCTCTTGAAAGGCCTCTTGCGGAACTTGCCACCAGCTCCACCGCCGTAACCATTTGAATCCTCCGCTGCGTTCGCCATCAATCGTCGGTGGATCACAGTACAGGTGAGAGAATGCGAAAGAACAAGAGAGCAGAGTCCAGAATTAGGGTTTTTAAGTTTATTTGATGGAGCTAAAGAGGGGGGAATTAACTTAACTTTCCTACTGCTTTTTTATTTTTACGACAAAAAACAAAGCAAACCCTTTGCGTATAAGATTTGCTTTTATATATTGATTGATGTATATATTTGTGAATTTACATTATAAAAATATTTCATATATTTATATTCAGAAAGTTGAATTATTTTATATGAAATGGTTCATTAATGATTGACTCATACATAATATAATCTTTATTTATATAATTTTTAATAAATATTGATATTAAAATTGAAATTGACAATTAAATAAAGCCATAAATTCTTAGTTTTTTAATGAAGAAAATGAACTTTTTTTGAAGCATTAAAAAAATGTTAGTTAGTTAGAACTTAGACGTGAATTTAACCACTTTTATTTATAAAACACACTTAAAATACTAAATTATAAATATTTAATATTTTTGTGTAAAAAGCTAAAAATACAACTGTATAAACAAACATGTTAATTATTATAAGGACTTACTCATAACATGGCTATAGTTAAGGGTTGAGAGATATAAAGACTTACTCATAACACGGCTACAGTTTATTTGTGAAAAAGTCACTCATCGTACAGAGGAGGGGGGAGAGATTGACACCAAACCAGTTGTCGACAACGACCCACCAAGCCTCTTGAGATCGTCTACATCGCTTTTCACCAGCACTCGCCTTTTGTTTCGGAGTCTTCAGCTTTGGAAAGACAAAGAGAAATCAGATCCACCGCCACCCTTGTCTCCATGTTCATGAATGGAGGGGCCTACAGACAAACCGAAATCACCCCGTTTTCTTGAGATAGGATTTTATTTTTATAAGAATCAGTAGATTCAACATAGGATTGGTGCTCACAAAAGAATCGGGCTCGATTGCTTTCCAGATTAGGGCAAGACATGATTCATATCCACTTTGGGATTCGAATTTGAGATTGAGAGTTCTTGCATAGATTCGAGTATAGGAGCGATTGTTTTTTTTGTGAGATGGGGTGAGATTGGAGTTTATCATAGAGCAAATGAAGGATTTGTGGTCAAAAGATATCGATTTAGGGTTTGTTTGGTGAGTGTATTTATAAAAAAAAATGTTAAAAAGTATTTCTTGTGTAAAAGTAGTTTTTGAAATTGAAAATTTGGGTGATATGAAAAAATGTATAAGGAGAGAAAAAAAAAGTATTTTTTACAAATAAAGACATTATAAGTATTGGCCAAACAAGGCCTTATATGAAAAGGCCAAGGGTCGGAGTCGGGAGGCGGCGGCGAGGACAAAAGCGTTTTCGTTCTAGGTTCTCACTTCACACAAAAATATTGGAATAATCTCATTTATTATCAAATAACAAATTTCTATATAGTCTATAATATTAATTGTCAAAATACACACTTCTAAACTTTTTAATCGTCCCCTCAAAACATTACGAATGATCCTCATTAAAGATCAATTTGACATTATGGACCCAAAATAAGTTTAATTTTTTATATGACTTTCTCACATAAATAAGTTTTTGAATAAAGACAAGAAAGAAAAAATGATTATTGGAGACCCCACTTTTAGATTCATACTCATAAATGATAAAGAGAAACCAATATTAATCGGTGTTGATCATTGTGTCAAATCCACATCACTCAAAATTGAGGCTATAGCCTTTTGTAATGCCCTTATTAAGGCAAAACAAATGAGATTTGAACACATTGAAATCGAAAATGATAATCTTACAATTGTTAATGTTCTTAATCATATATGAAATGTTCATGGGAAATCGAGATTATTATCTCCGATATCTTATTTATGTTACAATCTTTTGTGACAGTACATACTATTCATATCTTTCGTGAAATTAATGTTATGGCTGACCATATTGCAAATCATTGTCACTCACACTCACTGAAATATATCATGACAAATCCATAATTTATGCTTCTTATATGTGAGAATGCTATAAGCTGATTTCATATATATCATGAAATCAGTCTAATTCTTATCTTATCAAAAAACACAGAAGTATAAAAAAGACATTATATCATACAAAGATTTAACTTATATGACAAATTTAATATAAAGCATTTTCGAGTTTAAACTTTCTCAACCAGGGATGACGATGTGTCGGGTGATAGATGTGTGTAGCTCATTCGCCATCCGTTTGTTAGCCATTTCAAGTGAATCCATCTATTGTTTGTCATGTGAATCGTGTCGTTCATGGATAATTAATAACTACGATTTAATATAACTTATAACATATATTTTATGCATTTCTAGACATGTAATACAAAAAATATTGTTTATATTACAAGTAATATTGAATAAACAATATATAAACGATAATTTTTTTATACAAAAAATACCATTTGAATGCAAAATAAAAACAATAGCGATAAAGTAAAGGGTGAAATGTTATAGATTTGTATATTGAGGATATAAAATTATATTAATTTTGGTATATCGGGTCGGGTGACAGGTGAAAGACCTTCATGCGTAACTTTCCATCACCCAACTTCGTTCGTGTTTGCTCCCCACTTTTCGGATCAGATGAGTCGAATATTCATCGAGTACATCATCCAACTTTGTTTAGATTTTCATCAAACTTTTCAGATCGCGTGAGTCAAATATCTGATGAGTATACATACAATAATTTTAGTTGGAAATTTTACTTGGTTTATAATATATATACAATATTTAGGGTTATACTATGAAGGTTTTTTCAAATTAGTATGCAACTTTTATTTTATTAAAAATTATAAAACTAGCCCAAAACTTATTCTCTCGCTTCAGAACTCTCTCGTCTCCACGCTCTCGCACAGACAAGTTTGATGTGCATGTTCAACATGTACAAACGGGTTTAATGTGCAAAACCAACATGCAAGGACACACATGATGTGCAAAACCAATATACACAGACATGCTTGATGTGCAAAACCAATATGCACAACACATGTGAACGTGTTTTTCAAATATCTTTATATGAAGCGTACACGTTTTTTACCACATCATTTGAAGTGATTAAATCAATAAATACTTGAGAATTCATATCGAAACATATCATGTGATGTATACTACGTAGCTCATATACCGTGTATCTATCACTATCGCTTGACATTGTTTCCAATAACATTTTAATAACATAAAGATTTGAAGAGTACGTGGGTTAATATCCAATTTCTAAGTTTTATTGTAATATAAGGGTTTATGTGATTGAGAATAAAATAAAGGCATACATCACTTTTCTCGTTCGATCTATTATAATGTATAACTAGTAGGCATACCCGTGCTACACACAGGATATTTTCTGAATTTGGTTAATGAATTGTAGTGAACCTAGTGATGAATTTGTAAATTATTTTAAATATTTTTTGTTTAAAATATTTATTTTAGTATGAATTTATTTTGATTTGAAGTTGTAATTTGCGTATGCATATTTGTACCATGTAATCAACATTGTGCATTTATATTTTAATTTTATCATGCAAATTTGTAATTTTGTACTATGTTTCGTTCACTCCATTGGTGATTGGTTAAATTATTAATATACGTAATGCTTTATTTGTTTGCCCTTGTTTACAACATTGTATGAGAATAATTTTTTATAGCAATTTATCATGTGCGTTCTTTTATAATTTTCTTTTAAAACACTAATAGTTATAGGAAATTATGGAGAAGCAATGATTAACCAACTTAACATATTTAATTAGTAATTTTTGCCATCCCTTAACAATTTAAATTTTAACAAACGTGATTTTGGTTCTATTTTCTTACTCACCATTAAGGTACAATATTACAATTTTTATTATTCTTATTAATAGTATTATATTCAATCATGTCTTAAATGTTTAAAAATAAATATGGGTTACTCTTTTATACTATGAAATAATATTTATCTTTTATGATTATATCATCTTTTATTAAAACTAAACAAAAATATGTTATGATATTATATATCGATACTACATTATTATTTTGTTTAAATTATTTCAATGTTTTTTTGTCAAAAAAATATTTCAGTGTTAGTACTTAGTAGTAAATGCTTAATTTTATAGTTTCATTCCCGGAAACAAACGTTTTACAGCATGAATATTTTTCACATTCGATTATGTATAGTAATATTGCGCAACTACTATACATACTCTATTGTCAAGACTATTCATTATTTATACTCCTTACACATGATTTTATTTCATTACACTTTTCACATTGAAAATTATATTTTCTAATATATAATATAAGGTATCATTAATTATAATTATGTTAGGAGAGCAGGGTTGTATAACGTTTTTATCTTTTAATCATATTGACAAATTTTCAATCATTTTATCTTCTTTGAGGGTTAGATTAGGTTATACGGTTGTTAATCAACTGAATCTCATCGTAATTTGGGGGGAAATCCAAAAAGGGCGAGGATTTTTGGTTGGATGATGGACGATAGTTCTAGTACTCACCTTGTTTTACTTGCTTTAAGTCTCAAGTAATTCGACATGTAACTTTCCTGAACCCTTTCTTCACTATGTTGTGAATTGAACATCTATTGTACAACTAGTGACCCTAATTTTTATCTAACTTATCAATTTTTGTAAAGCCATATCTTTGGTTATTCGTAGTGATTTTATTATATCCATCTGTTAAGAAACCAAAGTAGATATGAATTGGAAGTTATATTCATCACCCGTAAGTCTTGTAATATGTCATATTCTTGAACAAATAACTAAAAATTTCCAATTTGGAGTAGCTATTTTAGAATGACTTATTTAAAAAAATCAATTTATTTCCAATTATGTATTTAACAAAAGATTAATTATTTTCCTAACATACATGGGTGATTCTTAGTTACCAAAAACCAGCATGGGATGTTTCTCTGTAAACTTGACATTTTAGAAGCGCTTTTTTTTTTTTCATTTTCTTGTATCTTTTTTTGTAAAACTTGCCCTTTAATGGGTAATTTTCTGCAATTTACCCTATAATTACACAATGAATTCGACATTGATACTATGTTATCATTTCAATAGTTTTTTGTTAATTGAAATTTATTCATTCCTCTATTATTGGCTGGATTCACAATAGTTTTTTGTTAACCGTTAGAGTTGATTTCCAATTATCTTGTATTGGTCATAGTGGGAACTGGACTTGCATTTGGCTGATAATATTGAAAACTTATATTATGCAAGCCATATTTTTGAAGATATACTGTTGAAATATTCATACATTGAGAATTTGTAATTTTGTTTGTATGAAATTGAATGTGGATGAAATATCAAACTTAAATACCTCACGAAAATTTTCACTATTAATTAACAATGCACTCTTTATACTTCAAAATAATGTTAGAATACTATAATTTAGTATACAAAATTCTTGGACTATAATGTAAATTTTTTTCATTTTCTTTGTACTTATATTTTGTGTGTGAAATTCTATAATTTTTGTATTTCCTCATCTAATGACTAAGAATATAAAAATAGGCCAAAATAAGATGTAATTAACCAAACTGGTGAAAGTCTTTACCATATTAACTGAGGTGACAACACTAAACATGTAATTTTTGTAAATTTGCATATTTTTAAACGTTTGGTGTTTGGAGGCCTCAAATTATGGAATTATCCCATATATATATTTGTAGGTATGAATATAAACAGAAAAGCACAGAAACTAAGTCGTACAAACTTGAATGCCACTCCCAAACAAATTAAGAACATTAGTGTCTAGAACAGAGACTCCAAAAAAAACTATGTACCTTATATGTCTGAAATTTGGAGAATAACATTGAAATCTAAAATTTATTTATATAGTCCAACGGTCTGCTTTGTTTCTAGAGGTCTTGTGTAAGTAAATAAATGAAATATTTTCATTGTATTATTAAACATATACATATACAAATCAATATTAAAATAAGAAGGGAAATTCCTGTTGGTGCCCTGAGTTTAGGAAAATTCATGTTGGTGTCCCACGATTAAGTTTTTCCGGTTGGTACCCCTAAGATTTTGGTTTGTTCGCTTTGTAAACCAAAATTTTTCATATTCGTATCCTTTCGGTTCAAATTGATCAAATCCAAGATCACCATTATGTTTATTGCCCTCAACTTAGTAGGATTCGATTCCTAAAACAATAAAATTCATACTCGAACCATTCTGATTTGAATTCTTAAGGTAAAAAACGGGTTGTTACTTTGGAATTCAATTCGACATGATTCGGACATGGATTTGAGTATTTTAGGAGTCAAATCTTACTAATTTGAGGGCGAGGAACACAATGGTGGACTTGAATTTGATCAATTCAAACCGGAATGGTGCAAATATGAAAACGTTTGGTTACAAAACGAATAAACCAAAACCTTAGGGGTACCGACCGGAAAAAAATTTAATCGTGTGACACCAACAGGAATAACCCTAAACTCATGGGCACCAACAAGAATTTTCCAAATATGAAATACTTGAAAATTAAAATTATTGATGTACCGTATAATTTGCTAGAAGGAGATATGTGGACTTGTATGTCCCGAGCCAATTGAAAACATCTCATTTGCGAAAAATCATGACTTTAATCTCAGAGCTTACATCTTCAAGCAATTAGTTAAGTATAATGCATCTTCTTTCTCTTGTTGTATTTCCAGCCATGATTGTACAAGGAGAAGTGAAGAAGATAAGAGAAATCAATTGTAGTAATAACACACCAAGTGAATAGATGGGAATAGCCAGTATTTATTGGTATATTTGAGTTAAGAGAGAAAACCGTTTGTGCATTTTTTTTAAACCTAATTGATTGCCTTATTTTCAACAGTCGTTTGAGTGTAAATTAAATATGGAGTATTTTTTGAGTTAAGAGAGACAATTGTTTAAATGTTATGTGTTTTCTCTAGCCATGATCATTTAAATCTGTTCAATCTCACAATTGAAACAGTCATAGTCTTTTTTTTTTTTTGATGAATGTGAGTTTCAGGATGGATTATGGAGGTGGGTACTTACTGCCAAGTTTGTATGTTAAAATAGTCGGTTGCTCGTGTTTTATTTTTTTTTACTATTGATTGTCCTGAATGTAAGTTTACCTAGAATTACGCATATGAGCATTAAGTGTCATGGATGTATCCTAGATTTAGGAAATGTAAGAGTCTTTATTTTTAAACTATCGTTTAGGTATGTGTTAATTTTTTTTTGTATGTTTAGAATGTGAGTTTTAAGGGATTGTCATTTATTGTCTATACTATATTTTATATTATACGGAGTATATAGATTAAGATGAGATGAAAGTAAAAAATTAGGGAAAAAGTATATTAATTAGTTGTAGGCATTAATGGACAAAAGTCTATTTTATATATTTATAGATAGATAGATATAAAGATTTGAGTAACTAATTAATATAAACAAAAAATGAAAGATATAATAGTAAAACAAAATTGTTAAGAAGGGGGATTGAACCCTATACCTCTTGTATCATGACTCATGAGAGTGTCTTTAACCATTGAGCTACATTAGAAGATGTGATTTATAATGAAAGATAAAAAAATAGAGATAATTTCTCATATTTATTGGGCATTAATTACACCCTTAGTCTACTTTATATATTTATAGATAGATATATTTTCATACGATATTAGGGTTAATAATGACTATCATTTTTCACCCAACCTGGTAAGTTTTTAATTGCTGTATGAATAATAAGGGACAAATAGCTTACTTGAATGTAATTAAAAATAAATCGATTTAACCCATGTACGTCAAAACCTATTGTGGGTTGTTCGTTTGCTTAGACAGGGTTGATGAGCATGTTGGCTTTGCTCATATACATTGTCTATGATTTTATGATTTGCACATTCGTAGTGTCTATGCATGTATAATTTGCACATCCAACGCGTATGTGCATTTGTGTACTCCACATACAATACTGATGGGGGCCGTTTTTGTAATTTTTAACATTTAAAAAATTGCATACTATTTACAGAAACCTGCAATAGTGCACATGAATAATTATTATTGTTTTGATATTTTCCCTATGTTTTATCATTTTCTTTCTTGGATTTTTCTAATGTGTGCCCATGGCCCGTATACAATAAAAATCTCATATTTAGTAATAATCACTTTTAATCACTAGTTTAACTTTTTTTTCTAAGAAATTGAAGTATTAGCATACATTGCCTGCTCAAAGAAATATTTCACTTGCATTAGTAACAATACAAGAAAATATAGCGAAAAATGTTTCATGGAAGAAAAGTGACATGCGTATGAGTTGCAACACCCCTAATCTGAGCACGACTGCCTTGCAAATTAACTATATGCTGTCGCAAGCGAACTAGTTGACGGGCTAAAATTCTTGTAGCAGCCTAGGCAACCAAAAAAGCAGAACATGTTACTTTGCAGGAGATCAGAGTTTCTAAATATGGTTAAAAAGTATCAATGTTTTATGAATATTGCATAAACCAAACAGCATGTGAATTATTCATGCAACTGTAACAGTTTCATATATGGTATGCATAACATGGAATCCACGTGGAGTTTAGCAACAAAGAATTGTAGTTGGATCCAACTTGTCCAAAATGGATAGGTTCACAAGTATTTATTGGGACATTTAAAAGCTGTATGTGAAACCATGATTAGCTTGTGGGAAAAGGGTTGCTTATATATACAAGTAGCTTGTGGTATGGTTTTGTATTGGTCATCAAGATATCTGATATTAAATTAGAGGGCCAAACACTTGAAGTCCGACCAAAATTGAAGAGGCTAGCCTCTCTAAGACGCATCTGAACCGTTGCAGCAAATCATCTTTGATGCCATATGGTAGCAAAACTGAAGTAGTCTTGAATTTAAAATATATCTTACTGGTGTGTTGTGATGTTCATAGTGTAGATGTTAAGTGGTGTTCCCATTGAATTGTCCTTTTTACAAAATGAAGATGAGCAGTGGTTGTTTGGCTTGTGAGATTTGGAACATTGAAGTATGGAACTCGTACAAACACACTCGAACTATTTGTCACTTGTCTCATATCATTTATGTACTATACAAAGTAGATCTATCAAAATAACCAGGTCTGAACGTAGAACGATTCTAACGGATTGAATCGAAATAAGTTAATTGTTGGATCGTAGTGTTACGTCTGAAGGAACAAATGCTTTGTTCCCATAAAAGGTACAACGAAATATTATAGCAAGAAAAATAAAATAGAGAACTCACGATGTACAATAGAAACCTTAATCAGTCAAAAAACTAATCAAGTAAAATCACTACCTTCAAGCTTCTCGCTTGAGAGGATTTTAAAGAGTCTACTTGTCTTATTGATTTCTTGTTCGATTACACTTGTAGCCTGGACTTCAAACCCTAGACTTTCCACCTAGATTTGAATCTCTTCTACAACGGTGAATACGAACTCACTCTTCTAAGACTCACAAACACTTCACTTTCTTTTTCTCTCAATTAAATGCTCTGAGTTCGTACATAGAAATGAATCTCATACTCCTATAAATACAACTCGATAAACCATCGTAACAAGATAACTATCTTTTTGAAATCGGCAACAAGAAGATATTAAATAATCTGAAGAATATTATCTTAACCGCTTATTTTATCTAAGGAAGGATTTCCTAAGATAACAAAATCGGATTAAGATAAAATCATTCTCTCTCCAAATATATTATCTTAGGAAAGATTTCCTAAGATGACATAATCGGATTCTCTCTCCAAATCTTCCCATCGGCGTGAGCTATCCAACCGATTTCCTTTTCTGTGACCGCATGATCTTCAATGATGATTCCCATAATCTTCACGCTGATTATCCTTCACTCCATTCGCAGCTTTGAGTTTTGTTCGTCATTGATATTCCTTGAGAGGTAACAAAGCATGTGGAGAAAGCTTTGTTCCCTCTGCAATCCTTCGCTGCAAATGGTTCCATGTGTCAACTGTGTGGTTCCTGAAACACTTGATTACTAGATTAGTTGAATGTTTGTTACCATCAAAACCTAAGGAATTCAACATTAATGAAAGTCTTGATTTTAATATTGTAATATAATTGGTTGGCTAGCAAACAAAAGAAAATTTGGAGTGTGAGATTCGCACCAGCTCGAGCCGCACCATGTCGCACCACTACCGGCGATGCCCAGATCCTCCACTGCCCGCAAGCCACCACCGCCCCGCTGCTGCTTAGATCCGACGGACCACCACCACCGACATGCCCAACCAATGCCCAGATCTGGGACCCATCGTGCCGCCCAAGCCTTTCCCACCCGCTCCGACCGAGCCCTCCGCCGATGCCGCCGAAGACAGCTTCTCGTTCCAACGGAAACCTTCATCTCTGCAAGATCTGTGGACTCCAGAATCTTTCGCCGGTGTTGGTGCTGCACATCTCCGAGCTCTTGAGCTCGCCGACGACGGAGATCTCCAGATCCGAATTGACGAGCAGACGTGAAGACCCACTCGGCTCGACACGGCTCAAGTCTTCTTCACTGCCTTGTGCCCTCTTCTTCACGAGTCAAGTGAGGAATCTGTGTGGTGCACCTTGTCACATAATCAGTTGAACAACTAGAAGTGGAGATCTGGAGTTGACTTCATATTCAATAAACCAGCTCAAACGCTCTGGGATCTGCTGTAGTCTTTCTTGGCTGCCACTTCCTTTCTTTTTTAAGTTCTGTCTTTTTTAGTTTTGTGTTTTGAGTGCAAGCTTGTGTGTGGTACTTCTTTGCTTTTGTTGAGCTGATTGAGGGTGGAGATCGAGTTGTTCCAGGTATGGTCGTGGTTGTGTTGAGGCTCCTGAAGATCCAAACGGCAACGTCAGGGTGATCGAGACTCCTGAAGATCCCTCATCTTGGTGGGGGCAACGTCATGGTTGTTCATTCATCACTTCCCAGGATTGTTTTCCTATTTGACCCGTCGTCTGGTGGCACTGTTCGTTTGTGCTTGACTCACTTCTCTCTCTAGTCTTATAGCTCGCATTTGCTTTGTTGTATTTTCATTTGCTTGTCTGTGTTATTCTGAACTGGTTTTTCCAGTTGCCGATTTATCGGCCTCTCGAGCTGTGAAATATTATGCAACTTTAGTATATTATTGTTATTAATGTGCTATCCTTTCCCTAATTAGTATTTACATATTAGTCCTTCTGTAAATAGATATATGTGGCCGTATTCTCTTTTTGGATAGCTAGGTCTTTTTGTACTTGAATATTCTAGAATGGAGAAGACTCTTCAGATGCCTTTTAGCAGATGCTTCTGTTTATGCTCCTGATTACTACAAGAGATTATTCACTTGAGTTTATCATATTAATCTCTTCACATGGTATCAGAGCTATAGCTCGATTCTGAGGTAAAAAAATTGTTCTTTTTTTCTCTCTCCTCTTTTGCTCCTTTCTCTGTTGAGCTTTGTGTCTTTCTCTAGAAGACAGTAGCTTCGTTGCAGTGTGTTCTTGCTATTTTCTTTGCTATTATGGAATCTGTTGATGCAACTTCTGAAATTAGAGGTCTAAGATCAGACCTTCAGTCACAAGCAAATATGGGTGATCCCCTCTATTTGTCTAACTCAGACCATCCAAGAGCTCAACTTGTTGTTGCGTTGTTTGATGGTTCGAATTTTTTGTCATGGACAAAATGTGTTGAAATGGCCCTAGGGGCGAAACAGAAATTGGGTTTCATTAGGGGAACTTGTATGAAACCAAGAGGAGAAGAAATTGCACCTGATTGTGCAAAGTGGATCCGGGCTGATTATATGATTAGGTGCTGGATTTTGAACTCCATGAACAAGGAGATTTCAGAGGGATTCATATATGTGTTGTCTGCTAAACAATTATGGGATGAAATTACTGAATGCTATGGTCAATCTAATGCTCCGTTGATATATCAGCTCAGAAGAAAACTCAGTAACATTACTCAAGGAGATTCATCAGTTGCTGAATATTACATGAACCTTAAAAAAAATTGGGATGAACTGCAAGTCTTGGAAGGGACACCTATGTGCACTTGTGGTATGATTCAAAAGTGTAGTTGTGGAATTCTGAAAAAGGTTCTTGATAATGATTCCAGGACTAAGCTGATGCAATTCCTGATGGGTTTGACTGAGAACTTCGAAAGCGTTAGGAGCAATATTCTCTCATTTGACCCACTGCCAACCGTCAACAAAGCTTATTATTTGGCTCAACAGGTTGAAAGACAAAAGGAAGTGACCGTGGCTATGCATAATACCCAAGACTCTAGTGCCTTTGCAGCTAACAAGCAATCACACTCATCGTCTCAACCGAACTTTCAATCTCAAAATTCTTCCTCCTCCAATTTCTATCAAGCAATGAGGGAATTTAAAAGGACAAAATATGACAGGAAATGTACACATTGCAACCAGAAGGGGCACTTGGCAGAGCAATGTTTCAAGCTCCATGGTTATCCAGAGTGGTACAAAGGGCCTCGTAATGGAGAGTCTCATAAACGATCAGCTAATGCAGTTGGTGCTGTGGATGGTGGCATTCAAGACAATCCATTAGAGGATGATTCAGTAAAAAGGGGTCAGAATGAGAAGCCAGTTGATACAGCCTTGGTCAGTGCAGTCTGTCAGGAAGTGTTGAAAATGATGAAAGGAAAGGCACTTGTTGCACAGACCTCATCATTTGCCAACTTTGCAGGTAAAATCTGTCCTTCTAATGTTAATACAGTGAGCAGGGATGAGAATATTGTCGAATGGATCATTGATACAGGCGCTAGTGATCACATGGTTGGTGATTCAACCCTATTACATAGTTTGTCGAAATTGGACAAGCCTATTCATATTGGTTTACCAAATGGAAGTATAGAAATAGTTACAGAATCTGGAAAGTTATTTTTGACAGATGCAATAGAGCTACATGATGTGCTCTATGTTCCAGGATTCAAACATAACTTGCTCTCTATTATCAAAGTTTTACACAGTTGTGATTTGAGGGCCATCTTTGATCTGAATGAGTGGTATTTATAGGACCGTGGAAGTGAAGCAATAGTTCTAGGAGGCAGCAGCAAAGATGGACTCTACAAGGCTAGGTTACCAGTTTGCAAGGAATTGAAGAAAGGGGATTTTGTTAATAGAACAGTGAATTCAGTAGCTATTTCTGACAGTTTTAATCTGAAGCTAAGCATGAGTCTTGTTCATGCTAGACTTGGCCACTCTTGTTTGTCTACTCTGAAACACTTGTTCACTTTTGACCACTCAGATTCTGTCAAACATTACTGTGAAACTTGCTTTGTTGCAAAACATCACAGTTTACCCTTTTCTAGAAGTAACAACATGGCAGTTCGATTATTTGATTTGGTGCATGTAGATCTTTGGGGCCCATATAAATCTCCCACTTTGTATGGTGATAGATATTTTCTTACCGTGGTTGATGATTACAGTCAAGGTACTTGGACTTTCCTTCTAAAAGATAAGATCCAAGTTTATAGAACTATTTCAGATTTCCTGGCTTTTGTAAACACTCAGTTCAATTCTCAAGTGAAATGTATTAGAAGCGACAATGGGACATAACTGGTGCAAAGTCAATGCAAGGATTTGTTTGCTTCCGAGGGAATTGTCCATCAAAGAAGTGCACCCTATTCTCCGCAACAGAATGGTAGGGTGGAGAGGAAACATAGACACATTGTGGAAACTGCTCGAGCACTAAGATTACATTTTGGATTACCTATCAGATTTTGGGGTGATTGCATACTTGCTGCCACACACATAATTAATAAATTGCCTTCGTCTGTCTTGAACTGGGAGACTCAATTTGAGAGATTATTTCATTGCAAGCCTTCCTACGCTGAACTCAAAGTCATTGGTTGTCTTTGTTTTGCAAATCCTTCACCTACTGTCAAGGACAAGTTTGGAGCTAAGGCAAACAGGTGTGTTTTACTTGGATACCCCCATGCTCAAAAGGCTTACAAACTCTATGATTTGACTACTCACACAGTATTTGTGAGCCGCAATGTTGTCTTTCAAGAAGATATTTTTCCATTCAAAACTGTATCCTCCATATTCCCCTCCCCTTCCTTAAATCCACAAAATTCATTGCCCCTTGTCAATCCAGCCCTTGATTTCCCAGTTGAGTCATATGTCCCAATTTCAATGGTTCCTACTCCTTCACCATCACACTCAGCTATTTTACCCACCTCTCCTTCCTTACCATTAGCTTCGTCTCTCCCTTTGACAACTCAGCCCACTTTTCTGGATGACCCTAATGAATTTCCACCTTTAAGGAAATCAACCCGAGTTACTACCCAACCTGCTCGATTCATAGACTATGTCCACTCCACCAAACCTAGACAATCTGCCTCTCTTTCTCAAAGTTTTCTTGCACATACTCTAGGGAATGTTTCCCTCTTTGATCCTGACTTCCTTCATTCTTTTGCCCTTATGGTTACAACACTTGAACCTACCACTTTTATTCAAGCCAAAACTGATCCTCTTTGGGTTGATGCCATGAACAAAGAACTCCTTGCCTTAGAACAAAACAATACCTGGCTCATGACCTCTTTACCACCCAACAAAAAGGCTATTGGCAGTAAATGGGTGTATAAAATCAAATATCGACCTGATGGATCTGTCGAGAGGCACAAGGCACGCTTGGTCGCCAAAGGTTACAACCAAATCAAAGGTAAGGACTACAAGCATACTTTTTCTCCCGTGGCAAAACTCACTATTGTTCGTACTCTCCTTGCTTTAGCTACAATCAAGAATTGGGATTTACACCAATTAGATGTCAATAATGTATTTCTCCATAGCCATCTAGATGAAGAAGTTTATATGATTCCACCAGAAAGCTACTCTAGAGCATTACTTGGACAGGTATGCAGGCTGAAAAGATCCATTTATGGCCTCAAACAAGCAAGTAGACAATGGAATACAGAACTCACAAAGTTTCTCATTCAGTTTGGTTTCCAGCAATCCAAACAAGATTATTCTCTTTTTGTGAAGCCAATTCCACAAGGTATTGTTGTTGCTCTTGTCTATGTTGATGACTTACTCCTTTGTGGTGATGATCTTCTTGAAATTACTCTTCTCAAGACATCACTCAACAAGGCCTTTACCATCAAATACCTCGGTTTCGCCCGATATTTCCTTGGTCTTGAGATTGTTCGCAACCATTCTGGCACATTGGTACATTAGCGAAAGTACATATTAGACATCATCCAAGATTGTCAGATGCAGGACTGCAAAGTTAGCCCTTTTCCATTACCACGAGGCCTTCAACTGTCTATTGATAAAGGAGAACCTTTATCTGATCCAGAAAGATACAGAAGATTAATCGGACGTCTATTATTTCTCAATTTATCTCGTCCTGACATTTCCTATGCAGTGCAGCACCTTAGCCAGTTCATGTCCGATCCCCGACAGACTCACATGGATGCAGCCCTTCATGTCATCCGTTATCTCAAAGGCACAGTCAGTTTGGGACTATATTTTGCATCAAACTCTTCACTCACTCTTAATGCATATAGTGATGCAGATTGGGGTAACTGTGTGTTCACTGCTCGTTCTCTCACTGGCTATTGTATCTTCCTTGGCTCTTCCCTAATTTCTTGGAAGACTAAGAAGCAAAAGACTGTCTCAAAATCTTTCGCTGAATCTGAGTACAGGAGCATGTCTGCAACATCTAGTGAACTCGTTCGGCTCCATGGCTTACTTGCTGATCTCCACATCAGTATTCCCCTGCCTATACCTCTTTATTGTGACAATAAGGCAGCACAATACATAGCCGCAAATCCCGTCTTCCATGAGAGGACTAAGCATTTGAGAATTGACTGTCATTTTGTTAGAGACAAAGTACAAGAGAATTTCCTCTACACTTCTCATGTCAGTTCCAATCTTCAAGTGGCCGATATCATGACTAAGCCATTGGGTGAAGCTCAACACAAGTTCTTCTTTCCCAAGTTGGGACTTATCGATCCATCAATGCGTCCAACTTGAGGGGGGATGTGGAATATTATGCAACTTTAGTATATTATTGTTATTAATGTGTTGTCCTTTCCCTAATTAGTATTTACATATTAGTCCTTCTGTAAATAGATATATGTGGTTGTATTCTCTTTTTGGATAGCTAGGTCTTTCTGTACTTGAATATTCTAGAATGGAGAAGACTCTTCAGATGCCTTTTAGCAGATGCTTCTGTTTATGCTCCTGATTACTACAAGAGATTATTCACTTGAGTTTATCATATTAATCTCTTCACACGAGTTGTCTGACATTTTATGTCGGTAACTCGAATTCTTACCTTATAAAAAAAATGGTTTGATTTTGGTGATGAAACCCTAAAAATCCATTCCAAAACAATCTGTGTCAAACGCTCCACCCAATGACGAGGAGAACGTAAACAACAGACGAATCCTAAAGAGAGAAAGAAACAGGCGAAGTCTTGAGTGGGGGGGAAGACGACAAAGACAAAGGTCTTTACATGGAGACAGGGACATAGTGGTCATTTTCACACTTGCCACTCACCTGCTTTTTATACATGGAAACGCAGTGGTAGTGGATAGGCGCTACTACATCTGCTGTCGAGGCGAGGCCTTTCATTTCCTTCTCACCCAACGCTGGGTACTCAGTAGTACAGTACAACTACAAAGTGATACCCCTCTTTTGGGTCTCTCTCTCTCTCTCTCTCTCTCTCTCTCTCTCTCTCTCTCTCTCTCTCTCTCTCTCTCTCTCTCTCTCTCTCTCTCTCTCTCTCTCTCTCTCTCTCTCTCTCTCTCTCTCTCTCTCTCTCTCTCTCTCTCTCTCTCTCTCTCTCTCTCTCTCTCTCTCTCTTATTATATTAAAACCCACATTCATTCATTCATAATACTCATTCGCTCGCTTTTGTTTGTTTTCTCCTTCTCTCTCCTTTCTAGAAGGCGAAATCGCTTCTTCCAGCGGCTGCCCTAGGCGTTTTCACGTGCTCTTCGTTTCTGAGACGGTATATGATCACTTCTTTTGTGTGATGATATGATTTTACTGTTTTTGTTCGGATCTGTGCTGTTTTGTGCGACGTCTGTGATCTTAGATCGTCAGATCTCTTTGTGTGATATATATTTTATAGGGGTGTTCATGGGTGGACCGGACCGGATTTTCGGACCGGACCGGAAATGACCGGACCGGACCGGTAAAATTCTGGTCCACCATTTCCCCAAAATCGGTTTCCGGTCCGGTCCAAACCCGGAAAAAATCCGGTCCGGACCGGAAGACCGGAATTTAAAAAATAAAAATAAATTGTATTTTATATGTTTTATATATTTTTTTAGAGATTTATATGTATTTTTTTGTAGATATTTTTTTAAATTTAATAAGTTAGGAGTATATATGTTTTATAAATATTTTTTTATAGATTTTAAATAAGAATTTAATTTTTTTATTTTTTAAAATTAAATCTGGTCCAATTCGGTCCAAGACCGGTCCGGTCTTCGGTCCACATATGCCCAAAAATCCGGTTCATCGGACCGGATGAACACCCCTAATATTTTAGGTAGATCCGCTTGAATTTTGTTTGCCTTTATGTGGATTTGGAGCGATTGGAGGCTCCTGATGCTTCGTTTTAGGGTTTGTTCCTTTTTAACTTCGAAATTGGGGCTGTTCGGTCCTTTTAGGTGTAAATTTCACATAACAGATCCGATCGATCCCATGCACAATCTACCAATTCGCAAAGCAAAACAACGCTAAAGAATCACAGAAGCATAAAGGACACAAAGAAATGTTCACACAGTTCGGCAAAGCCTACTCTGCGGAGTCTCAGCGGGGAGACTCACCCCAAGCATGCACTAATTTCCAGAGAGTTTAAGCACGGTTATAAGCCAAGAGACAAGAACGGAAAACCACACAGAGAACCAGAAAACTAGAGACAAAGAAACAGAGACGAAGGAAGAAGACGAGTGAAAGGGTTTCGGCCCCCAATCAAGGCTGAGAAGCTTCGAGATAGAAGCTTCTTAGAACTCGTCGCTGAAGACGCCAAGTAACACCGCCGGGAATATCAACCACCGAGGAGACCACCGCGGGCAAGGCGAACACTTCTCTTCTCTCTCTTTTCTCTCTGTAAATGGAAGTGAGGCTGAAAGCTAGGGTTAGCAACAATCGAGCCAGGTGAGAGCTTTTATAGCTAGGTCAAGGGAGGAGCTGAAGATGAAACGCAGCGTTCCACTTAACAGCAACAATTGGATCAAGCCCAAGGCTCATGGGCCTATTCTGAAATCGGCCCAGTAACACATCTGGAGAAGCCAAGCCGGGAACAAGCCATCCAACCGGTTGGGCCGGGGTTGCTTGTTAAACCTGGTTCGACTCCTATAATATAATGCCCGGTTCACCTGTCTCGGACCCGGTTCTCTGACTCTATTGGCTCGATCTACCATATGCTTAATTACATAGATACAAACTATAGATTATAACATTTACAAATGCCCTCTTAATCTAAGTTTGATTAATCTTCATCAGTGAAAACTTTGTGCATACTCTTATGGGTGAGTGACCCCTTTCATCATGGACTCAAGGCCACATCTCACGTTACATCATCGATGTGGAGTGCATTCCTGCAGAACACAAATTTGTTAGTTGGTACAATTTTGGTACCAAAATCAGCAGGGTTAATATCACCTTTTATTTTCTTCACAGAAAAAGCCTGTTTATCCACCATATCTCTTATAAAGTGGAACCTGACATCTATGTGCTTAGTTCTTTCATGGTATACAGGATCTTTGCACATATATAAGGCACTTTGACTGTCCATATTTAAAATAGGCAGATACTTTTTACCTTCAACCTCATACAAGATACCTTGCAACCAAACTGCTTCCTTAGAAGCTTCAGTTGCTGCTATGTACTCAGCCTCTGTAGATGAAAGAGCAACAATGGATTGTTGTTGACTTTTCCATGATATGCAGTTCCCAACCCAAGTGTAGTAGAATGCAGTAGTGGATTTCCTGTTGTCTTTGTTACTTGCATAATCAGAGTCAACATATCCAAGTAATTCGTTCCTGGAGCTGTGCTCAGAATACACAAGTCCAATGTTATCAGTACCACATACATATTTAAGCAAGTATTTCATGGCTTGCCAATGTCTATCACCAGGATTGGACATGTATCTACTTAGCACACTAATGGAGAAAGCAAGATCAGGCCTAGTACAAAGCATAGCATACATAATAGAACCCACAACAACATCATAAGGAACATTTTCCATCCTTTTCTTGTCAGATTCAGAGACAGGACAAAACTATTTAGAAAGATCAAGGTGCCCTCCTAAAGGTATAGGTGTAGGCTTGGCATTGGTCATAACAAACCTATCAAGCACCTTGTGCAGGTAATCACACTGAGACAAGCACATAGTCTTTTTCTTTCTATCTCTTACAATCTTAACACCAAGTATTTTCTGGGCAGGACCTAAGTCTTTCATGTCAAAGTGGGTTTTTAAATCCTCTTTAACACCAGAAATTACAACCTTAGAGCTACTGATCAGGAGAATGTCATCAACATATAACATAACATACATGGCAGTTTTAGTCTTGACATTTTTGAAATACAAGCATGTATCATACTGGCTCCTATGGAACCCCAGAGAAAGCATGTAAGAATCAAATTTCTTATTCCATTGTCTAGGTGATTGTTTGAGACCATAAATTGACTTATTCAGCAAGCACGCATGATTAGGTTTATCTTTATTAACAAAACCTTTTGGTTGGCTCATATGAATAGTTTCAAGTAAATCACCATGCAAGAAAGCTGTCTTAGCATCCATTTGTTCTAACTCCCAATCATACACAACAGTCATAGCAAGCAAGAGTCTCATGGTTTTATATTTAACTACAGGAGCAAATATGTCATTATAATCCACACCTTCTTTTTGTGTAAAGCCTTTGGCAACTAGCCTGGCTTTGAATCTAGGGGGATCATGCAATTTATTTCCTTCCTTAAGTTTGAATATCCATTTGCAATCTATTATTCTAGCCTTAACAGGTCTAGCAATAAGTTTCCAGGTATTATTCACATACATGGATTGAATTTCCTCATGCATTGCTTTCAGCCAATCATTAGCCTGACTACACTTAATAGCTTGATCATAGGTTTCAGGGGTGTAAGACTTCACAGTTTCAGCAACCAGAAATGCAAACTCAACAATTTTCTCATAACTCTCAAGCAAATTCATATCAAATTTTCTGTTAGGGATTCTTATTCTTGGTTCTCTATCCCTAGCAAGTTGATAATCAGCTAAGTCATGCACATTTTCATTTAAAGGAATATCAAGATTCACATTTTCAGACAGTGCATCAGAAGACTCAGCCATGGAATTTGTGTTAGAGTTACTTACTTCCCCACCTAATTGGTGAGGGTGCAGAGTTGTATTGTTGTTATTCTGATTGTCATCTTCTATGGATTGTTCATTTCCATTTGAAGGAGAGTCTGCCACAGGGGGCTGACTGTTGTAGGAATGACCAATGTCGAATTCCTCTTCATCATTCTGGGGTGGGTCATCTTCTGCAAAGAACTGTCCTTGAGATGTCCCAAGTGTGTGATGGGGTACCTGCATTCTCAGTTGGGGGTGTCAGTCTATTTTTAAAATAAAAATCCTTCTCATTAAAGGTGACTGATCTGGAGGTTATGACTTTGGAACCTCCAGGTTGTATTAAAAGCAATCTATACCCTTTGACCCCTTCTGGTAGCCCAACATTACACACTTCAAGGCTCTAGGTTGTAACTTGCCTTATGCCACTTGAGCATAGGTTGTACAACCAAAAGGCCTTAGGTGTGCAATGCAAGGCTTTTTGTCTGTCCACATCTCTTGTGGGGTTTTGAACCCAATCACAGAAGATGGAGATCTGAAGGTTATGACTTTGTAACCTCCAGGTTGTATTAAAAGCAATCTATACCCTTTGACCCCTTCTGGGTAGCCCAACATTACACACTTCAAGGCTCTAGGTTGTAACTTGCCTTGTTCCACTTGAGCATAGGCTGTACAACCAAAAGGCCTTAGGTGTGCAATGCAGGGCTTTTTGTCTGTCCACATCTTTTGTGGGGTTTTGAACCCAATCACAGAAGATGGGGATCTGTTAATGAGGTAGGCAGTTGTAGTAACTGCCTCTCCCCACATAACATTTTTTATGTCAGAGCTAATTAACATGCATCTAGCTTTTTCTAGAAGGGTTCTATTCATCCTCTCAGCAGTCCCATTCTACTGAGGGGTATCAGGAACAGTAAGATGCCTTTTAATCCCATTCAATTTGCAGTATTCATCAAAAGGCTTGTTACAGAATTCTAGGCCATTGTCAGTTTTTAAACATTTCAATTTGTGATCAGACTGACTCTCAACCATGCTTTTCCAAGACTTGAAATTTTCAAATGCATCACTTTTAGCTTTCAGTAAGTATATCCAAACCTTCATAGAATAATGATCAATAAGTGAGAGAAAGTAGAGTCTACCTCCCACAGTGGCAACCTGAGCTGGGCCCCACAAGTCTGAATGCACATATTCAAGAGGTTTAGTAGCAACATAAGCAGATTTACTGAAGCTATGAACATGTTTCTTGCCAAGAATGCAATTTTCACAAAAGTCTAAGTCACAAGGTTTTTTATCAATCATGCCATTCACAAATAATTGATGCAGGCCTTTATTCCCTATATGCCCTAATCTAGCATGCCAAGACTTTGTATAACTCAAATTATCACGATTAACAGTTTCATTAGAGACATTCAATTCAGGAGTAGCAATAGCATAGTAAAGTCCTCCCTTTTTAATGCTCTTAATAAAGACAGTATTATTTCTAATAACTTCCCTTATTCCATTGAAAGTGTTAATATGACAATCCAAATCATCAAAAGCAGATTCAGACAATAAATTTCTCCTTAAATCAGGCACCCATCTAACATTCTGCAAAACTCTAATTTTTCCATCATGCGTCCTAAGAGGAACACTTCCTACACCCTTAATCGGCAGAGAGGTATGATCACCTAACATGACCTTCCCCCCATCATGCAAATTCAGAGATTTAAAGAAGTGCTTATTAGGAGTAGCATGCATAGTGCATCCTGAATCTAGGATCCAAGAATCACAGTCAGTCATAGAGCAAGCAACAAGGAGTTCATTATCATACTGATGGCAAGTTTCACACACATTATAAGAATTACTCTGAGAATCTTTATTATTTTTCTCTTTGTTCTTCTCATCTCTTTTCTTTTTATGACAGTCAAAAGCATAATGACCCATTTTACCACAGTAAAAACACTTCACATTAGATGTGTCATTATCATGCTGTTTCTCAGAGTTGTTATCTTTCTTAAACTTCTTCCCTTTCTTCTTATTTTTGTATTTACCCTTAGTCATCACGACTTCATTTTTAGTCTAAGTTTTAGATCCATTTTTTTATCTTAAACACTTTTAGAGACTCATTTTTCTGAATGATAGACTCAGTAATTTTAGTCATAGTAAGTTCATCACGACCATATTGAATCACATCTTTCAGGGTATCAAATTGAGCAGGCAAAGAATTCAGTAATAACACAGCTTGATGAGTTTCCTTAATCTCATCCTCACATCTTTTTAGGTCTTGTGTCATTTTCAGAAAGATATCAAAATTCTCTTAAACAGTCATATGCACATCCATTTTGAAAGTAAACAGTTTGCATAACAATGATATGCGACTAGGCAAAGATTTTTTCAAGAAAATAGTTTCAAGGGCATCCCATAATGGTTTAGGTTTAACATGACTCACCACCTGACGAGCTATGTCGTCAGTTAGTCTAATCATTATTTCAGAATGGGCCAGATCCTGCAACTCCTTTTTGTCATCAGCAGAGACATCAATAGTCCATTCATCAACCACAGCCTTGTAACATTTTTCTTTGATAAGAATCGCCTTCATCTTCATCCTCCACATGGCAAAGTCACTGTTACCATCAAAGGGTTTCAACCTCATGTATTCTGCCATTATCACAATCAAGAATTGTTAGTAATAGACAGAGGAGGAGTTTTACAGAAACCAAAAACAAGTTCTAATATCAAAAAGACACAGAACTTCAACCTAGGGTTACAAGAATCCACAAATATCAAGCTTGTAGTGAACAAGAAACTTGATACCCAATAGTAAACCCTAGAAATGAGATCTTGCTCAACCAACTAGATCAAGTAACAAGAAATCACAAAACACAACTAAAGCGCAGCGGAACAAAGTTAAACACAGAAGAACATGCTCTGATACCACTTTGTAAATCTCACAGAACAGATCCGATCGATCCCAGACACAATCTACCAATTCGCAAAGCAAAACAACGCTAAAGAATCGCAGAAGCATAAAGGACACAAAGAAATGTTCACGCAGTTCGGCAAAGCCTACTCTGCGGAGTCTCAGCGAGGAGACTCACCCCAAGCATGCACTAATTTCCAGAGAGTTTAAGCACGGTTACAAGCCAAGAGACAAGAACGGAAAACCACATAGAGAAACAGAAAACTAGAGACAAAGAAACAGATATGAAGGAAGAAGACGAGTGAAAGGGTTTCGGCCCCCAATAAAGGTTGAAAAGCTTCGAGATAGAAGCTTCTTAGAACTCGTCGTTGAAGACGCCAAGTAACACCGCCGGGAATATCAACCACCGAGGAGACCACCGCGGGCAAGGCGAACACTTCTCTTCTCTCTCTTTTCTCTCTATGAATGGAAGCGAGGCTGAAAGCTAGGGTTAGCAGCAATCGAGCCAGGTGAGAGCTTTTATAGCTAGGTCAAGGGAGGAGCTGAAGATGAAACGCGGCGTTCCACTTAACAACAACAACTGGATCAAGCCCAAGGCTCATGGGCCTATTCTGAAATCGGCCCAGTAACACATCTGGAACAAGCCATCCAACCGGCTGGGCCGGGGTTGCTTGTTAAACCCGGTTCGACTCCTATAATATAATGTCCGGTTCACCTGTCTCGGACCCGGTTCTCTAGCGGTTCGATCCGATTCTCTGACTCTATTGGCTCGATCTACCATATGCTTAATTACATAGATATAAACTATAGATTATAACATTTACATTAGGGTTTCGAATGCCTTTTTGCTCATGTTCTGTTCCTCTTTCGTGTTATTGTTCTAATCGGTGCTTCAACTGTGTATGATTGTTTGACTGATTTCCAACTCCCATTTTTAGAGTACGACTGCTTGCACATTTTCTCTTCTGTCCCAAACCCGTCCCGTTGTCATCCCTACCCACACATTAGTGTTCTTTCTTATGATATTGTATCCAAAATATATAAAAAGCTATCTTTAAATCCTCGATTCCATTAGTGCAATAGATCAGAAAAGTTACCAACAAACCTGAAAGCCGGCGGCGCCAGAAGCAAGCCTCTTCGTGCCCCGTATCCGGTAAACAATTTCCCCTACTTCTATCGATTGTAGATTCTGCTTCGTTTCAGCTACTTGCATCAGTTGGGCAACTACTTCAATTTGGCCCTCAATTCCCGCCTTTTCAATTCCACACATTTCCTTTACCTAAATGAACTATCAGCAACTTTTTGGTGATCTTTCCTGTGTCGCCAGTATAGTATATGTTATTGTAAATTTGTTGAAGATCACATCCCCCCCTTTCCAGGTTGATAGTTTAATTATCTTCGCCCTGTAAGACGTGTTTAATGGTCGATACGCTGTGAAATTGCTGCCCTCTGAATTACAAATGGTTCGGAATCGCTTCCCACTCGCTAAACAAGGTGAGAAAGCCACCCATCTATCTAAATATGCTAATGTGTTGAGACTTGAAATGCAATCTGGCGTTTAATTTTGCTTATGAACATGTTGCCTTCAAGGTGTTCGATAATATGTCTCAATCAGTTCAGTAAGCTCTGTTGCATTAAGAGAAAAATTGCAAGCGAGTTGTTTGAATTGTGTGTGCATCCTGAAGTTCTATTAAATTGAAGTATTCCCTTCTTGGCACTCTGTGCCAGTTAATGGATATGGAAGTTGCACTGCATTTTCAATTGAAGTATCTTTAGGAATTGAAACCTCACAGCTCTCCTTATGCTGATAACTTTAGTTCAAGATATTGTTTTTTTGGGTGCTTTGTTCCGTTTGAATGTGACTTCTGAGTTTGGTAACTCTATTGAGCATAACCATGTAGGTATTGAATGGGATAAAATCCTTAGGAAGGTAGGAATAGGCAAAGAAGACCACCACTTCTGGAAGCAAGTGGGGAAGTCATTGCTATTCACATATGCAATCTTCGGAGCAGCATATGTATACAACGAAACATCGCCACTCGGGTGGTGGACACTAAAGCCTCGTCCCAAGGAGGAGAGGGAGCTGGCCCACCTCTACGAGAGACGTGAATTCCCATACCCGGGTGACAAGGAAGCCATGGAAGAGTTCGTAGCAAAGGGCGGGATGATTGGCACAACAATCGGCCCCAAAGGTATGGTGGAAACTGACAAGGACTCTGTCAATTACCAGAAGGCTTTGCAGGATAAGAAGTTTGAGCAAGAGGCTCAGAAGCTCTGGACCAGGATGAGGAATGAGGTCTTGGTTGAGCTTCAAGAGAAAGGCTATGATATTGACTGAAATTGCCAAACTCCATAGAATTCAATGGAGAAAGACTTGATATAAGAGTTGTGCTTGTTTATCTGGTGCTCTTGTTTGCCAATTTTTTCCTTCTTTTTTTCTTGTTTTAAGGGTTGGTTTGGCTCAACTCTCAAATACAATGTCAGATAAATGACAGTGCTTGAAATGAAATAATGGCAGTACAATATAGAAGTGAGCTTTTAAGATAATGGATCTAATTTTCCATAGTAAATTTGTATAATGCCTTTTAACTGTTGATAATTTCACTTCTTTTAATTGTTATTTGTAATTTTTTAACAGAATAGTATATCTCTAGTAACTTTCTGTGGCCTTTTAAAAGTACAGTATATTTGTAACTTTTTAACAGCATAGTATAGGCTGATGTCCAAATACTCCAATTCAAATATTTTTGATAGCATGAAGTTGCTTGTGACTTGTGAGTGGGAGAATGAGCCAAGGACGAAAAAAAGACAGATTTTGAAGGGAAAAAAATGAAGAACAAATGAAAAGGATTGAATTAAGAAAGAAAGAAATATTCTAAAAGAGAGGATTTGAACAGTACGCATGATATATATGAAAACCTAAGCATACCAAGTCCTTTTTATCATATTTTGATCCCATACTTTTTCAAGTACCTTGCTTTATGCAGAAATCAGATTTCATACCATGCTTAAGGAATGAAAAGGCCATACTTTTTCAAGTACCTTGCTTTATGCAGAAATCAGATTTCATACCATGCATAAGGAATGAAAAAGATTAGTCAAATACCAATTATGAGAATTTTATTGTATGATCATCGATTTATTTCCATGTGGAAAATAAATTAAGATGCAGTGCAAGAATTTACAAAAAAATGAGTTTGAACATGCATCTAGAGATCCTTCTTTTTAAATTCTACACACACTAATTGAGCGAACACCAAATTTAATGTACGCAGTCTCAATTCGAACACTTTTAGATAAGAATATCCATGTAGAATCTTATCCATTTTCGTATTTGGATATAATCACACCAGCATATCGCAGGTATGAGGCAACAAATTATTTACTTAAATGAGAATTTTTATTCCTTTGGCAAACTTCTAATTTATTTTAATCCTCTAAATTAATGTTTGTGTTCAATTATTGGAAGATGAAAATACAGAAATTCTTTAATACATGCCTTTGCTCATATTTAAAAGCAATATCAAGCAAGCTAATTAAGGGAATCAGCCGGTTTCTAATTTAATACGTATAATATTTTTTCCTCCTTATGTAAGATACAAATATAATAACGTATGATAACAGTACGTATAATTCTCATCATGTATCTGGACACGTAAAAAACAAGGAAGCTTTCGATATTTGGCTGTTTTAGCTGATCATAAATCATAATCCATGAATTCATTTTGTGTTATATATATTCATCCACCATAGTGCAACAACCATATCAAATTAAGCTAGAACTACAACAAAACATTTTAGATATGGGTTTCATGTTATTCTTCTGTTTATTCCTGTTCTCTTTCTACGAGGTTCATGCACAACCAAACGTTTTCAATCTGATAAAGTATGGCGGAGTCGCTAGCACAAGGTTCGACAATAGCAAGGTATTTGTTGAAATTATGATTTATAATGCTTCTAAATTAAAGCACTTTTTGACATGATAGTACTATTTGAGATTGTAATGTATTGTGATCTAAAGTTGACAAATGTATTTAAGGGCGTTTTTAATCTGTGGCAGGCGATGATTAATGCATGGAATGATGCATGCAAATGGGAGGGCAAAGGAGAAGCACAAATTGTGATTCCTAGTGGGAATTACTTCATGAGTCCCGTGCAGCTAAGTGGGCCGTGTAAAAGCCCAATTAAGTTCACAAACATGGGCCATCTGCAGGCTCCTACAGGCCCAACACAGATGGGTTACTGGATTAATTTCCGTTATCTTAACGGATTAACAATTGACGGGGGTTATTTCCATGGTCAAGGCCAGACAGCTTGGGATCGCGCTCAGCAGATCAACTCTGGTCACGCCGTGAGTCAACCACTTCTCCCTCTTCGATTATCTTAATGAAAGTTTAAGCTTTAATATTTCCTATTTTTTCTTACCCTAATCCTTTAACACTTGTAGATACCTATTTTCTCTTTGTATATGGAAAATTCATTCAATTGCAAATGGAAATACATACTAAATTAATGGGCATAATTATAAGATGTTAGGTTTTATACGTACAAGGTGCATGTATTGATAATTAATAAATTGCATGGATATATGTATATATATATATGTCAGCTATTGAGCCTAGCCTTCGTAAACAACACAAACATCCAAAGGGTGAGGCTGATCAACAGCAAGAAGACCCACATCAGCATCTTCGCCTGCAACAACGTGGAAATCGTGCAGTCGTTGATCTCCGCGCCGGAGACAAGCCCTAACACCGACGGCATCAAGATGGCCATCTCCTCCTCCATCCGTATAAGAGACACCGTCATCGCATCCGGCGACGACTGCGTCGCCATCCTCAACGGAACCAACAACCTCGACGTCACCCGGGTCCGGTGCGGGCCCGGCCACGGGGTCAGCATCGGCAGCATGGGGGGCACGCCTGGGGACGAGGTGAGCCAGATCACCGTCACTAACTGCACCTTCTCCAAGACTCTTAACGGCGTTAGGATCAAGACGTGGGCCAAGCCCAACTCGGGTGTAGTCTCGGGTGTCACGTTTCAGAATATAATCATGGATCAGGCTTTTAATCCGATCATCATAGATCAGAACTATTGCCCTGCTCGAAATTGTCCTAAGGTACCTACACAAACTTATATATATATACGGTTTTTTTCTAATTTATAAATAAAATTATAAAGGAAGTTGATAAAGGGGCAAAATGGTAAATGTGCAGGGAGATTCGCACGTGCAAATAACAGGGGTGAAGTTCATAAACATTTCCGGGACGTCGGCGACGAAGGCGGCGGTGAATCTGCAGTGCAGCGGCAGCAACCCATGTAAAGATGTGAGGCTGGACAACATAGACCTCGGCTACGTGGGCCCCGGTGGTGGGCCCGCTACTGGAGCTTGCGCCAACGTGGTGGGGACTACCAACCGGGTCAATCTTCCGGGTTCTTGCATATCCAAATTAGTTTAAGCCCGCTCCGGATCGGACGCGCGCACTTGATCTAGCAACTAATTAAGTAATTCGGTTTTAATTAATTTAGTTTGTATCTCGATCAACTCAGAAATTGATGTACACTGATTACTTAATTATTTCTTTCTTAATATATTGGTCCACTCGATTGATCTATATATGATATCTTAAAAAACTTGAATTTTGTCTTATAGCAAGAAAAACTATTCTGCCCCCGGGGCATAGCTTAGTCGCAAACTAAGGGGAATAGAATGCTGGGGTGGGCAATCCCCCTGGGTTCGAAATGTATAGGGAGCTGCGTGTCTTGCGTCTCGGATTTAACTCCATCTGGCTTGGGGGGGTCCTGCGTGCGGTCCGGGACAGGTGGCGTGAGACTAGTGGATTACGTCAAAATGGGTCCGATACTCACGATAAGCTAAAAAAAAAAAAAAAAACTATTCTAGCATAAGATAGGACGAAGCCTCGATCGATACACATACGGTAGCATTAACTTTCATATTGTTAGAATGCATATGAATCCCCAGCCATAATGAAATTAGTATAGAAAACCATTCTAGCATGTTCAAGAGCTCGATTAACTACGATCAAATATAAAAGGAACTATATTACACGATATTGAAGAAAATATCACTTATTTATGGGTTTGGCAAATGATTTACTCATTTACTTCCGTATAGAAAAGATTGTCATTTTAGCTCAAATTTTTTTGTAAAGAAAAAATTATCATTTTAAGTGTTTAAGTAATAATTTATTGGTGAGTTACTAGGTTTAACATCGAAAATTATATTTTTTAATTCTTTTTATATGATTTTTTTATATTTATTAGCTATAATTTAAATGAGTTATTAAATAATTATATTTTTTTTAAATATATAAAAATATAAAATAATTATTATATTTTTTAATAAGTATATCAACTCTAAAATGACAATTTTTTTTTTATAGAGGGAGTATAATATATCCAACTATTTTACGTGAATAGAGTTAATTTGAATAAAGTTGGTGGAATCCTATTTTCGTGATTGCGTGATTGGAACGAGAGGCCGGTAGTACTTTTGAAGAGATTTACTATACATGTATACTAAAGTTAAATCCCATTTAACCACGTGATACCTTTTAATTATACACCATCATGTGATATATTTCACTCTTTTATTTTTTATTTTTAACTTAATTTATGTAATTAAAAATTACAGATTTTCAATTTTTAAGGTTATTTTAGATATTAGATAAAAAACGCTCCCTTCTGGGAGCTCTCTCCTGAGAGCCGGTCCTAAATGGGTTCCATGGCAACCACCCATCGGAGACGAGCCGAGCCTCAAATCAAATGCTCCGACCGAGCATTGCTCCTCACTGCCTCCGCCGACGCCCCCCACCTCTGCCAACGCCGCCAAGGAGTCCGACACTGCCAAGGGTCCGAGCTACTCCAAGCCTAGATCCGCCGCCGCCGGGAGAAACTCCTCTGAGCCTCCACCATGGCTGACGCCGCCAAGGAGTCCAACGCCGCCGGGAGTCCGTGCTTCTCTAAGCCCTGATCCGCCGCCGTCAGGAGAAACTCCCCCCAAAAGAATGAGCCTCTTCCGAGCCTCCACCATGGCCGCCGCCACCGCCAAGGAGTCCGACGCCGCCGGGAGTCCGTGCTTCTCCAAGCCCAGATCCGCCGCCCATCTCTGCCCCGCCGCCATCTCTGAGCCTCCATCTCCGCCCGCCTTCTCTGCCTCGCCGCGTCTCCCCCCCGGCTCGTTCCCTCCTCCTTCGCCGCCGTCCAACTCCCTCCCCTGTCCCCCCGCCACCGCCTTCCTCCACTCCGCCCTCCATCTCTGCCCCGCCGCCGCCCTCCTCCTCTCCGCCCTCCATCTCGGCCCCTGTCCCCCACAGTTCTTACTTTTGTTTTAATTTGCTTTTTTTTGTTTTGTTTTTGAGTGTGTTTGCAAGCTTGTGTGCTGTACTACTTTGCTTCTGTTGAGCTGATTATGTGTAGATCGAGTTGTTCCAGTTGTGGTCGTGGTGGTGTTGAGGCTCCTGAATATCCAAACGGAAACGTCAGGGTGGTCGAGACTTCTGAAGACCCCTCATCATGAGTGGGGGCAACGTCATGGTTGTCCATTCAACATTTGCCAGGATTGTTTTCCTGTTTGACCCGTCGTCTGGTGGTGGACTCACTTCTCTCACTAGTCTTGTAGCTCGCTTTTGCTTTGTTGTATTTTCATTTGCTTGTCTTTTTTGTAACTAACTGGTTTTCCAGTTGCCGATTTATCGGCCTCTCGAGTGGTCCGACTTTTTGTCGGTTACTCGAATTTTTACCCTTATAAAAAAAAGGTTATTTTAGATAATCCTACTTACTTTTTTAGTGTATATATGATCTTGCTTTACTATAAAATCTTTATGTTAATTTTTTAGTGTATTGTATGTGATACCCCGTAATTCTGTAAGGATTATTTTGGGAATTTTAGGAATTTTCCCGAACACCCGTTTAGTACGTCAGATTTAATTCAGAAAGTTGGAGGCATTCTGTAATGTGCTCCGTATCTGTAATATTTTTCTCAGTGAAATAAAATAAAGACGACGTGCTTTGGATGTTAATTACCCGTTCGTGTACGATTAATTTTGATCCCGGGTTAATGTTGATTTCTTCCAAGGCCAATGAAGGCGAAGCCAGGGTGGCAGCGCCCGCCGTCGCAAGGCTCGAGGAGCAGACGAGTCTTCTCCTAGCTGGGGACGCCAGGCCTATGGCGGTGCCCGCCGCATTGGTGACGGCGCCCGCCGTCGTTGTTGTCCGGAGGTCCTTGCCCGATGGTCGCCGGAGTCGTCTGACGATCGCCGTTTTAGCCCCGCCACGACACCCTCCTAGCCATCATTATGTTCCCTGGCATTTGGCTATAAATAGAGAAGGTTTGGGATCAGATTGAGCACAAAATCAAGCTTAAATCCCTCCAAAATCTCTCGCCGGAGTTCGTGTGCCCTCGCCGGAATTCTGAAGCTTTCGCCGGTGTCGTTTGGTGGTGTTTCCAGAAGCCCTTGTGAAGCCTTTTGGTTGCCTTTGGAGGTTGGAACCCAGGCAAGGCAAAAAGGGGTCGAAACGCGCATCATTTGGGTGAGTTTTTCTCTCGTTCTGTCGTCGGAGCTCTTCACGGCGACCGCCGTGATGAGAACGGCGACCGCCGCCAGTGCCCAGAATGCCTTTGTGGCTTTGGCTTGGTTGGTTGTCGTCGTGGCGTCGTTTCTTTTGGTTCCTTTCGTCTTTCCTTAGATTCGTACTAGTTTATGTCGAATCTAACTTGGGGTTTCCTTATGGGTCGACTCGAAGGTCGTTGTGCTGTCGGAGCTATACCTGTGTCGAGCCCGGAATTCCGTTGTCTCTGCTTTGTTCCAGATCTGCGGACTAAGGCAAGTGGCGATTCGCTCTTGCTCATCGTTCCATATTTACATTAATTATCAGTAGTTTATCTGAGTAATTAATTTGGAATGATTCTTGTGTTTGTCTGGAAATGGTTTTATAAAGTGTTTTGGAAAATCATATAATAGGTTGTATATCTGCTAGAACGACGCTATTATCTGTGATCGCCTTCCGGGCACTTATGTGGATTTATCCAAAACTGTTGTTTTGTTTGGGAACTAATTTCATAAATAAACGTGATTAAAGTAATGTTATGATAGGTTGTATATCTGTTAGAACAACGCTATCATATGTGATAATTACCGTGATGGTATTGTTGTGAAATTAATCTTAATGCTAGAATAGCATGTGGGTTAATAGAAAAACTAATCCAAGTAAGGATTAGTTGTTTCTATTATCTCTATGTTAAGTTAATTGCCTGGATGGCTTTAATGTGAATAATTGTTGTGTTAGACTGTTTAGTTAACACGAGTGTTCGTAGGAACGCTAATCCAAGTAAGGATTAGTCGTTTCTTTATAACTTAATGTTCGTAGGAACGCTAATCCAAGTAAGGATTAGTCGTTTCTTTATAATTTAATATTCGTGGGAACGCTAATCCAAGTAAGGATTTGTCGTTTCTTTAAATCGTAATATTCCTCGGGATAATTTCCGAATAATAATTTAAGGGTCATGACCTATGCTTCTTATCCACCTGTAAGGATCTGAAGTGTTTAAGCGCCTTGCTAGCGCCAGTGGATGAGCTTAATAGCAGTCATGTGTATTAAGCACCTAGCTAGTGCAATTGGGGTGGACGTAACTGTCACCCTGTAAATTAAAGTGTAAGCGCTGTGGCAGTGCAATCTGGGTGAACATAAGATCACCCTGTGTAACAATAACTTCCGTTGTTCTCATAATAATATTAAGCCTCGTGTGTGTGTGTGTGTGTTTGTGTGTTGTATTAATTTGGGTCGACATAATTGTCACCCTGTGATTTAAACTTTGTGCCGCGCTTAATAATATTAATATACTTCAGTAATGTGTGTTTTATAATTAAATAAGATATGTGCCCGAGTGCACATAAGTAATAAACCTTTGGCGAGTAGTGCAGCTAAGTAAATAGTGTAGCTAGGAAAGCTCGTCTCGACTTTGATCATAGTACGTTCTCTTTCCGATCTGGAATCGCTGTAAGCGGTGAGGTTGGACGTGAACCGAAGCATCTTAGTCAGTTTTTAAATCATCGTTATGTGGTTCTGTAAGATCCAAACTTGAATGTAGTACGTTCTCTTTCCAATCTAGATTCGCTGTAAGCAGTGAGGTTGGTTGTGAGCCAAAGCATCTTAGTCAGCTTTTAAATCATTGTTGTTTGATTCTGTTAAACATTCCAGATTTGTCATATTTCCTTAAAGACTCAACCTCTTGGAGTCTCTTTTCGAGTCGATTTCTGTGAAGATTAAGTCTTCCAGAATCTTCTCTTGTGCATACCTCTTGTTGTTATTCCGTGAAAGTGTCGGGTTATGTATCGTCCCTTCGGTTATTATTCAAGGGACAATGATAGTAAACGGTTATGATCACTCGAACCACTCTGCTTTTTACCCTTGCTAGTCCATTCAAGTAGACTAACCCACGAACTTTGTTCTCCGCATGTGGGTTGGTGTCATCCGTTCGATTCGGCACATCAGATAGAGTGTAGATGAGAAGACTAGAAGGACTATGGAGTCGACGGTGGTTTTTCCGACGTTTTTAATAATTTCTTTTAATTAGGTTGAGATTCTTGGGAGATGACCATTGTGGTCAAGATCCTTGTTTGTAATACATTTAAAAGACTTCCGCTGTAACCTATTTACTCTGTTATATATTTTATAAGACTTTCGCTGTACTTTGTTTAAGACTTCCGCTGTAATTTATTTAAACTCTGTGTTTGTCCTATTCGGGATTGGGATGTAATCCCGGGACCCATGTTTTATATAAATAAGCTTATCATTTTGTATCATTGTATTTCATGAATTGTATTTAAACGGTAAAGCCTTGGGTGATCTCGGTAAGGAACACTGGGGTCACTGGCGGTAATACATTTCCAAAAGGGTTAAGTTTTGGGGGTGTTACATTGTAATTTTCATAAATTGTTTTATTATAAAATAAGGACATATAGTTTGATTTATTTCTCTACCTACTTAAATTTATTTTATAATTCATATTATTATAATCAAAATTTATGTTTCATAATACTAAAATAGTTATTGACTAAGGTCACATATCCCCTAATTAAGCCACGTCATCTATAACATTTTTTGTTTTCGTAATATACCGGCCATTAGACCTGTCAAAAACCGACCCAATCCGAAAACTCGACCCGACCCGAAAGGACCCAAACCCGAACCCGATCCGAACGCCATTGGGTCAAGAAAGACCCGAATCCGACCCAACTCGACCTGAACGCAAATCCGAGCTCGCGGGTCCCCTTTAAAGTTAAAATTCATAATAATAATCATAAAAAAAGACATGTTCGACCCGCTGGGTCAACCCGAACTCGACCCGCCCAACCCGGAAATTTTATCAACCCAATCGACCCGAACCCGATTTGACCCGAACCCGACCCGCCCGACCCAGTTGACAGATTTACCGGCCATGTCATCTAATATGTCAATATTTTTTATTTCAATTTCGAAAATATGCTTAGTAAATAATTTATATTATATAAACACTGTATATTATATGAATGAATGAGAAAATAAATTTGTAGATATATTTTTGTTAATCAACGATATAATCATACTATATAATTTTATGTCTTAGTATCAATATATTTAAAAAAAAAAAACAAATTTAAAATGCTCATTAATATTTTACATATAATATACATTACGGTAAACCTGTGCAAGACACTGAAATTACATACGGCAACAACCCATGCAAGGACGTGATGTTGACCGGAGGTGTCCAACTTTGATCACCCGGTCTACGGCGCTGGTCGGTTGTTGACCGCTAATTCAACTTGTGTCCAAATATACATATGCACGAGATTATACCCGATCCACTTGTGTTTGCTTTAAAAGTTTAAAATGTTACTGTACACATAATATACAATCTAAATATACATCTAGGTCAATCAATTTTTATTTTTATTTTGACTTAAAAATTCAAAATGTATATACAATTCCATCGAAATAATATATTTCCCCAACCAACTTGAGTTTGCCGTACAAATTCAAAATGCACATATAATGTACAATTCAAACATATATAGTTCAAAACTAGCATATGTCCATGTGTATGGCAGGAGCTTGGTTAATAAAACTTAAAAATAAATTATTATTAAATATTTATGAAAACTAATATGGTAAATTATAAGCTTAATCTTTTAACACATATGATGAGAAGTTTTTTGTATGATTAGAATTGAAAGTATATACATGGATTTGAATATAAAAATGAAAAATAAACTAGGAATCTATATATCTATATCTATATAGTACTACTAAAGCCGCAATTATCTCTCATACGTGTCATTCATCTAAGTATGCCACATCATCAAATAATTATGTATATTTACCTATTCACCCTTATTCTATTTACAATTTATTTTATTTTTTATTTATACAAGTTTCCTAAATTACCACCCCAAAATATTTTCCATTGTACATGATAATTCTGCACTTACCAAAAACATAATTATCATACTTAATTAGTGTCCATAATATAATATGTATGTTAATGATCCATAAACTCCATTATAAACATATGTATATAGACAGTGACGGACATAAACAACCTCCTCTGGGCCCCATTGATTTTTTTTTTTAAAAATCTAATAAAATTAGTATTGGAAGAATTTAATATATGGAGGTAGACTTTTTATTAGGCCAATTATTTCATGAACCATGTATTATGTCTTATAAAGATTAGAAATAAAAGAAATTTATTTGAAACAAAATATGCCTTTCATATATTTTTTATGACAAAAAACATTATTTTTCTAACTAGTTTCAAAGACTTCGTTTAATTTATAATGCATTGTAAATAATCTTTTTAAATGTTTTATACCATTAGAATTTAGTTTGTGTTCATTCTCTATGTTTTGTGTTTATTACGACTCTCTAATCAAGTTGTTAGTTAAGAAACTAAAACGTATATTGAGAAAGATTAGTGACATTTATTAAAATTGAAGATATTATTGTGAAATTTCAGAACGTGACAAATCGATTACAAGTAAAAAAATAATAATATTATATTTAGTATTTATATTATATATATTAGTTTATTTTCGCCCCCACTGTATTAAATTTCTGCGTTCGTCCCTGTATATAGATAGATGGTCAGTAAATAGTTAATGTTATACGGTTCATCCGCCAACATACTGTGATACCCCGTATTTTATGAGATTATTTTGGGATTTTTTGGAATTTTCCCGAACACCCGTTTAGTACGTCGGATTTAATTCAGAAAGTTGGAGGCATTCTGCAATGCGCTCTGTATCTGTAATATTTTTCTCAGTGAAATAAAATACAGACGACGTACTTTGGATGATCATTACTCGTTCGCGTACGATAATTTTATCCCGGGTTAACATCGTTTCATCTAAGAGCAAAGGAAGTGGCCGAGCCAAGGGGCGGCGCCCGCCGTGAGATTGGCGGCGCCCGCCGTCGCAAGGCCCAAGGGCGGCGACCGCCGTGGGTATGGCGGCGCCCGCCGTCACAAGGCTCGAGGAGCAACCGAGTCTCCTCCTAGCTGGGGACGCCAGGTCTATGGTGGCGCCCGCCGCATTGATGGCGGCGCCCGCCGTAGTTATGACGGCGCCCGCCGTCGATGTTGTCCGGAGGTCCTTGCCCGAAGGTCGCCGGCGAACGTCTGACGTCGCCGAAGTAGCCCCGCCCCGCCTCCAGTTAGGCCATCATTGTGCTCCCTCGGTCTGTGGCTATAAAAGGAGAGGTTTGGGATCGGATTAAACACAGAATCAGAAGCTCCATCTCAGAATCTCTCTCTCGCCGGAGTTTGGTGCCCTCGCCGGATTTCTGAAGAAATCGCCGGTGTCTTTTGGTGGTGTTTCCAGAAGCCCTTTTTAAGCCTTTTGGTTGCCCTTGGAGGTCAGAACCCAAGCAAGGCAAAAAGGGGTCGAAACACGCATCGTTTTGGTGAGTATTCTCGCCATTCTGTTGTCGGAGGTTCTTCACGGCGACCGCCGCCAGTGGCCAGAAGCCCCTTAGTTGGCTTGGTCTTGGTGATCGTCGTTGTGGAGTCGTTCCTTTCGATTTCTTTCGTCTTTCCTTAGATTCGTACTAGTTTATGTCGGATCTAACTTGGGGTTTCCTTATGGGTCGACTCGAAGGTCGTTGTGCTGTCGGAGCTATACCTGTGTTGAGCCCGGAATCCCGTTGTCTCTGCTTTGTTCCAGATCTACGGACTAAGGCAAGTGGCGGTTCGCTCTTGCTCATCGTTCCATATTTACATTAATTATCAGCTGTTTATCTGAGTAATTAATTTGGAATGATTATCTGTGTTTGTCTGGAAAAGGTTTTATAAACTGTTTTGGAAAATCATATAATAGGTTGTATATCTGCTAGAACGACGCTATTATCTGTGATCGTCTTCCGGGCATTTATGTGAATTAATAGGAAAACTAATCCAAGTAAGGATTAGCTGTTTCTATTATCTCTATGTTTAAGTCGTTTGCCTGGATGGCTTTAATGTGAATAATTGATGTGTTAGACTGTTTAGTTAACGCGAGTGTTCGTAGGAACGCTAATCCAAGTAAGGATTAGTCGTTTCTTTATAACTTAATGTGCGTAGGAACGCTAATCCAAGTAAGGATTAATCATTTCTTTATAATTTAATATTCGTGGGAACGCTAATCCAAGTAAGGATTTGTCGTTTCTTTAAATCATAATATTCCTCGGGGTTATTTCCGAATAATTTAAGGGTCATGACCTATGCTTCTTATCCACATGTAAGGATCTGAAGTGTTTAAGCGTCTTGCTAGAGCCAGTGGATGAGCTTAATTGCAGTCCTGTGTATTAAGCACTTAGCTAGTGCAATTGGGGTGGACGTAACTGTCACCCTGTAAATTAAACTGTAAGCGTTGTGGCAGTGCAATCAGGGTGAACGTGTAAGGTCACCCGGTGTAATAATAACTTCCGTGTTCTCGGAATAATATTAAAAGCTTCAACAGTGTGTGTGTGTGTTGTAATTTAATAAGATAAGTGCAGTTAAGCACATAATTAATAAGTGTAAGCACTGTAATAGTGCAATCAGGGTGAACGTAAGGTCACCCGGTGTAATAATAACGCTGTGTTACTCGGCATAATAATGTTAAGCCCCGCGTGTGTGTTGTGTGTGTTTTAATTTGGGTTGACATAATTGTCACCCTGTGATTTAAGCCTTGTTGTCGCTCTTAATAACATTAATGTGTTTCAGTAATGTGTGTTTTGTAATTAAATAAGATATGTGCCCGAGTGCACATGATTAATAAACCTTGGGCGAGTAGTACAACTAAGTAATAGTGCAGCTAGGAAAGCTCGTCTCGACTTGAATGTAGTACGTTCTCTTTCCGATCTGGATTCGCTGTAGGCGATGAGGTTGGTCGTGAACCGAAGCATCTCAGTCAACTTTTAAATCATTGTTGTTTGATTCTGTTAAACATTCCAGATTTGTCATATTTCCTTAAAGACTCTGTGATACCCCGTATTTTTGTAAGATTATATTGGGAATTATGGAATTTTCCCGAGTACCCGTTGTGTACGTCGGATTTAGTACAGAGAGTTTGAGACATTCTGTAATGTGCTCTATATCTGTAATATTTTTCTCAGTGAAATAATATACAGACAAGGTGCCTTAGATTTTATTTATCGTTCGCGTACGATAATTTTTATCCCGGTTTAACGTCAGGTTCGTTCAAAGCTGAATGGGCGGGAAAAGGGAGAAACGGCGACCGCCGTGGTTGGGCCCGAGGAGTCAGCGTGTCATCTTCTAGCTGGCCGCGACAGGCCTAGCGACGGCGACCGCCGCATTTACGGCGACCGCCGCGTGCCCGTCGCAGGCTAAAAACGGCGCCCGTCGTGTTTTGTCCAGTGGGCATTGCCCGTTGGTCGCCGACGGTAATCGAGGCGCGCCGATCTTGCTTTCGGCCGTGTCTTAGGGTTTGGTTGAGGCTCCCATGTGTTTGGCTATAAATAGGGGTGTTTGGGAGAGGGTTTTGAAGCCCTTCCAACCCCGAATCGCTGCCGGATTTCTTTCTCGTCGGAGTTGGTTTTCGCCGGAGTTTGAAGGTCTCGTCGGTGTTGCTTTGGTGTGTTTCTTGAGTGCCTTTGTGAAGCTTTTGGTTACCCTTGGAGGTTAGAAGCCAAAGCAAGTCGAAGGTGGCCGAACCGCTCGTGTTTTGGGGTGAGATTTCTCTCGTTCTGCGTCGTCTGAGTTCGTCACGGCGACCGCCGTGATGAATGCGGCGACCGCCGCCAGAGCCCAGAATGCCTTCGTGGCTTTGGCTTGGTTGGTTGTCGTCGTGGCGTCTTTCCTTTCGTGTTCTTTCGCCGTGTTTAGATTCGTACTGTTTATGTCGGATCTAACTTAGGGTTCCTTTTATGGATTGACTCAAAGGTTGTTGTGATGTTGGAACTATACCGTGTCGAGCCCGGAATCCAGTTGACGTCGTTAGACTATTCTGCGGATTAAGGCAAGTGGCGGTTCGCTCTTGCTCGTTCGTTCCATATTTACATTAATTATCAGTAGTTTATTTGAGTAATTAATTTGGAATGAATACTCTGTTTGTCTGGAAACGGTTTTGATAAACTGTTTTGAAAATCATATAATAGGTTGTATATCTGTTAGAACAACGCTATTATCTGTGATCGCCTTTCGGGCCTTTATGTGGATTTATCCTGTAACTGTTATTGTGCTGTAACTGTTTAGTTAGCACTGGTAGATAGGAACGTTACTCGGACTCAGTCCAGTCGTTTCTTTATAATCTGGTATCGGGGTGGCTCGTCCCCATATGGTACTATTCTAAGATCATGATCAGTCTCTTTCACAAGTGTGTAGAGGCAGGACTCTTAGCTGGTGTCACAAACCTTTCGGTATACGTCACTCTCGACGAAACGTATACTAAGATGTGTCGTCCCACTGGTGGGGTACACATGTAAAAGTCTATAACGTGATGTGTGTTTTCGAAACATAAATCAGATAAGTGCTACTCTGACGCACATAATTAATAAACCTTGGGCGAGTAGTGCAGCTAAGTTATAGTGCAGCTAGGAACACTCGTCTCGACTTTGATCATAGTACGTTCTCTTTCCAATCTGGATTCGCTGTAGGCGATGAGGTTGGTCGTGAACCGAAGTATCTCAGTCAACTTTTAAATCATTGTTGAATGATTCTGTAACATTCCAGATTTGTCATATTTCCTTAAAGACTCATTTCAGTTGGAGTCTTCTTTCGAGTCGATTTCGGTGAAGATTCAGTCTTCCAGAATCTTCTCTTGTGCATACCTCTTGTTTATTCCAGTAGGAGTATGGTGGTTGACAAGCGTACTCGATTATTATTCGAGGTACGAGGAGTCTAACCTAATACAACTGCTTCGAACCATTCTGCTTTGTACCCTTGCTAGTCTATTCATTTAGACTAACCAACCAATATTTTCCTTGCATGGTTGGCTGGTGTCATCCGTTCGATTCGGCACATCAGATCGAAAGTAGTTAAGAAGACCAGAAGGACTATGGAGCGAACAATGGTTTTTGAATGTTTTAATTATATCTTTAATCAGGTTGAGATCTTTTGGACAATAACTTTGATTGTAATATACTTTCTAAGTCATAAATTGTGTTTATTTGGTAAAGCTTTGGGTGATCTCGGTAAGGAACACTGGAGTCACTGGCGGTAATACCTTTCCAAAAGGGTTAAGTTTTAGGGGTGTTACAGACTCAATCTCTTGGAGTCTCTTTTCGAGTCGATTTCTGTGAAGATGAAGTCTTCCAGAATCTTCTCTCATGCATACCTCTTGTTGTTATTCCGTGAAAGTGTCGGATTATGTATCGTCCCTTCGGTTATTATTCGAGGGACAATGATAGTAAACGGTTACGATCACTCGAACCACTCTGCTTTTTACCCTTGCTAGTCTATTCAAGTAGACTAACCCACGAACTTTGTTCTCCGCATGTGGACTGATGTCATCCGTTCGATTCGGCACATCAGATAGAGTGTAGATGAGAAGACTAGAAGGACTATGGAGTCGACGGTGGTTTTCCGACGTTTTTAATAATTTCTTTTAATCAGGTTGAGATCATTGGGCATGTGATCATTACGATCACAACCCTTTTTGTAATATCTTTTAAAAGTCTTCCGTTGTACCTTGTTTAAGATTTCCGTTGTAATTTATTTAAACTCTGTGTTTGTCCTATTCGGGATTGGGATGTAATCCCGGGACTTGTGTTTTATATTATTAAGGTTATCATTTTGTATCATTATATTTCATGATTTGTATTTAAACGGTAAAGCCTTGGGTGATCTCGGTAAGGAACACTGGGGTCACTGGCGGTAATACCTTTCCAAAAGGGTTAAGTTTTGAGGGTGTTACACATACATATAATTATACACTTACCAAAAACATTACTATCATACTTAATTAGTGTTCATGATTTAATAAGGGTGGATATATAGATTGTCTGTAAACTCCATTACAAAACAATATGCAGTTTTATTTTTAATAATTATATAAAATTCCTAATTTATATTTATTTCTATTAATATAAATTCACACATCTACCTTCAATTTTCATCATACAATACACCTTATAAAGTATTCCAATCAAGAAATTATATTTTCGATACATCATGTTAATTTTCTTATATAATTCTTTTTTATACTTTATATACTATAAACAAATTTAAATTCATTCTTAAAATATATGGTCATACCCGTGCAAGGCACGGGGACACATGCTAGTTTCATACCCATAACTAAATAAGAAAAGATATAAGTTTAGATTTAAGTAATGAGAATGTTAATTATGTATAATTAATTAAAAGAGAAAAATAATTAAATTATATCATATTATTCTAAATATTTTTATTATAGTATCAATATAATTAAGATAAGTTATTTTAGGTAAAAAAATAAGTACATAAGAAGGAGAATATGTAACTATCCAAATTAGGGAAAGATAAAATTATAATTGTACTTTGAGATTTGTCTAAATGGCATAGTTCATAGGTTGACACGTATGAGAGATAATTATGACTTTAGTATACTACATATAATATAGATATATGGATGATGCATATAAAGGATGTGCATTTAGATATAATTGGATGTACATTTGAGTATAACTAGATGTGTATTTTTGAATTATATGTACATTTGGGTTATTCTAGATGTGCATTTTTAACTATATGTGCATTTAGATTTATTATATACGTGCATTTGTTAAATTATGATGTGATGTGCATTGGTTATAACTTACGTAGTGTGCATTTGGATTTTGTAGAATGTGCAATTGGATATAATTGAATGTGCTTTTGTATATACCTAGATGTGCATTTGAATATAGCTAGATGTGCATTTGGGTTATATGCGCATTTGAGTTTTGCTATTTGTGAATTTTAACTATATGCGCATTTTGATTTATTGTGTGAGCATTTGGTTATAACGTTGTGTATTTGAGTATATGTTGTATTCACATTTGAATTGTATGTGCATTTGAACATAACTGTATGTGCATTTGGAAATGACATGATGTGTATCTGAATTGTATTTTACGTACATTTCGAATTTTTAATGGTAAATAAAATTTGACTTCAAAAAAACAACCAGCCTAAAAAAAAGAGAAAAAAGGTTGGTTTTTGCGTTGAAGGGACTATATAAGCATTTGAACATAACTGTATATGCATTTGGAAATAACATAATGTGCATTCTAAATGTACTATATTGTATTTCGAAATTCTAAGATACATAAAAGTTAGCCTAAAAATCGATAAAAAACCAGACAATGTCAAAGATTGACCACCATTGACCAACCAAACAATGTCGGAGATTGACCAACCATGTTGACTCACCAACTCAAATAAATGATCATATACTTGATACATGTTCATTTAAATGAATATCTATAAATATATAAAATAGACTAAGGGTATAATTAATGCCCAATTATTATGATAAATTATCTCTTATTTTTTTGTTGAACTTTCATTACAAACTAAATCTTCTAATATAACTCAATGGTTAAAGATACTCTCATAATACAAGAAGTCTAGGGTTCAATCTTCCTTCTTAACAACTTTGTTTTCTATTTTATCTTTCATTATTTTTTTGTTTATATTAATTAGTTACTCAAATCTTTATATGTATATATTTATCTATATATTAAAATGGGTTATATGCTTTAAATTGAACCAGACAATAGTTCATAAAATAGGTTTAATAGATTACTACTATAGAGGTTTACGCTTTAAATAATGATTGTATATTTTCGTTCTATATAAACTATATTTATTAGTAATCAATACCTTCATCTTAATTAATAAAAAAAAATCATTTTTTTGTTTTAGTTTCATCTATACCAATATTATGCACTGTAAAATAAAATATAATATGTAAAATAAGTTATAAACCCAATAAGTTCAATATAAAACAAAAATATCCAATTAGTATTTAAGTGATAATTTTACATATTAAGAACTATAATCCATATATATTTAAAATACTTCGCAGGTTAATTAAAATTAAAATAAAGAATAATAATATCAATAGACATGTTAGTTAAAAATTAAAATAAATAAGAAGAATATCAATAAAATATTTTTATATATCTATATAAATATATAAAATAGACTAAGGGTACAATTAATGTCCAATTAATATGATAAATTATCTCTTATTTTTTTGTTGAACTTTCATTACAAACTAAATCTTCTAATATAGCTCAATGGTTAAAGACACTCATAATACAAGAAGTCTAGGGTTCAATCCCCTTTCTTAACAACTTTGTTTATTTTATCTTTCATTATTTTTTTGTTTATATTAATTAGTTGCTCAAATCGTTATATGTATCTGTTTATCTATATATTAAAATGGATTATATGCTTTAAATTGAACCAGACAATAGTTCATAAAATAGTTTTAATAGATTACTACTATAGAGGTGTACACTTTAAATAATGATTGTATATTTTTGGTCTATATAAACTATATTTAATAGTAATCAATACCTTCATCTTAATTTTTTTGTTTTTTGTTTTTGTTTTAGTTTCATCTATACCAATATTATGCGCTGTAAAATAAAATATAATATGTAAAATAAGTTATAAACCCAATGAGTTCTATATAAAACAAAAATATTCAATTAGTATTTAAATGATAATTTTACATATTAAGAAATATAATCCATATATATTTAAAATACTTGGCAGGTTAATTAAAAATTAAAATAAATAAGAAGAATATCAATAAAATATTTTTATATATCTATCATCATATAATAGATATATATTCAGGTTTTAACATATAAAAAACATCTTAATCCTAAACGCTACGTTTATAATTTAGCTACCGTTACAACAATAGAAATAGACCCTTGCTATTTCACGCACGGGTAAAATTTCTATTTCACGCACTATTTCGTACGTGACGTACCAAATGAAGCCGCACGTGACGAACGAAAGCACTCCGTCCGTGACGGACCACAGTAAACCGTACGTGACGCACCAATCCCATCCGTGCGTCACGGATGGACATTCTAATCCGCGATACGATTTTGGAATCGCTATAACTTTTGATTCCCTCAATTCAGAGTTATAGTTGACATCTTGATCTTTAATCTGACGTTGGAATCACTCAATTCAGAGTTACGTAGAAAAAGTTATACTTCTCCAAAGACGGGACAAAGAAATAGAGATCTCTTAAGCGCCAAGGCGAGTAGAGATATCTCAAACCATTAGAAAGAAGGGATATGATTGCTTCAAAACAAATGGGAAACATTTGACAATCGAGATGGAACAAGCTTTCTATTATCTTTATGTGTGACCAATCTTATTGAAATTATAAGCATTATCAAGACTCTAATTTGGCCAAACATGACTCTAATTTGGCCAAACATAGTTCATTTTAATGTCGGTGTGTATATTACTTATACTATACTTTTAGATTTATTAAGCCATTAATTAAACTGTCACATAGTATTTTTTGCAATATATATACATAAAATATATTTTATATTGTTTCATGAATATATTACTTAAAGTTTTGTTACCTTTATGGAATAAATCATTCTCATGCATATTTATAAAAGAAACTTAATTTGTTTAACCGTCTGATTCTTACTTTAATAACATATGATTTACTTGAGCTACATAATCCTTCTCTAATTTTTTAGCATGCTAAAACAATATAATTATTATAATATTTTTTGTTAGTCAATAACATCTTATATTATCAATTGATATACCGTTAAACATATAATATATATTTATCCAAACATGTACATGACACATGGACATATAGTAGTTATGTACTATTAACAGACTCTAATAAATGTTTTTCTTTTCAAAAACCGGTTTATCTAGGTCTTTGTTTTGAATTACAATGCAAAATCTATCAAGTCATATAATTTAAAAACTGAACATAATCAGAATATATTTATAAACAATTACTTTATTGATGTTAACATCAATAAAAGAAACTTAATTTAACGCCTTGGTTCATCCGTGACGGACGAAACATGTTCATCCGTGACGGACGAAGCATTTTCATCCCTGACGGATGAACATGTTTCGTCCATCACGGATGAACATGTTTCGTCCGTCACGGATGAACATGTTTCGTCCGTCACAGATGAACATGCTGATCTGCGACACGATTTTGGAATCGTCATAACGTACTTTTGATTCTCTAGTCCAAACACGCTGAAAATTGGAGGAGTTATAGTTGACATCTTGATCTTTAATCTAACATTGGAATCACTCAATTCGGAGTTACGTAGAAAACGTTATACTTATCCAAAGACGGGACAAAGAAATAGAGATCTCTTAAGCGCCAAGACGGGTACAATAGAATCATGGATCACAATAGGATTACAATGTGCGAGTACAATAACATTTAAGTCGCCTTGCGACCTCGTCTCTTTCTTGTAGAAGAAGGTTCGAACGTCATCAGCTGAGAAACGAATGGAGAAGTATCTCTACTCGCCTTGGTGCTTAAGAGATCTCTATTTCTTTATCCTGCCTTTGGAGAAGTATAACTTTTTCTACGTAACTCCAAATTGAGTGATTCCAACGTTAGATTAAAGATCAAGATGTCAACTATAACTCCTCCAAATTTCAGCGCGTTTGGACTAGGGAATCAAAAGTTATGACGGTTCCAAAATCGTGTCGCAGATCAGAATGTTCATCCGTGACGCACGGATGGGGTTGGTGCGTCACGGACGGTTTACTGTGGTCCGTCACGGACGGAGTGCTTTCGTTCGTCACGGGCGGCTTCATTTGACCCGTGACGGACGAACCGGTGCGTGAAATAACAATTTTGTCGGTGCGTGAAATAGAAATCGTGTAGAAATAAATAACAACAACAACCCTTTGATATTCTTAAACTTAATTATGAATTACAAATGTTACTATAATTTTAATACAATTTAATTTAATATCCAAAACGTGTTTAATTTGCATTTCATGCATATAGGTTTCCATCCATTCATATTCTAACAATTGCTCTACAATAGAAACAAAGACCAAAACTTCCTTTAAGAAAAACAAAGACAAAAGTTAAATACAAATTTAATGAAGGGATATGAAACATACTTAATTTCGGAAGACTTACCATTCTACATGTCACTCATCTCTTTGATTTAGAATCTCATATAAAAAGAAGTGTTAAACCTAACTACCTATTTCCCTAACATGCATATTCTCACACTTCGTTATGTTTGCAATTCTTGATATCACTGTTGCAACATCTAAATTTTGCAGTCATTTTTTCTCTTTTAATTATATGTGTTATGCGCATGAACATCTTTTGTTGATGTTTAGTTGATGATACTTATTTTGTTTGCAGGTTTGAGATTATGGTCAAATGTTCAAGGCAACTAAGTTATTGCAAATGTGTATCTCTACAATGATCGATCTATTCGATGGCATGCATATTGAGGGTCAATGAACTTTTAAAGAGAACCGTAATACTTTTCTAGGATATTGTAAGTTTCCATCTTTTTTATTTTCTCCAAAACTTTGTGAATCAGTATCATGATTGATATTATAAGAACTTTGATGAAAAAATGATATTTAAAATATTAGGACTTAAATGATATTAAAAATATCAGGGTTTAGTTATATTGTTGCTTTCATAATTGAGGGAACAACAAGTTTCCAATTCATAAATTTATTAGATAAAATATTCTCTAATTTTCATTTACTTTCAAATCTTGATCAATTTTTTCAATAAAATAGAATAATATGAATTCATCAGCCGACAAGATTTTGGTCCTTCAAAACCCTTAAGAATAGTAGGTGTTATTTATGAAAAGTCCATATAACATATATAGTACGTATTAGATTAATACAAAGATTATTTTATATATATGTATAAAATTTGGCGCATACATAAATATGATATGCATGTTTTGAGAAGTTTGCTACTAAACGTACATTACATTGATTTACGATAATATAGTAGCTAGAATGAATTCAACATAAAATAAATTTTGCAATCTACTAAACTACGTTCTTTTACATTTACATGTAAATAATATGAGTATAACTACGATTTCCTGCACAAGCATATAATTTACATTTCATAGGTATGCAATTAGAATATATTTGTTTTATGATGATTAAGTACTGTAACAATAATATTCTATAATATAATTTAACTGGATATATAATACATAAAAAATATAGTGAAAAGTTCACTTTGTAATTTAAAGAACTTATAACATATATAGGAAAACGTTTTGGAGTAAAGTAATGAAGACTCATTAAAAGTCTACATATTGCACATCTATCTACAATCTCTCTATAATCATATAAATCTTCTATTTTCTATAAACATCAATGTACATCCATTAAACCTAAAAATTTATCAATTAATGACTCAATTATTCTACCAAAATAATAATTTTAGTGATTCTAATTCTAACAATATAGATATTTCTAGCAAAATATTCATGTGAATCCATCTATATAATTCTAATTCTAATTGTAACCGCTAAATCACAAGGTAGATACGTTTAATAGAGCTAAATTACAAAAAATAGAGTATTTCGGTAATCAATGTTCCATTTATATCTTTGGCGAAATTAAAAGGTTAGAAGGAAATTAAAGATTAACGGATGGAGTGCATAATACATAATATATAAGTATGAAGTATATCACACTGAAATACTATTTTAAATATAATGAATACTGGTTGCACACATTGATTTCATGATAATTTTTATATTAAAATCAAAATAAAAGCATTAGTTTTGCTTGACTCTGTAAAATCAAAATATAAGCATTATTATTGCTTGAAGTTGTAAAATCATAATAAAAGCTAACTCTTCAATATCCTTACGTACACTTTTGAGGAAGAACAAAACGCTTAACTCTTCATTGTCAGTACGTTACATATATGTGACTTGAATTGGTTGTTTATAGCCATAATTAATATGCTCATAATCCCTCCAATTAAATAGGTGACATAGAGCATTCGTTTCAATTTTTAGTTGAACAAAGGAACAATTTAAAAAATGAATAGTTCTCAACTTGAAAGCCTATACAATGTCTTTCTATTCTATGTCCTAAGGGTACATGATAAGAATCCGAAATTAGAAACTATAAACCCTAAAATGGAAAAATAAATCCGTCACAACAAAGTTTAAATAAATCTTAATTAAAACTCTACTAAATCTTTCTAAAGATGGATGTTTATCCTATGCCTGACATATGTTAGAAAAATCGATATTATATATGAGCACTGAATTGTTTAAAGAATTTTTCTGACCTATGCCCTTAGAGCATATGATAAGCATCCATGTTTAGAAAGATTTTGTAGATTTTTAATTAGGATTCTATTAAACTTTTTTATGACGTGTTTATCATTTCCATTTTAGGATTCTATTTTTAATCAGGATTCTATTAAAAGGTAAAAAGAAGTGTATACGTTCCTTTTATTATTATTTACAAAATTGGTTTATGTACAAAGATTTTATGTTATCTTAATATTTTAATGTCAAATTTATCAATGCACTTTATTTAGCCAAGTTAATATTGATAATAATGTTATTTAATTTTAAAAGTTATAATATTATTTATAACTAAATTTGATGATAATATAAATTTTAAATTCATAGACGTATGTACCGATCATTAAACAAATCACAAACATATAAGCACTAACTTAATATCAAACCTAAAAATATTAATATTTATTTATATTGTATTACCCGGGTTTGTAAATAATATTAATAATTTATCATTGTTGTTAAAAATATAATATTATAGGAAGTTAATAATAATATATTTGCCAAATAGCGACTTCTCATTTTCTCAAACCTAAAACGTTAAATTAAATCGTAGAAGGATTATGGTATCTTCATTTACAAACACTATCAATACTTATTTTGTGAACAAAAACAGCAGCATATGAGCATAAACAATATTAAAATTACTAATATCAATTTAAAAAAGATTTTATTAATTTAAATTTTTAATAAATAAATAACTAATTTGATTTGATCACCCAAACTTAACATCAATAATTCTAATTTCATAAAAAATATAATGTCAATTAAGCCTAATGCAAAATTCCTTCACATATATATCCTAAAAAATAACTATATATATATATATATATTATTCAAGCAATTACAAAAGTAACGCCCCATTTTAGATGGGTTTTGTTGTTTAAGGTTATTCATGTTGGTGTCCCATGATTAAGTTTTTCCTGTTGGTGTCCCCGAGTTTAAGGTTATTCTTGTTGGTGTCCCACGATTAAGTTTTTTCTATGGTACCCCTAAGGTTTTGGTTTGTTTGTTTTGTAACCAAAACTTTTCATATTTGTATCATTTTGGTTCGAATTGATCAAATCGAAGCTCATCATTATGTTTATTGACCTCAACTTAGTAGGATTCGACTCCTAAAACAATCAAATCCATACTCGAACCATTCCGATTTGAATTCTTAAGGTTGGAAGCGGGTTGTTGCTTCAGAATTTAAATCGACATGGTTCAGACATGGATTTGGATATTTTAGGAGTCAAATCTTACTAGTTTGAGGGTGAGGAACACAATGGTGGACTTGGATTTAATCAATTTGAAATGGAATGGTACAAACACGAAAAAGTTTGGTTACGAAGCAAACAAACCCAAACCTTAGGGGCACCAACCGGAAAAAAACTTAATCGCGAAACACCAACAGGAATAACCCTAAACTCAGGGGTACCAACAAGAATTTCCCAATTATTTATCATTAATTATACCACCATGACAAATAGAATATCATTTAAGCTTAATTCAAATTTCTTTCATTTACCGTTAAAGTGAGTATATATATTTGTACAACTTGAAGAGATGCAACTCCATTTACGTGTAGTGTGTACATGCTTCCCTTCTAGCCTTCATATATCCACAATTTCTATAGAGATTTGCAAATCTCATTTCTAAGATGTACGAGTTTACAATATAAAAGATGTGACTCAAAATTTGAAGGTATATATTTAAATATTGTAATCATATTTTATTATTATTACTTTCGGTCACTTTTTTGTTTTGCATCTTCTTCTTATAATTCTATACATATGTATAGTTTTTTGTATGTTTCATTCAAAAAAAATTCATTATCTTATTTGAATATCTATGTTTGATGCTGTATGATCAAGGTTGTTATGTTCTACCTCTTTTGATTTATGATTTTTCCGCATTGTATTCATATAGCTCTATTTATGTTTGTCTCAATGTTCTACATACTTTTGAGGAGGTTTGTTTCTTATATTTGAATAATTCAAAGATTAATTTGTTGGTTTGTTTTACAAAAGTTTAACAAGATATGTATAAATATAAATCCATAATTACATTAGTTGTGTGCAAGTCTTATAACAATGCATATTATGAATACTTATATCTTTTATAGTAAGTAAATAAATAGTATAATTCTTTGGACAAATTGTTTGGGGGCAGATTTAAGCCTTTTCCACATCCGTACAATTATAAATAATACCCACTTAACTTTAATTAATATTAAAAAGAAAAATATTCAATGATATTATAAAACATAAAAAGAATGGTTATGTGATTTTGTGTTGTTTTTATAATACATAGATGATATGTAATTATGCATGACACAAACATTAATAGATTACTTCAATATTTACATTTCATTATAGTTAAAAATGTTTGGTTTTGGAAAAATATAAACATATCACATGTGACATGTAGCAAAAGGTTGAATGTCTTCCACATTATCCTTTTTCTTTTTTATAAATGAAAATAGATAAAACAAATCTACTTATTTAATTGGAAAAATAACATAAATAAGTTAAATATTAAATATATAATTTAATATTAAACTTATTTTTACAAATAATATATATTAAAAAAATCAATAATAAAAATCTCGTGCGTAGCACAAGTACAACCACTTTAAAAATGAGAATGATTTAACTATCGTAATAAAAAAGAACTTAATTTCAAAAGAATAAGTTATCAAAGTTGACTTTCTTAGATATTTTAACACATTGAAAATATCGACATCTAACATTATTTTGTATTACAATAATAAATGGGTAACTATAATCCTCTATATATTTCGCATGATTTAATATCATAGTTGTTACTACAAAAACAACCCAATTAATGGGATATAATGTCAATACTTTAAACAATCTTTTCAAATTTCAATCTCAAATTACTACCATGACATTAAAAGGTAAAATCAATGGCAAACATTCAAATAAAATCTGATTTAATATCATAGTGATTACTTAAAAAATGGCCCAATTAATGTGATATGATGCCAATATTGAAACAACATTTTCAAATTCTAATTTTAATTTCAAATTATATACTGTTAAAAATTGGCAGGTGTGCCAACGTGCTACTCGATTTGTCTTCTTAGTACGTTTTTCATTCGAATGAAAAACATTTGTATTAATAAACTTGCAAGGAGATGAAAAAGAGCCTATAAGATATAATAACGTATGAAGACTTTTGACCCCAAAAAAAAACGTATGAAGACATATAGTATTGTGAGGTAAAAAATTAAAAGATCAATAATCATTTATGGCTAATAAATAGTCATTTATGGCTAACAAGTCATTTATGGTCAATAACTAGTCACTTATAGTCAATAATTAGTCATTTATGACCAACAAATAGGTGGCAACAAATAGGTCACCATGACCAATAATTAGATCTGAGCAAACGCGGGTCAACCCGTCCGACATAAATGGGCGGATATGGTTATTATATTTAGCCTATTTTGTTCGGATAGTCCGGTCCGTCCGTTTATATGGGCGGGATATGGACATTGATAATATCCCATTTAGCCCAGATAGCCCGTCCGGAAGTCCGAATTAATTTTTAAAAATAAATGAAAATAAACATATTTTTGTACATAATAAAATTCATAAAATTATTATATAAATTAAATAAATATTTATACCCTAAACAACCTAATATTTATACCCACAAGACACTTAAAATTGGCGATGTTGGTTATGACGAGTTTGAGGACGAAGAAGATTCAACTAATGTGTGATGTATGCACTACGCTAGAGGCAACAAAAAGAGACAATCAGCTCCATTTTCTTTTGCAATTTGCTTAATTGTGTAATGTCGTGTTATTTTGTGTGAAATTTGTTATGACAAGTTTGTAACAATACCTATGTTTATCGTTTGTAATAATAGACATTTTTTTATGGATATTGTGAGTTAAATTTTATTTGCTATGTTTCATTTTATGACAGATTTGTCTTGTCTCGCGGACTAAATGGGACCCGCGGGCTACCCGGGTCCGGATGTCCGGGCGGATTCGGGAAGCCTCCCCAGCCCGTTTTCTTGACTTGCCCGGATCCGGCCCGTCCATCCGAGCATGATTTTTGTCCAAAGCCCGGCCCGATTCCCGCCCAGATCCAGGTTTGATCAGGTCTACCAATAACTAGCCACTTATGTCTGATAAATAGTCACTTATCGCCAACAAATAGTCTAAAGGGCCACGAATTAACCACTTGTGGCCAACTACAAGCCTTCGGGCTACAGGGACGCAAGCTGACAGTAAGCCTTCGGGCCATAAGGGCACGAGCTGCCATCAATCTTCATTATGTTAGCCTTCGGGCCGCAGAAGCACAAGCTGCTTGATTCTCTATTAGCTTGAGGGCCTAAAAGTACTAGTTGTTGATTTCTATATTAGCTTGATGGCTAGAAACCACAAGTTTTTTTTGTGTGGAAATGATAAATTATATTTCCAAGGGGAATTAAAAACCTCGGTGTGGTGATTTACAAAAGCTAAAATAAATCTAAAGTGCAATATGACTCAAGGCATTAACATCACGGGCAAGCCAAAACGAGCTGAGCATGCTAGACTGACGATCCAAGAAAGCACGGATCATGCACGTCGCTATGTAAAATAATGATAGGTAACATCTAAGCCCAATCCGGATGAAATATTACAACAATTAGCATCCTCAACCACGATTGGTGTTTAAGGAAGATGGACATTTATGGAGGTAAAAATTAGAAAGTTAATTTCAATTTATTATTAATATTCCAACCTCATTTAACAAGCAAGGGCCCATTAAAAGACTTCCATGAAGAAAAAGAGATATTTAATGCTCTTTTCCAACCCTCGTTCAATCATCTCTGAAAAACCATAGCCCTCGTTCTCATTAATATTGGATGGATCTGATTTGAGCATCGGAGGTGAAACGGGAAACAAGCCTGCCTTTAGCCTTTTTCTATATTCGCAGGGCACTAGAAAGGGAATCCAAAAAATCGAAGTTCGTTAGAATTGCGAGTTCTCGTCATCATCAATAATTTATTACTCTGACCAAAAAATAAATAAATTATTACGGTACACAAATATAATTAATGTCATGAATTTGGTCACGTATAAAAAAGGAAGTTTATGATATTTTTCTGTTTTTACTAATCATAAATCATATTCCATAAATGCATTCTGCATTATATATATATATATATATATATATTCATCCACGATCCACCCTACTGCAACAACCACATTTGAAGCTAGAACTACAACAAACTTTCTAGATATGGGTCTCATTTGTCACCTTAGAAGCACACTCATGTTATTGTTGTGTTTATTCGTGTTCCGTTTCTACGAGGTTCATGCACAACCAAACGTTTTCAATCTGATAAAGTACGGCGGAGTCGCTAGCACAACGTTCGACAATAGCAAGGTATCCTTGTTCTGGTCGCGTTACGACTATAGTTAAAATTATGAACTCGTATAGTTAAAATTATGATTTATAATGCTTCTAGTTAAAGCGCTTTTTGACATATTAGTACTATTTGGGGGCGTTTTGAATTTGTGGCAGGCGATGATTAAAGCATGGAACGATGCATGCAAATGGGTGGGGAAAGGCGAAGCACAGATTGTGATTCCACGAGGGAAATACTTCATGAATCCCGTGCAGCTAAGTGGGCCGTGTAAAAGCCCAATTAAGTTCATCAATATGGGCCATCTGCAGGCTCCTACCGGCCCAACAATGGTGGGTTACTGGATTGATTTCCGTTATCTTGACGGATTAACAATTATCGGTGGTTCTTTCCATGGTCAAGGCCAGACAGCTTGGGATCGTCCTCAACAAACCGCTCCTAACCATGCCGTGAGTCAATTAATTTTCATCAGTTTTACCTTTTAAACAAGAATATTATATTCAACGCCTGCAATTCTTAATTTGTTACCATTTTGAGCCTAATTATTAGACGATTAGTTAAAATGGAATTTCATTGAATTCTCTCTCAGAAAGACAAATAGGTTACTAGTAAAATTCTGCTAAAAAAGGGTACTAGTAAATTGGTTATCAAACATACCTTAATTAATAAATCTAATAACACTTGTACGTACCTATAATGTTGTATACAAAATATTATACGTCTAAATAACGTGCACAATACTTTCACTTATATACATTATTTATTACACGCCCTATTAATACTAGCATATGACGTCCATGCCACATGATTGAATTTATTAAATGTTTTTAATAATATGATAATAATATCAACCAAGTTAGATATATTTTGTGAAACTATAAGAAAGACATAATTGAAAAGGTTTACGGTTTATCACACTTGTCCAAATAGTAAAAAAAAAATAGCTATAAGATACAGGTTTAATGTCAGCTAAATGATCCAAACAATCTAACTACTTACCTTACTCGGCAATATTTAAAATATCATCACTTTACATCCCATCCCAAATCGCTGAATGTATTCTAATGTTTTTCAAATACCTATCTTCTTTGGGATGATATACTTGACTATAGATCTTTATGGTTAATTAAAACATACTCTTAATATAGACAGTGATGTCTTATGCTTATATAGTACAAAGGCGCGCATAGGTTTTATGCAAAGTGACGTGGATTAGACATTTAGAACTAGGGTGCTTTCTATTTTTGCAATTTAATTGCTCTTATCGATCTCTTTTTAGCACTTATTTCCATGAATTACATAATTAATAATCTGAGCTTGTTTTTTGCACGGAAGCTACTGAGCCTAGCCTTTGTAAACAACACAAACATCCAAAGGGTAAAGCTGATCAACAGCAAGAAGACCCACATCAGCATCTTCTCCTGCAACAACGTGGCAATCGTGCGGTCGTCGATCTCCGCGCCAGAGACAAGCCCTAACACCGACGGCATCAAGATGGCCATCTCATCCTCCATCCGGATATTAGACACCACCATAGCGTCAGGCGACGACTGCGTGGCCATCCTCAACGGGACCAGCAACCTCAACGTGACCCGGGTCTGGTGCGGGCCCGGCCACGGGGTCAGCATCGGGGGCATGGGGGGCACGCCGGGGGAGAACGTCAAGCAGATCACCGTCACTAACTGCACCTTCTCCAGGACGCTTAACGGCGTTAGGATCAAGACGTGGGCCAGCTCTAACCCGGGGATTTGCTCGGGCGTTACGTTTGAGGATATTATCATGGACCGCGCTTTTAATCCCATCATCATTGATCAGAACTATTGCCCTCCCAGAACTTGTCCCAAGGTACGTACACATTCCACCTATTTAATAAATAATTCTTTCTCTACACATACATATACAACTGTTGCAAATTAGGGGCACTCTTACAATACATTCTCATTTTCTACAACATTTGTGTATATATATATATATATATATATATAGATGGATGAATTAATGTGTACATGCATGTGTAAATGGTAAATGTGCAGGGAGATTCGCACGTGCAAATACAAGGGGTGAAGTTCATAAACATAAACGGGACGTCGGCGACGAAGGAGGCGATAAATCTGCAGTGCAGCGGCAGCAACCCATGCAAGGACGTGATGCTGATAAATATAGAGCTCGGCTACGTGGGCCCGGGTGGTGGGCCCGCCACTGAGGCTTGCACCAACGTCGAGGGCATTTCTACTCGTGTCCGTATTCCTGGTTCTTGTATTTCCAAATTAGTTTAATTAAGTTTCAACCGAAAAAGAAATAGTTTAATTAAGCCCGGATTAGATCGGATGCATCCTATACATGCACCATACCTTAAATTAACTAGGCATGCATGGTGATGTAATCTAGTTTTAATCTATATCCTAATCTCAGCTCAGATTTTACTATACTACTTCTTCTTATATCAATATATACATTACCATGACTACCACTACGAGTACACCTATTAAACGAGTCGGGTTCGGATTTAAACACATTGACTTGGGTCATTTGCGAGTTAAAATTTACGGGTCGATTGTAGGTCAGATCGTTACATGTCGGGTATGAGTTCGAGTCGACTCAACCGGTTAATAGCGTCATGTCAAATTTTTTTAAAGTTAGTAATAATATTTTAATTAAATAAGAAATCAAAAAATTATTACTATATATATATCATAATATTCAATATAAAAAATATAAAAACATTTATAATGACTCCATACATTTTTGGGTGGAGTGTATATGTTTGATTTACATACTTAACTTTTTCAATTGTCACATACGACTATAGATCGAATGACATTTGTCAACTTATATAACAATACAAACACATCAGCTTATCTATATTAACATTATCGGTCTTTCTTTACATTTATATACTCCAAAACTTAAGTTAATAATAATAGTTTTGAAAACTATATTATAAAAAAGTTTAACCCGTTTACATAAAAATAAATTATTAATATTTAACAAATCTTTCCACCTCCTTTCTAAAAAATAAAAATAATCTTTTCACATTAAGCCGATTACCCTATGACATAGATATAATTTTCTATGTAGTTTATAGTTAGATTTACTCAATTCCTAATATCTTAATCTATATATAACCTGTAAATATATTTACAAAAACATATAAAAAAACATCGGTAAAAAAGACACGTCAATAAAAGAAATATAGTTTACATATTTCACGATCTAGTCCAGCTAGTTATAAGGTGTACCGGGTACATACTTACGTTCATGTATCACGTACGATGATCTGTTTTCAAACTTATGTATCGTCACTATACATGCTAGTGGGCAATCAATAACCATCACACAAGGTGTACTAAACTATGTGAGAAAATATTTTTTTTAATAGTTATCATAATATTAGGGCATTAGCCTTTTTATACCATGTGAGAAAATCTAACATAATGACTCAATTTCTTATACTCTCCGTAAGTGTTATTTTAGCTTTTATTTTTTGTTAAAAAATATTTATCATAGTAAATTTTAAAATAACGATTTATTGATGAATTACGATATATATTATTGAAAATTTTATATAAATTGATATAATATATGTAAATTCTCTTTATTCAGTGGTTAAAATGTGATAAATAGTTATTATATTATAAAATTTTAAAAACAATTATAGTATTTAGATTAATAAATATATTTTTTAATAGTTGTATAATTAAAGAATATAAAACTTATTTCTTACGAAATGGATTATACTATATATAATCATACATGCATATATATCAAAATAATAATTAAAGAGAATGAATTCTTATTTATCCAGGCCTGAACTCGATCAGAATTAGCATAAATTTACAAAAACGCATTTAGCCTATCACTTTCGCTAATGTACACCCAAGATCTTCTAGCCATATCCATCTATATAATATATAGCCTTTACAAACTATAGTCCACACTTAACTAAATCATATATAAGAGTAATTTGATAATGGTGAGAATCAACCCTCTAGTCTTCACCGCAACACGGCACGAGCCGGGGGCCATACCTTACGAGCTCAATGCATTTAGAATTTATTGTATTTATATAAAATAACCAATTAATTAAACTGAATCGAAATCTTAAAATATGTAAACCGAGTAAACAAATCATACCCAACCCGCCTACGTAGAACTCTAGGATAATGTTTAGCAAAGAACGGGCTTGGGCCTTCCTAAGCCCAATCGAAAAGGGCTTGCATCAAATCATGGGAAATCCAAGAAATGAACTGGAAGGACTTTATAATAGTTTCTGTTGGTTTGATTTGGTTTGGTTTTGAATAAAAAAGATAGCCACAAATAAAATAAAATAAAATAAAATAAAATAATTTCAGAAACAAAAGGGAACCGACTTGATAAACTTGTTGTCTTGTACAAATTATTCAGGATAGAGATGTAGTTGAAGAGGAGAAAGGGAAGTTAGTGAGATGCAAGATGTGAAGGAAGCCAGGTTGAGAAGTCCAAGTGTACACGTGTCAGTTGCGGCGCATGCCTTCACCCAAGTGTCACCCACTCTCTTCACTCATGCATCATATCATATCACATATGTTTTCACCACTTCTTCTGACTTTCATCATCCATCTTCCATTTTCATATGATCTCGTTGCGCTCTTAGTACGAAGCCTTGCTTGATCTTCCTTTTTGTGTCCTGTATATATATATAAGAAGAAGAAAAGGGCGTTATCCAATTAGTTGGGTAGTAGTGTGTACGTAGTTTGTTGATCGGAGATGCCGTCCCGGAATTACGCGTTCGGGAGGCCGGAGGAGGCGACGCATCCCGACTCCATGAGAGCCACCTTGGCTGAGTTCCTCTCCACCTTCGTCTTCGTCTTCGCCGGCGAAGGCTCCCTCCTTTCCGTCGGTACGTCCTTTCTTCACTTCTATTTGTCCTCATGCACAATTAATTAATTGATGTTTTCTAGACAATTAATTGATATTAATGAATTATCTTAAAAAACAGTGTCAAACTCTATAAAAGCAAATCTAATTTAACTAATGTTAGAGACAGTCAAGTTTGGCTAGAGATAGCATAACATCTCGTGATGAGTTCGATTTCCCAACATGCAGTAGTCTAATTCATTTGATACTAGGATGTTTATTTTTGGATCAAACCGGAAATTACAGTTCCGGACCAGACCGTATATGTAGCGGTGCGGTCCAAGATCCAAGATTTTCCTACTTTGCGTCCGGTCTAGTACGTAAATTAATTGACCCTAATATGATTTTATTATAACTTATTTAACCCTAAGTCTTAAGAAACCTTCTAATTCCAATTAGAGTCCGATCTAGATTTGGATCATAAAAAATCAAACGGTCTATTACGGTCCAAGTGCCAGTCCGGACCGTTTGAACATCCCTATTTGATACTCTTGCATTGCATGCGCCCTATTTCAATGTTTTATAAAATTAGTGATGGGCTTTTTTATTATTAACTAAGTTCATACAAAGTTTCAACTCGTTAAATGTAGTTTATATTTTATTTTAATTGGTGCATGGTGGGATTAATATATTCAGGGAAGCTGTACAAAGATGTGGCCCCGCTGGGGGCGGCGTCGTTGGTGTTGATAGCGCTGGCGCACGGGTTCTCGCTCTTTGCGGCGGTGGCGGCGAGCATGAACGTGTCGGGAGGCCACGTGAACCCGGCAGTGACGTTCGGGGCGCTGGTGGGAGGCCGGATTTCGGTGATCCGAGCCATCTACTACTGGATCGCTCAGCTGCTCGGCGCCGTCGTTGCTTGTGCCCTCTTGAGGCTGTCCACCGACGGCATGGTATGTGTATATTGCCAAAATAAATAAATTATGTTTCTATAATTTTGGAACTTATTATGCTTTTATGTCTGAATTTATGTGTATACGCTTGAAATTGTTTCATACGTACAACTTTTGACATTGAATCCGTACTTGATATATACTACCACTAACTATATAGTATGTGTACTTGTGAATTCATATTTATGCTTGCTTTTTAAGTGGTAGAGGTAGATTTTAATACTAATTAGTAGCATTTTTGCTCCTTAAAGTATAAGGTTGTTTGACAACTAGGGTAAAGGTAGATTTTAAAATTTATGGTCTGTTTGGATTTCCTTGCATTATCTTACATTAAAGTATTGTCACTTTAATGCAAGATAATGAAATTTAATGTATTATTTCGAAAATCCAAATAAATTGTTAGTAGCGTTTAAAATGCTAGTTTTTCAATGCTATTTTTACTTGCGTTTTGAAATGTTGATAAGTTACTCATATTTTTTTCCCTTTTCCTACCTTGAATTTTCAGAGACCAGTGGGATTCAGAGTGGCTTATGGAGAGGGCAACGTAAACGCCCTTCTCCTAGAGATAATCTTGACATACGGTCTCGTGTACACAGTCTATGCTACCGCCATCGACCCCAAACGTGGAAGCTTGGGGACCATGGCTCCTTTGGCAATCGGGCTGATCGTTGCAGCAAACATACTAGTTGGCGGCCCATTTGACGGGGCGTCCATGAACCCAGCAAGAGCATTCGGGCCAGCCCTCGTGGGCTGGAGATGGTACAACCACTGGATCTACTGGGTTGGGCCACTCATCGGCGGTGGACTAGCCGGGCTGATGTACGAGTTCATGGTGATCCCGGCTGAGGCGCCGCACACCCACCAGCCCTTGGCTCCAGAAGACTACTAGTGGGATGTGTTTGTTTGCTGAACTGTTTCGTTGCCTCTCTGGTCTTTCGCTTCTTTGGTAATTTTGGTGTTATGGTCTCTATGAGTTGCTGTTGAATAAACAAACTTCATCTGAATTTTAGTGCTGTGCATGTAATGTACCAGGATCGGCAGAAAATGTTTCTTTTTTACTGAAATAATTACCTGGTTTTGTCTTTTATTCTACTTGTTATTGTATTGTTTAGCCAAGTAGTTTTCTTTTGGAAAATTTACTGAAAGCAGTATTATCAAATCTAAATGACAGAATACACCTAACATCACACTGCCAAGCACTTTCAAAAACCCTAACATCACACTGCCAGAAGTTTGAGGTTCATTTTAGTCCTTTATTTAGCAAGGATTTTAATCTTCTTCAGCATTGTGAACATAATCAGACTGAAAAACGTCCACTTCAATCAACTGACATTTCCAACAGCTGAGCAGAATGCGTACCAAAATCACGCAAGTACAACTGATACAAGACATGTAGAGATAATAACTTCAAAAAGATCAAACCGCTGATTTTTGTTTCCCTGGAAAGCCAAGGATCACAGTCATACAAATCGTGCAGAAAGGAAATAGATGCAGATGTTCAAAACATAAAATGTGTCACATTCCTTGTCCAAGGAGAATCAAAAGCTTATATAAGAAAAAGAGTTTGAAGTCACGGCATAGCAGAACAGTGCATAATAGGTGTGTCAAAGGTTTCAGCAATAGAACATGACCCTCTTGACATTGTCCCTTAGAGCCGGGAGCGGCCGAACCGCAGCATTTGCAGCTGTTGCCCGAGAGCTTCGTCCACCCTGTGGGCCAGGCCCACCACGAGCAGAAGCCGCTCCACTAGTCATGGACCCACTGTCGGATGTCTCTGGTTCCATGTAAAACCGCGCACGGAAGGCTGCCAGATGAGCATAATAAGCAGGCGGCACTACAAAACCATTACAAGCAAAGCTCAAGTTAGTTATACCCCACCAGGCTACAAGCTCTTCGGCCTAGGATCAGTCTAGAAGTTGTCATTTAAATATACATCGCTTTAAATTTTGAAGCCCACAGAAGTAGCAACATGCAGTTTCTGCCCACAAAATGGTGTGAAGCAAATGCAGGGACGTGCCAATGAGAAAGGGAGAGTGAAAAGAAACTAACCGATAGAAACTGAGCGAGTACACCTAGCATACCTGGAAGAAATAAAGACTTAATTAGCTTTAGAATCACACCTCTCCTTGGAAACAGATTTGAGGAAATTACAGAATAAACTTCAACAAATACTAGTAACTAGTATAGAAAAAAAATCATAGCTTTAAAATTTGGATGAGGATCAGTCAACAAGTTGCAAATAAACAAGGTTTTACATAATCAAATACTTGTATGGTAGAGTTTTGGACACTGAAACACTGCATTCATATCTTGTTGGTAACTGTATTGATAATCATCTGTTGCCAATCTGGTTAACTTGAAAGTCTATTTAAAAACTTCCACTACAAATTTGCAACTTACAAAGGATGATTCCAAATTGAAAGTTCTCTAGAAAATGCATCTTACTCCAAAAGAAACTATACGTAGTACTATTAAAGAAAGATGACATAGGTTAGACCAAAGGATAAAAAGGGCCACAACTTTTCCCATTCAAGGGTCATGCACTCATACTCCTACACTAACACATTGAATTATTAATCCAAACATTGAAAAATATACATTTTAAATAGAAGAGAACATACGTGTAACAGAGATTATTTGTAAGAGACTGCAGATCATCAGCCGAGAAGTTGTTTTCATCCCATAAAACATGATAATGAGCAGGCCTACTCGTTCCCTGATGTTTGGACACAAAGACAAACATAAATCAAAACTAGGAAACACTTAACAGGCATGCATAGATCATGTTCGTAGGCTCAGGAATATGGAGAAGATGAGAAAGAATTCATACCTGGATTCCAGCATGACTGCACAAGTAAAAGTCAAACTCTGTTGGATGGCAAATCTTGGAGTCGACAACTGTGCCTGCACATATAACCGAGAAACTTCAAATCAAAGAAACTAGATTATACCAATAAAAATTCTAGTGGCAGAATATAACAAGCATACCTGGCAGAATATTTCCACTTCTGTCAACTGCATTGCGATCATTATGGTTATTGGCAAATAATCTGGTATGATGACGCTTCTGAACCACAACAAAGGTCACAGGAGGCTGATAATTTGGTTCCAAGGAAGCACATGCCTAAAGCAGGAGGAAAACACAGAAGTTTTGAGTAAAAAATGGTAATGGTAAAGCTCAACAATGCTCTACTCTAAATCAATATATAATAATTTCATTACAAATAACATTACCTTGCGAATAGCATCAAGCTCATACAGCAAAACTTGATAAAATTGACCCTCACTCACTCCATCTCTGCATGTGAAGAAATATGCAATTAATCCTTTATGCAACAGTGAATTATCAACTAAACAGCTAGGGCATACCTGTAAAATATTATACGTTTAGGCTTAAAGCCAGTAGATCTACGGAATGATACCAGCAGTTCCCTGAATTACAACCAAAGACCACAAAAATTATAAAAAAAATATCATTCCACCAGGAAAGGTTTTTATCATAGAAAAGCTATAGCATACTTTATCATTCCACCAGAAACTGGCCCACGAGCAGGGTCATGCCAGGTCTTGTAAAGATCTTGAATAAGCTCCTGGCGGTGGGCTTGTGCAGAAACCAAACCAGCATATTTTGTAACTTCTGGCCAGTCTTGAGAGGCAACAACCTGAAGAGCAAGTGTGAAAGAGTTACATTAATACACAGGAAATCAAGAGACTTACTTTACTGAGGATATGATTTAATTAGGTAGTGGACATACAGCTGCAATGGATGGACTAGAATCTTCTCCTGGATGAGGATGGGTAACATCAGCACCAAAGATAATAGTAGGTTCGTCACTGACCAGAGGTATGCGTCTTGACAGTGCATCAACAAGCACAGTATTTCTACCACCAACCTTCACATTGATCTTCAGAGCAACATTTGCAAGATATTGCTTGCTCATCTTGAAGACATGTTTTGTCAAGCAGCACTGGGAAACAATGCCAAGCTCTGTCTCACAAATCCTCTTCAAATCACCTGTGAGAAGTTAACAGATAAGTTTCCATGTACTTAGAAAGTATCCAAAGCCTACACAAAATTATGCATACCATATAGTGACCCATTGTTATCAGGGAGAACAACAATAAGCAAGTCAAGTTCTCTCTTCTGAGGTTGCAGTTTAGTCATGGCATCATGATATCGAGTTTTAAGAGCCCTCTCGATCTGATCAGGGCGAGCACTAAGGACAGGGAGTACCGGTTCAGGATTGTACACCTGAAAATAATACATTGAATAGTGACTTTACAAGTTCCACGATAACATGTACCAAACAGCCAACAGGTTTTATGCCCTTAATAGTAACTTATAACAGATCAACATGTAACAAGAAAACACAATTTCTGCTTCATTGGAGAAAAATGAAGTACAAAATTCACAGAACTAAATATATAATCCAAATCTCTTCACATACCATGCCCGAAATATGACACATCTGTGCAAGCTCGGAGCAAAAACCACGAGCAACAGTGTCTTGGACATTACGTGAAAAGTTGATACACATCCAATTATTCACCGTACCACCATTAACCATTTTCTGCATGAAGTATACACAAAAATGTTATTAATTGACATGAACAAAACTGTAAGTTGTTCCACAGTACTCGCTACAAACTAATCAAATTGAATAATATATTCTACATACAACTGCATGTTGCTAGTAGACAAACATGCTTTTAGAGGGGAAAGATACCAATTTAAGTAGAAGGGAATACAGTGTTCAATTTTCTTTACCTTGTTCATCATGTTCCACTGGCCAACTTGAGGGAGGCAATTCTTTTCCCTGCCACTATCATGGTATTTAAGCTGTACAGCAAAGAAAGAACCATATTTTTTAGCACTCGACATCAAACTCGAGTCATAAATAACAATAAAAGAATACTCTCATTGTCGAAAGGCAAAATACACACCCATGGAGGAGGCAAGACACGTGCTTCCACACTGGCAAGTTTCTCTTCGATTTTGATGCCAAATTCCTGAGCATAGGGGTCTTGATGGTATGCATTATGTCGAACCGTCTGCAATGAAGGTATTTAAAATCAATGTGAGAGTAAATAGCTTTCAACAGTAGCAACTCAGCATTAACCAGGTGAAGAATTTTGTAACATGGCAAACAGTACAGGAAAATATCAACATAAAAACTACCACGATAGGCAAGTAAATATTTAAATGAGATAAGTATTACACAACATAATCATTGAACTCAAGATCTCAATGAATTTATTTGCTCACTAGACCTTATATCCCTTCATTTTATTAACTTGAGCGGCCATGACATTGGACACTAGAAAACGGAAAGGATGAACTCTTGTAGAATAATTAGCAAATATAACTACAGAAGTATTTAAAAGGAACTAAAAAAATTCAACTCATGTTTCTTCTCTATGTAAATGAACTCTACTGCATATTCTTTTATGTTCTCCTAGTCCACATCTATATTCCTATCCATTTGTTTCTACTGTCATTCTTCCCAGTTCTCCCTCTCCACCACTTTCCATAGCTGCATGCCCCCTCAATCTCAAATTAAACGCCTTTGCTAACGAAGTTCTTCTCTGATAAGAAAACAGCACACCAGAAATGAGAAAGACACAATATTCTCATGAATAACTGTCCTCCACTATTCTAGCTCCATATCAAACAAAAACATCATGACGAAGGCTACCATTACGAAGAGAATCTAAATTATGGAAGCGAGCAACAAAGAGAAGAACATAAATATACAAGACAATGAAAGGCAGACACCGACGCTTCATGGGATTGCACAATATCTCTTTCCATGACATTCTTGACATACTCTAGAGATACCTACTTTACCATATCACTAGTAAAAGAATATTTGTCCTCAAGGCTTAAAAACTAGGGCATCAGCCCCAAAAACCACTTTTCACAAAAGCTGGAGGCTATATGCATGTAGGTACAAATCAGGAGCATTCATGGCAGGTAAAAGAACAGCTATATTAAGAAGACAGCTTACAGAAATTTATAACTATCAAGAAAAAAATCTCCACAATAAGAGACAGATTCAGCATCATAATATGGAAGAAAACATAGGATATTAACTGAATGTCCACAAACTCATTAGACCAAAAGAACAAAGATACAATAGGGTCAAGTACAAACCTGCATTATATCCATCTCCCTGTCACGAGGACGCTGACATGTCACTTTCAGCAAGGCAGTAATCTGCCTTTCATTCAATCTTTTTGAGTATCGCTGTCCCTCTACAATCTTACAAACCTGGGTAATAAATCAGCAATTACACATCAAAAAGATATAAGAAAATGAAGAGAGGCTCCCATTAAGAGTAATCAGTATAATAATTATACCTCCATAGGCAAATAATTAGGGCGCTGCTGGTTGCCAACTTGCAGACAAGGCCAATTTGGGTGTTGAATAACAAAACCATAGGTTTCGAGGAAGTATTGAACCACTGATTTCATCGTACCTCTCTCATCTACAGGGAAACTATAAAAAAAAGAACTTGATGAGTACAAAATTAGATCTCAATCCATGACGCTTCACAAGCAAACTTCAAAGATGCAATAGTGCAGCAATGTATAAATTTATAAAAGGCAGGTACTAGGAACATTAGATACATAATCCAACTAATCCTTACGTAAGCTCGCGGGTAGCCTGTGATGTCAATCCAGATATCCTGTATTTCCTTCGCATATTTCCACGATGTGTGACTTCAACCTTGACCCCTCTTAGAGCCTTCTTTATCTGATAAAACCAGGAAACCTTAAATAAGCATTTAAATTTGCGGTGTATATCTATCAGAAGCCAACAGATAGGAATACATTCAAAAAGTACAAACAAACAGGTATATAAAAAATAAACAGATACAACTACATAAGAAGCCCGCACGGAATATCAAGGTAAAGTTACATAAGCATGAGTTGGTATGAACCTTGACACGATCAGCATCAGACAGAGGCCTTGAAGTAATAACATCCTTATTTAGCAACAGATGTACAAATTCAATCACAGGTAACGGCTCGATGAAGGCAGTTGATGACATATCTGTAGCATTAAGATAAAGTTTAAAAATAGAACACTATTTAATTTGATACCTTCGTGAGAGAGAATATAATCTAATTGAATTGAACTAAGCTTAAGCTCTTTTAACCATATAGTTAGAAATACCAATGTTTAGAGACAACCCCATCTGAGTGGGGCGTATACTCTGGTAAAATCCACGCCAGCTCTCCAAACCCTCTCCTAAAGGTTGTCTCCGCCCTAGATACGGGGAATAGAATGACCGACCAACTGGAGAGTATCTACAGCAACCCAAACAAATCCATTTCATCAAAAAAAACACCAGTAAGTCAGTAAATTTTATAGGAAGTGGCATGAGAATACCTAGAAGTAGGCAGTTCACGCAGCACAATGTCAAGAACTTGGAGAGCCTCCTGAGGTGCATCCGCCTGTCTGCCTTGCAAGAACATGCCCAAATGATGTAGGTCCACCCTTGCAGCTAACTTGATAACAACTTTGAAGTCTCTTTCTCTCCTGGATCATCAAAACACAATCAAGCACTTGTACTTTGAAGGTCTTAACAACATTACAAACACAATAAATAGAGATCACAGTGGAACCTTGGAGCACCAGACCCATCGTCTTCATCTATAAGGGTAATTTTGAACTCTTTTGAAACAAAGGGAAGAGGACCCGCCGTGTAAAGGCTCTTCCTTCCATCATAAGCAGGAAGCCTCTTACCAAGATGAGATTCACGGTACAATTTCACCAGTTGTTCCATCACAGCTCTGTTAACACCCCTTGAAGTGACCTCGGGAATGATAGAAACCTAGATAAAAAGAAATTAAGAGTTGAGAGGCACAAATCAGAGAAGACCAGAAAAACGTTAAAAACCACCAGAATAACAAGATGGATAACTTACATCATACTGGTGCAAATCCTTATCCGGCAACTCAGCAAAGAAGTGATTAGCTTTGACGATACACCTAACACCAGTGCTACCCTTCCCTGGCCTCAGAGGAAACTTCATTCCCTTGCTACTTGTTGGGATAGGTTGGATTGCATGAGTTGTTGGTCCTTCTTGGACACTTAACTGTGTCATCTGTTGAGTGACTTCAGAAGTTCCAGCTTGGTCAGATGGAGAACCAGGACCAGTCTCAGTATGACCTTCGGATGACCCCAAAGTCAAAGCTTGAGGTGGATAAGCACCGGCTGGGTAAGCTGGTGGTGGAGCTTGGTGCAGATCGGGAGTTGGCGATCTCATAGGCCCAGCAGCAGGCCCAGCACCTTGGCCACTGCTCCCGCCACGGCGCTGAGGTGGTGCCCCACCTTGTGGATGTTGAGGTCCCCTGCCTTGGTACTCATAGGGTCCAGCATGTTGACCTTGTTGTGGAGCCATTCCACCACCACGTTGACCTTGTTGAGGTCCACCACCACGTTGACCTCTACCACGTCCACCACCATATCCTCCACCACCACCCTGTTGACCTTGTGGAGCCCAAGCCCTTGGCTGACCACCAGCAGTGTGTTGTGCAGGTTGTTGAGGACCACCTTGGCCTCTTCCACCACCAGCAATGTGTTGTGCTGGTTGTTGCTGCCCACCTTGGCCTCTTCCACCACCAGCACCAGCCTGCTGAGAGTAAGAGCTCTCTCCCTCTCCAGATTGATCGGTTCTCTTCTTCCTCACCATGTTAGCAACTGCTTTACAAGTGATAAAATTAATCAAGCATTTTGTTTTAAGGAAAAAACAACAGAACACATGTAAATGCTTCAGAAACCATTTCGAAATGAAAGTTACAGGGATATACAAGGTCAACTATTTATCCAAACAGAAAAGGAAGAACAGAATCCAACATAACATGTAAACAAAAAGATATTCAAGGTCAAAACAGTAACTCACTAAGCATGAAAAAAATGGAAGACGACCCAAAAGAAACTACACTCACTATCCATGCACTCAGCAATGGGCAACGCAAATTTTCTATAGAATGACAAAGCTAAATCGAATAGCATTTGTTCCAGCATATCAAAAACTTGGAAAAACATATACGAGAACGTCCAACCAGATATGATGATGGCAAGTAAGACAAGCAGCAGTTGACAGAAGAGAAAATGTGCAAGCAGTCGTACCCTAGAAATGGGAGTCGGAATCAGTCAAACAATCATACACAGTTGAAGCACCGATTAGAACAATAACACGAAAGAGGAACACAACATGAGCAAAAAGGCATTCGAAACCCTAAAAAGGACCGAACAGCCCCAATTTCGAAGTTAAAAAAGAACAAACCCTAAAACGAAGCATCAGGAGCCTCCAATCGCTCCAAATCCACATAAAGTCGAACAAAATTCAAGCGGATCTACCTAAAATATATATCACACAAAGAGATCTGACGATCTAAGATCACAGACGTCGCACAAAACAGCGCAGATCCGAACAAAAACAGTAAAATCGTATCATCACACAAAAGAAGTGATCATATACCGTCTCAGAAACGAAGAGCACGTGAAAACGCCTAGGGCAGCCGCTGGAAGAAGCGATTTCGCCTTCTAGAAAGGAGAGAGAAGGAGAAAACAAACAAAAGCGAGCGAATGAGTATTATGAATGAATGAATGTGGGTTTTAATATAATAACAGAGAGAGAGAGAGAAAGACCCAAAAGAGGGGTATCGCTTTGTAGTTGTACTGTACTACTGAGTACCCAGCGTTGGGTGAGAAGGAAATGAATGGCCTCGCCTCGACAGCAGATGTAGTAGCGCCTATCCACTACCACTGCGTTTCCATGTATAAAAAGCAGGTGAGTGGCAAGTGTGAAAATGACCACTCTGTCCCTGTCTCCATGTGAAGACCTTTGTCTTTGTCGTCTTCCCCCCCACTCGAGACTTCGCCTTTTTCTTTCTCTGTAGGATTCGTCTGTTGTTTATGTTCTCCTCGTCATTGGGTGGAGCGTTTGACACAGATTGTTTTGGAATGGATTTTTAGGGTTTCATCACCAAAATCAAACCAAACTTTCTTTTGTTTGCTAGAGAACCAATTATATTGCAATATTAACAATACTTATATTAAAATCAAGACTTCCATTAACTTATTTCCATTCAATCCGTCACAGTCGTTCTACATTCAGACCCAGTTATTTTAATAGGTCTACTTTGTGTACTACATAAATGATATGAAACAAGTGGCAAATTGTTCAAGTGTGTTTGTACGAGTTACATGTTCCAAATCTCACAAGCCAAACAACCACTGCTCATCTTCATTTTGTAAAAAGGACAATTCAATGGGAACACCACTTAACATCTACACTATGAACATCACAAAACACCAGTAAGATATATTTTACATTCAAGACTACTTCAGTTTTATTATCATATGGCATCAAAGGTGATTTGCTGCAACGGTTCAGATGCGTCTTAGAGAGGCTAGCCTCTTCTCGAGGTCCTCGACATCCGATGACTCTGGTCTGCAAACAGAATAGACAATTGATGAGGAGAGTGGTGGTTAGCAGCTCATGCCAATGTCTAGTGACATATCAACAACAAAAACAGTTTAATTTTGAAAGGATCAGAAGTTAAGACCACAATAAAAGGAGTTTAATTTATTTCCTGAATATATATACATTGTGATGTTTCATCAGCACTTCAATTTTGGTCAATAAGCTTACTGGATAGCACTGCTCAATTGCAACCCAGGTTTTACATATTACATGTGCTTGGCAGCATATGTTGGACTTCCAAGTGTTTGGCACTCTAATTTAATGTCAAGGAAACTTACTTGGGATTAGCAACAGTTTGTTGTTGCTTTGTTGCAATTCTTCCTTTGGGAGCTGAGGATAGCTGAGATGCAATATCAACACCAATTTCATCAAGAACCTGCAATGTGGGTCATGGAATATCACATAGAGGAAACATTAGATCATAATTCCTGAAAAAGGAAAACAAGAATGATTTAGGAAGAGATGGGCTATTTCTAGCACCTGGTTTGTGAGCTCTTCTGTCTCTTCTTCAGCCTCATCTTTGTCTAATGTTTCATCAATGGATTCTGACATCATCTCAATCTATTCCAAGACAATAGCACTATTAGCATTGTAAACATATGCAAAATTGCACAAAGGAAACATTCACAAAGAATCAATGGTATTGCACAAGTAACATTATTTAGAGGAATTTTGTTCCACGTATTCTGAAATCTGAACTGCAATTTCGCAGCAGGTAGCAGGGAAGAAAAATAACATTAATCCACAAGTAAAAATTCTGCAATAGCAGAACAATGTAGGCAAAAATCGATACAGCAAATAACAGAGACGATAATGGTGGATCCAAGATACGGCTAATAATAGAGGCAAGTAAATAAAAGTACCAAGTAACAAGCTGTGCACCCGCAACAATTTATCAACTCCACAAAAATTCGCAAATAAAACATATAAGAAATAGTAGATTTACCGTGGTGTCCATCTGGGCAGACTGCTTTTGGAACTCCCGGATCAGTTTAGCTTGTTTAACAGGAGCTAATTGCTGAAAGTAGAATGAAATGAAAGGGGTTATTTGGGTTCTTCATCCATGTACTACCAGGTTTATTTCATTCTCACTTGATACAGTCTTACAGAGTTACAATGTCATGAATTACAATATATGAAAGGATTCTTAGATTCAACAAGCTTAGCTTGTTAAGCAGGAGCCACATGCCAAAAACGGAATGAAACGAAAGGGTTACTTCCATCAAAGTAACTAAGCCTTGATATATTCAGGTCAGGCTCTTCATTAGTATATCAGGTGCAATTCATTCTCATGTATAATCCCAGAAATACAATGTTACTATAGTTATGGTTTTAGAAATAAGTCTTCATATTGTAGAAGACATCATCCACATCAGTAATGTCTGTTTGAATAACCATGTTACTACATACATCATACATATAGGAATAGCTTTAGTCGCACCTGATTTTCTTACAAGGAACCAGTTAGCAAGTTCTACGGAAACACTTGATTTGCTTATAAGGAAACTTGCAAACCTTGTTCATAGCAGTCATAGCTTTAGTTGCACCTTTCATGCCGGTAGAAATTGAAGTACTAGCATACATTGCCTGCTCAAAGAAAAATTTCACTTGCATTAGTAACGATACAAGAAAATATACCGAAAAATGTTTCATGAAAGAAAAATGACCTGCGTATGAGTTGCAACACCCCTAATCTGAGCACGACTGCCTTGCAAATTAACTATATGCTGTCGCAAGCGAACTAGTTGACGGGCTAAAATTCTTGTAGCAGCCTAGGCAACCAAAAAAGCAGAACATGTTACTTTGCAGGAGATCAAAGTTTCTAAATATGGTTAAAAAGTATCAATGTTTTATGAACATTGCATAAACCAAACAGCATGTGAATTATTCATGCAGCTGTAACAGTTTCATATATGGTATGCATAACATGGAATCCACTTGGAGTTTAGCAACAAAGAATTGTAGTTGAATCCAACTTGTCCAAAATGGATAGGTTCACAAGTATTTATTGGGAGATTTAATAGCTGTATGAGATTTAATAGCTGTATGTGAAAACCATGATTAGCTTGTGGGAAAAGGGTTGCTTATACAAGTAGGTTGTGGTATGGTTTTGTATTGGTCATCAAGATATCTGATAATGGAAGTTCAGGCATGCACTTGCCTCATTTCCACTTTTAGCCTCCTTCTTGATCTCGGCTACTAACTTTTTCTCCTGCAATTCCATGAATTCAATAACTTAAATACCCTAGGGAAATCGTTGACATAATTGATAATTCACATGGAGATAAGACTATGAACGAGAACCTCCATCTGCAGTGACGCGATCTCCCGTTCAATACCTAGCAAGATAACAAAAAGAAATAGATCAGTGTACAGAAATAAGTCACTCTTAATTTGATGTTCAAGCAATACACATTTAGAGGAAACATGTGGCATTCACAATTAATAAGACTACGAATTTTTATCACCTTTGCAAACATAATATGTTAGCATAGCTGCATAGTAGTATAGTACAAATAAAATAAAATGTGTGCTTGGAACAAGTAATAATGAAAGAATGCATAAACTAACGATGGATGAGAACTAAGGATGGGCAAAACTAGACCGGACCGTAAGACCGGACCGGACCGGAAATTTACGGTCCGGTCCACGGTCCGGGGATTTTACGTCTTCGGTCTTACGGTCCGGTCCGGACCGTAATTTTTACGGTCCGGACCGGTTGGACCGTAAAAAAAAAAAAAAAGGTTAAAAATATTTTTAGGGGTAATTTTTACGGTCCGGTCCATAATATTTACAATCCGGTCCGGACCGTAACTTTTACGGTCCGGACCGTAATCAAACCCTTTAAAATCCAAAAAATATAAAATCCGGTCTTACCGGTCCGGACCGTAAAGGACCGGACCGTAACGGTCCGGTCCGCGGTCCATACTTTAAAAAGTTTACGGTCCGCCGGTCCGGACCGGACCGTAAATGTCCGGTCCGGTCCGGACCGTAAATGCCCATCCTTAATGAGAACTCTCTGGACGAGTTGAAGCACCACCGAGGAAAATGGGTAACATCTTTACAGTCTAACTCCTTCTGCCTTTTTAGTATAGATCCTTTTGAAAAAAAAATCCTGACAGTTGTACTTTATTTGGCTAAACTTGCATTTCCTTCATTCTGTTCCAGACTTCCAGATCATTTCAAAACATACGTAATAAAGGAGGTCTTCTGTTTGTAGAGCCAAGTATCCAACTAATGCAGTTTACTATACAAGTCATTTTAACTAAGTCTTGGTAGTGAGCTGCACAATGTGAGAGAGACAATCACCCGGAAAAAAATTTGCAACATTCAACAAAAACAAATTCCCAGACTTGGGAAGGGACCTTCTATAATAATCCTAGATTTTTATTTTGATGATAGTCAAACAGTAGAACAGCAAGAAGCTATTAACACATTCATCATCCTATATTGTCTGAATTTGACAGCAACATCTAGCAGCAGTATATATTTCTTTAAGGAACATCTAGCAGTATATGTTAGCTACCCGGTCCCGCAAATACTTCCCTTGCATCCTAGCTTCCACTAGTCAAGGCTAGTATGATACGTAGCCACACCCATCCTCTTGCATTCCAATGTGACAATGCTGATCATACTTCAGCTTCCTATCCTACAAACCCACATCGTCCTAGATGTCACACTCACATTTAGTGGCCGCTAAATCAGAAGGGAACTTAAGGGAGATAAATGCAATTTCTTGGCTGATCATCACAAACTGTCACACTCATTTTATTTTCTTCACTATATTCATACCACGCTCCCCTTAATAGTGCACCCGCCAGTGGCCCTTACCCACATGGGACTTAAAGTTGGGAACTATCCTTGACTAATTCATCAAACAACTCATATTCATCTATATACACGAAAAACCATGATGCAACAACGTAGTCAGCCATGTGGCTTTGTAATGCTGAAATTAGCTTGCCTCAAAGTTTGGAAAGTCAAATTTGGTTTTTATTCATCAATGTATTAGTATTACACAGAGACCTCATTTGCAGTTCTGCATTCAAACATTTGTTAAAATTAAGTTTATCATCCAATTACTAATGCTCATAAGCATCTACTTCCAGCTAGACATCCAAATCACAATCACAAACTAATCAACTAGTCAATTAACTTTTCTATTACTTGCCACATTACTTCGATTGGAGTCCACACTTAACCCTCTTTACTCTCTTAGTATGCATAATATAAAAATTCATATGGAGTCTGAAGCAAATTTGACAAGCAACTTAGAAGCGTGTCAGAATTGAGAAGCAAGTCACCTCTTGTAGCGACTGCCATCTCTCTCTTGCTCGTCCGAAGCGCATCTGTTCCACGCATCAAAAAAAAGGGAGAAACTTTAAACGCCACCGTAACAGTAAATGTGAATTTAGACCAAATAAAAGGAAGATTAGTGTGTAAGCCAAACAGAAGGATAGACGTAAATAAGCAGCTGCTCATAATGTCGAATTGAGAAACCCTAGAACAATTTCACAAAGAATGAGAGAAAATTGCGAGTCATGTATAGATCAAATCACCTTTTGGAGAAGTCTTCTTCCTGAAAATGTTCATTGCTACACGTCAAACGAGCAACTGAGGCGTTTCACAGAGCTCTTACTCAAATTGCTGCTGCTTCTCTCTCTGCACTGCACTGGAAGTGGAGGTGGAGCGTGGTAAAGTAAAGTGTCCTGCTGAAATTTCTTAATAAAAAGAAAATGGTAATCAAATCGAACAGAGGAAAATATTGACGACGAAAATAACAAGTAGCCGTTACACTTCCACATCACATCCCATAGCCAATAGAATATTCCACCGTCCTTTTTCTATTTTTATTGGTTCATATTATTCGGCATATAGACATTTTTGTCTTTTGACGCATAGGGCTCGCGCGTAACGTGGGAATAGGCTTCCCGCGTTACGCGCGGGAAGACACTTGTTCAAGCCCCACACGTAACGTATGAGACTGTCCCACACGTTACGCGTGGGACACATCCACACGTTACGTGTGTGTACATGCCACACGTAACGTGTGGCATGGATCTGGCTTTAAAAGCCAGATCTTGCTCTCCTCCTTCATTCATCCGAAGCCGCAATTCGTGTTGCTCTCCTCGTTACGCGTCTCTTTGCTCTCCTCGTGACGAATCGATCGACTCCGCGCGTTACGTTCAAGATCTTTGAAAGGTTAGTTATTATTCGTCGTTGTTTGATTTGTTTTGTTAGATTTGAAGTTATTGGTTAGGAATTGTAGATCCATATTGTAGATCTATGTTATTTTGATGTTTAGGGTGGTAGATCTATGCTTTGGGGAAGGTTTTGTGGTTGTTTTTGATTTTTTGGGTAATTTTGAAGTTATTGTTTGCATGAGGATTTATGTTGAATTTTGTGTGAAAATATGGAAGTGGAAGTGATAGTATTGATAGATTTGTAAAAATTGTGGAATTTTGGATGAATTGCATGTATATTTTGATGAAAAAAACTCGCCGGAATTGTGAATGCTCGTCGGAGAAGACGGCCGAAGAGTCGCCGGAGTGCCGCTGGCGACTCCCCGGCAAATTGAAATGTGCACATTCACACGTAACGTGTGAATGTGCACCACACGTTACGTGTGACGTTAGTTCACACGTAACGTGTGAATTCTCTGCATCTGGGCTTCTGGTTCACCGTGAACAACTCGGTCGAAAACTCGGCCGAGTTGTTGACCGAGTTGTTGGCTGTAAATTTTTTGGGTAATAAAATGTCTGGATATGTAACCGCAGATGGAGCATGGGGACAGAACTGAACGTCGGATACGCCGCAACCTTGTACGTGAACAGTCCTATAGGACTGGTGAAGAGGTCGACAGGTTTAGGCGGCAACGGAGGAATGTCTGCTACCGAGATGATGAGATCGGCGCATACCAGACTGGAGCCGGTAGCAGTAGTGGCGCATACCAGACTGGAGCCGGTAGCAGTAGTGGGGTCGCTGGAATGATAGGAGTTCAGAGCTTGATGGCGGTTCCTTCTTCTCATGGAGGTAGGGCAGAGTCTGAGCCTCTTCACAACTACCGGGACTACCAGGGGAGTCTGTTGCATGGTTATTCTGATACAATAGATCAGAATAACTACTACGGGCGGAATTTTAGTCCTCCGGTACTCCCGCCGCACGTGAGCCCTCATCGTATCCCGAGGGATTATTATCAGGGGGTTGATGAGCAGGACAACCCGTGGGAGAACCCGACATTGTACCCGAACGCTCTCTATCATCAGCCGATGGTAAGTACATTTAGTATAACATGCATTTGTTTACAAATTCTTATTGCATATGATCAATTTAATAAATGTAGGATCAGGCAAATACATGGGGGACTCAGGACCAGGGGACTCAGGACCAGTCCAGCAATGCCTGGATCCCAAGAGATGACGCTTCGGGCGGGGACGAAGAGCCTCAGGAAGCCTCTTCTTCGCGGGCAAAACCACCTCGATCAAAGAAGAATGTGAGATACGACCCTGAACTGGTGGTGAGCGTTCCTGGAGGTCCGGAGAGCCCTGAACTCCTAAAGAGTTTTGTGAACCACGTGGCGTACCTCCTCTACCAGCGCGTTGTAAGTTACATGTAACTGTATTTTTTTTTTATTAATCTTGATTTGAATAAGTCTGAAGGATTACTTAATTATGTTCATATACAGACGGTGCCACCCTTGAGGTTCCAGCAGCGAGGGAAGCAGTTACGCTCATGGCGTTGCACGTTGGAAGATGCGTAGGGTAGCATGGCGTCTGCGTCCAGGCTATGTCATCTATCAGACATCATGCACGAGCATGTGGATGAGACGCTGATCGGTGCCTTCGTCGAGCGTTGGCAACCGGAAACCAACTCATTCCACATGCCATGGGGAGAGATGACTATAACTCTCCATGATGTGTGGATGATCCTTGGGCTGCAAATACAAGGGCAAGACATGGGTCCCCCGAAGAAATGGCACGAGCAGCTCTCACGCAATGATTTGAAGAAGGCGTTGATGGAGCAGACGCATGAGTTTTTTGAGCTGGAGGATGATGCTATCGTCGTCGGTAACGTGCATGCGGGAGATTTTAAGACTCGTTGCCAGGTGTTGACTAACAAGAAGCAGGCGGCTGGGTTCTTGCTGTACTTGGTGGGGTCTGCCCTCTTTTCTGACAAGTCTCAACATCGGTTGCCCGTGTATTACACTCCGTTCGTGACTAATCTCACAAAAGTCACGAACTATGCATGGGGTACCGGTGTTCTTACACACGTGTATCGCAGCTTGGGCGAGTGCACAAGGAAGGATGAGTGGGTCATGTCCACATGCTTCACTCTGATTCAGGTATGAAATGGCTTGAATAAAAATATATGAATTTTTGTTATAGATATATTATATGTTTGTTATTTGGGAAATGACTTATATGTAATTGTTTTGTAGGCATGGATATATCAATATTTTCTCATGTTTAGACCTGCACAAAGTGTTTACTGGGACCCCCAACAACCGATCCCATACGCCAGAAAATGGGACATGTCTCATGAACCCAACCGGACCAGAAATACATTTAGTATAACATGCATTTGTTTACAAATTCTTATTGCATATGATCAATTTAATAAATGTAGGATCAGGCAAATACATGGGGGACTCAGGACCAGGGGACTCAGGACCAGTCCAGCAATGCCTGGATCCCAAGAGATGACGCTTCGGGCGGGGACGAAGAGCCTCAGGAAGCCTCTTCTTCGCGGGCAAAACCACCTCGATCAAAGAAGAATGTGAGATACGACCCTGAACTGGTGGTGAGCGTTCCTGGAGGTCCGGAGAGCCCTGAACTCCTAAAGAGTTTTGTGAACCACGTGGCGTACCTCCTCTACCAGCGCGTTGTAAGTTACATGTAACTGTATTTTTTTTTTATTAATCTTGATTTGAATAAGTCTGAAGGATTACTTAATTATGTTCATATACAGACGGTGCCACCCTTGAGGTTCCAGCAGCGAGGGAAGCAGTTACGCTCATGGCGTTGCACGTTGGAAGATGCGTAGGGTAGCATGGCGTCTGCGTCCAGGCTATGTCATCTATCAGACATCATGCACGAGCATGTGGATGAGACGCTGATCGGTGCCTTCGTCGAGCGTTGGCAACCGGAAACCAACTCATTCCACATGCCATGGGGAGAGATGACTATAACTCTCCATGATGTGTGGATGATCCTTGGGCTGCAAATACAAGGGCAAGACATGGGTCCCCCGAAGAAATGGCACGAGCAGCTCTCACGCAATGATTTGAAGAAGGCGTTGATGGAGCAGACGCATGAGTTTTTTGAGCTGGAGGATGATGCTATCGTCGTCGGTAACGTGCATGCGGGAGATTTTAAGACTCGTTGCCAGGTGTTGACTAACAAGAAGCAGGCGGCTGGGTTCTTGCTGTACTTGGTGGGGTCTGCCCTCTTTCCTGACAAGTCTCAACATCGGTTGCCCGTGTATTACACTCCGTTCGTGACTAATCTCACAAAAGTCACGAACTATGCATGGGGTACCGGTGTTCTTACACACGTGTACCGCAGCTTGGGCGAGTGCACAAGGAAGGATGAGTGGGTCATGTCCACATGCTTCACTCTGATTCAGGTATGAAATGGCTTGAATAAAAATATATGAATTTTTGTTATAGATATATTATATGTTTGTTATTTGGGAAATGACTTATATGTAATTGTTTTGTAGGCATGGATATATCAATATTTTCTCATGTTTAGACCTGCACAAAGTGTTTACTGGGACCCCCAACAACCGATCCCATACGCCAGAAAATGGGACATGTCTCATGAACCCAACCGGACCAGAAATTATAGGGAGGAGCTGGATGAGATGTGTGCTGAGAGTGTAAGTGCATATACGGTCCTTATCTAGTATGTTAAAATATATATGCATGATAAGTTGTTTGAAATTCAATTTTGTTTAGGTTGAGTGGATGCCATACGGCTCAATTGACTTCAACAATGGGATGTTTGCTTCATCGCGATTCCATGGAGTCATATCCTGTTTGTGGGTCACTGAGCCTTACATGCCGGATCGAGTAGCTAGGCAGTTTGGGCGTGCACAACAATGTCCAAGACCACCGATTGTTCCAATTAAGGCATGGAGGGGCACGAAGATCAGCAGTTACACGATGGAATACGATAGATCCTTACATGCATGGAATGCCCGCAATGAACATTCCATTAGCCTACAAGCCATGGGTCCTCCAGTCCGCCAATCCCACGAGTGTAGCGATGATTACATGCAGTGGTACCTGCAGCATACACATCCATTCATCCTCCCTCAAGAGGATCGTTACACTCAGCAGCAGGTAAGTAATCATGTAATTATATCTTGTTTATTTTTTGGTACAATCTGTTTATTAATCGTATCTACTTATCTTGCGTGCAGTGCCTCGATAGTTGCTACAGACGGCTGGATCCATATTGCGATCACCACCATGGAGATGACCAATGCGGAGACCTAGCCGAGGCGTTACGGTAATCATTGGAGCAAATGTATCCCTTCCTTTCGAACCATTGAACTTGGCTGCTTTGTCATTTTAGCATTAGACTTTGGATTTGAATGTTTTGTTGAAGTTTGAATGTTTTTTTGTTGAAGTTTGAATGTTATGACTTGAGTTTGAATGTTTTGTTGAAGTTGTTTGGATTATGCCAACAATGATTGCTATCACTTCTATTTGAATGTTTTTTATGGATTGTTTGTGAATACACACTAAAAAAAACGACGAAGGAAACCCAAATAAATGTTCGAATAGAAATGTCGAACTCATTGCATCATAATACATACATATCATTCATTACATAAATCGACTGTTTCGACCTTCTTCTTTCGTTTTGTCTTCGGTTCGGCCTTGTCTGGTTCGTACTCCATCGAACGGTCTAATAGCCATTGATCTACGTAATCACCCGCACATGGGTCATGATGATACAGCCACCCCGAGTAAATAGGAGGCAAGGGCGAAGTTTTGGCCAGCCCAATCTACATCAAAATCAATGCATTATACATATGCTTTAACACAAGATAGTATAAACAAATGTGATTGTATTAACGTACCGCAATAAAGTGTTGCTCTTTCGCGACATGGCAAATGCATACCGTCTTCAGAAACTCGCCAGTCAATGCTTCGTTTGTCGCCCCCTTCATAGGCAGGTATGTCGTCCCCACGCCACCCCCGACGGTAACGAACACACATGTGAATGCCGTTGCCACCAAACATCCCATATCCGGGAGCTCCAACCACGTCTCTGGTGGGGCCGGCCTGTTCGGCGAGGGAAACCAATCAAGCTTCGCCTCCATTTCCTCAAGTGTCATCGTAGACACCCAAAGTGGCGCGAGTAGCTCATACTATTTTCTCAACGTAGCGATCATGGTACGTCGAACAAAAGCCCACTGATCTTCCCCTAAGCCCAGACCATGCGCAATTGCTCTGTACCCGTAGTTTCCATCAGGCTCTATCTCATACCATCCTCCAACGTGTGGGAACATACACTTGTGGATCTGGCCACAATATCGCCACGGGTTCTTGATCAATGACGTGGCACCACATGGTAAGGGTAGGCCCGTCTTCGGTGGTCTTCCTTTTTGCTTTTTCGGAGGTGTTCCGTCCATCTGTTGGTCAGTGTACTCCCATGATGACGGCTGTCTTTTGGTGGCAAAGTTCAGAGCTCCTTGAGGCCGACCCTTATGCCTGACTTTGGCTGGCTCTTCCAGAGTAGTCTACTCTAGATGTGCTATACTTCTAAGTGTGGAGACTGCTCTCTGTTGAACCTCAACTGGCAATGTGGGGAAGACGCTTCGGGAAAATTCTTCAAGCAACGATCTATTCACGTTGCGTGTGCAGGCTTCTTCCTCTTCTTGTGTCTTCACTTCTGACAAGGTCAATTGTCTCCAGAACGGATGCAATGAGCTAGGTTCAATTGGGGTCTCGTTCCTCACATTTTGCGCCAAATCGTGCACGCAAAGCAAGCCGTCTCTGACCCTCATCTAGCATCTGCATATAGTGCTCCACAATGGAGCTTCTCATTTCTTGTATTCCTCAATCAAACGAGCTAGTGCAACCGCAGAGACCTTGAAGTGCAGCTTGCAGAACAGATCTGCGTTTGTTAGCAGCGTATATCTCTTTCCTATGCTCTCATTCAGTGCCCCCTGAATCTCATAAATATGACTGCGCAACCGTGTATCATATTGATCGAACACAGTGCAAAGGTTGCCATCGTTGCTTGTGAAGAAGCTTTTCAGACTGGAATGGGCCCCTTCAACCCTGCATTACAACAATGATGCACAAACTAAATTTAGATAAACTGTAAAGGTCTAACCAAGTCCAAATAACTAGCTAAATTTAGATAAACAGTTGATGCACAAACCTGTTAGTGGTGGTAGTACCCAGCGTGAACACTGTATCTGTCCATACGGAGACGATTCTTTCCTTGTAAGGGTCAAGCCAGTTTTTTTGTAAGTACTGAAGACATTTTGGAGCTTTCCTCCAATCACGCTTCAGCTTCGAGAGTGATGCTTCGTACCCTTGTATGGTCGTTTCCTTGAAGAGCTTCATGCAGTCGTTGGAAAACGCTGTGTCCCTAAACTTGTCCATGGCCTTCTTCCCGAAGTCTTCAATATTCTTCCTCACATGCCGCCTACATAGGAGGAATTTTGCTGCTGGAAACTGCTTCTCTAAGGTGTTCATCAACGCCTTTTCCCGATCAGTGACCACACATGTGGGTGCTCGTTGCACCTTGGCAAACATCTTAGCAAGTTGCTCTATGGCCCACTTGTAACTGTCTTTGTCCTCCTTCTCCAGAAACGCCCCGACAATATTGTAGTTTTTCCAAACTGATGTGATGCCGACGATTTCAAGGAAGGGCAAATTGTAGCTGAACACATAATCATATGTAAAATATAATGGCGTCCTAACCGTGACATGAACAAATGAAGAGTATATTAGATATGGACGTTACTAACCAGTTAGTTGCATATGTAGAGTCCAGCAGCACAATGTACGGAAATGTCTTTAGCAACCAAAACCGATCCTGGCTTGCAAAGAAGATATCCATTATTTTGTTGGTGTCCTTGTTGAATCTATGCTCCATGAAATACCCCTTCTCATTGCACTCATAGAAGAACGGTTGTACAACTGTTCTTCCTTTCATGCCCTTCTTTCGTATCTCATGCATGAGGTTGTACACTTGCTTCATCTTGGTTACATTTCCAGGGGACGAATGGATTGTAGTATGAATCTTTAGAGGCTTGCAATGATTGACCGTCATCACCCTTATAATCTCATTCTCTTCAGCGGTTGGTCGCCCAGCTAATGCACTACCATACAAATTGTCTGCAATGACATGGTTGTGAGTTCCATGTTGTACAATGATCCTCCACAATCCCTTCGGCCCTTCTTTCAGCCTCAACATAAAGGGACACCCACATTTCTTCGACCTTGTGATGTCTCTCACTTGGTCAGCTCCTTTAGGCACGTTTTGTCCATGCCTATCACACGGTAACCAAGTCCTCCCAAGGGCCCGAGGGGTGGAAGGTTTATTCCTTCACTTTTTGATGCAGAAGTGTTTAGACTTAGCCATCTCTTGCGCCCACGAAAAGGCTTCTTCTCTAGACTCCCAGATTTTATCAGTTGTGAAAAAACTTGAATAATCGGCAGAGACGTACACATCCTCCTCAGGTGGTACACTGAACTGAGGCTGTGTGTGTAGGGATGGAAAGCACAGCTGTGGAGTAGCGTGAGATGAAGATGCTTCTGGAGTGTTCCAAACCGGAAATGTCTTTTGGGGCATTTCCCAAACCGAAAATGTCTTCTATGGAGTGCTCCAATCATTGAGGGAGATATTGTTTAACCCTTCGTATAAATGATAGTTCGTCTGCATACACGAAATCATGTCATCAACTAGTGCACTAATTATAAAATGGCACATTTACTATCAAACTGTGCAATATTACATAATGAAACTTGGTTTCTGGAATTGATTTCACACGTTATGTGTGTGATGGCTTCACACGTTATGTGTGAAGATTGTCCACACGTAACGTGTTGAACAGTTTCACACGTTACGTGTGGACAATCTTCACACATAACGTGTGAAACTGTTCTTCAATGTAACAGCCATTTCGCAGCCCTAAACCCTAAACAACGATCAATCTTTGTTTCTAATACCCAAAACAATAAAATGAGATTTTAAGATCAAACAACAAATATCATAAATAGCTTTCATAAACCCTAGACAACAAATATATTATCACCCCAAAAATAGCTTCACTAAACCCTAACCATCAAGCTTAGAACTTTAAACATTTTCAAAACAAGAAAAAAATAGAACTTTAGGATTACTTAATAGAAATTACTTCGTTCCAAAGTGAAATATATTCCCCATTGTTTGAAATAAGGGTTTAGGCTCGAAATGGGTTCGAATGAGTTGTTAGCCGGGGAAGAAGATGGGGCCATTATTACAGTTAGGTGGGGACAAGACGGTTATTCAATGCGTTTTGCAACAAACTGAACCACGCGTTACGTGGCAAACCTGTCCACACGTAACGTCTGGAGTTGCTTGGCACGTTACGTGTGCTCGTGTTCCACATATAACGTGTGCTTACTAGGGTTTAGGGTTTAGCGTATATAGGGTACGGTTTAGGGTTTAGGGTTACTATTTATCTTTAACTAAACCGTGGGTTAGGATTTAGGGTTTACTATTTATCTTTAATTAATAAGGTTGAATTTGGGTATGCGAGTTACATTATTTCTGAGATTGAGGAGAGGAACTTACAATTAGGGTTTAGGGTTACATTGCTGAAAAGTTATTAATGCTAGTAGTTGAGGTCTTTAATGATAGTGGTTGGGGTCATTTTATACTACAGTTGTATATTAGTTGTCAAACACATTTATTTTCACTATATAAGAGGCATTAGGGTTGCAACAAGTCCAATACAAGCGGGATTGAAGATTCATTTGTGGGTAAGCTTCTTCTTCCAGTTTCTTCCGATTTAGTAACTATAATTGGCCTTTTCATATTAATGGTTTGTAGGAAATCAAGCACCACAAATAATGACATCTTCATCCGAATCATCATCAAACCCAAATAGGCACCATCAACAAATGAGTGCTCCACAATGCGAGTGTAATTTGAAAGCCATTATCAATACTTGGGATTTGCAGTGGAACTACGGAATGAGGTATTGGGGATGCCCAAGACTGGGGTGTTTATACAGGAAGTATATTGATTCAATGTACGAGGACAGGGCACACGCGGTTATTCGACAACAATGGAGGGAAAACAAGATCTTGTTAAGGAGAATCAAGATCTTGTTAAGCAAAATCAAGATCTTGTTAGGCAAAATTAAGAACTTTTACAAGATCTGGATAAGATGCGTAGGTATAACCGCAATCTATATAATGATGTACATCGTAAACTGCCTTGATGTCGTATCTTTTGTGTAATGTTGTTTACGTACTACCCTTTGTAGGGAACAAGCCATTTTATCAAAGCAGAGACATGATATGCCGCGAAGTTTTACCAGAGACTATCCTAATTTCTTCAAACGCAACTAGGCGATATCTTTTATTTTGTGCTAGGCTTTCTAAGTTTATGAAAAAATTGTATTATTTCTTGCATTGTGAGTTAAATGTTGTTGTAGTCATCCAACGTAATGAACAAGTCTATTCTATCTTTTATGTTGATTATTTTGGGGCATTCTTTTTATTAATTTTAAATAAACAACTACATAATAATATAATGTAATGTTCATACACGTAATATTGTAATATATATAAAATCCCTAAACCTTAACATTAAACCATAAATAAATACTATAAATATACAATAATATGACCTACACAAATACCCTAAACCCTAAATACTACAAATACAATTATATTATATTACAGTCACACGTAACGTGTGACTGTAATACACACGTAACGTGTGAAAACATCCCACACATTACGTGTAGAAGTGAGTCACACGTTACGTGTGGATTACAGTCACACGTTACGTGTGAACCCTATGCGCCAAAAGGCAAAAATGTATATGTGCCAAAAAATAATCGTGTTTTTATTTACATCGGATCCCTTAAAAAATAAAATACAGTATTTTTTTTATAGGAACAAAATACAGTATTGAATAACCAATTGATATCATATTTATTTTTTCTAGAAGATTTATAATGTACTTGTGTCGTTAGATTTGCACTAGCATATACTGTGCCATATACGAACTTGATATATATAAATTATATATTTAACTGTGAATCAATTTAATTGTATTGGTATTTATTAACGTAGATACAATATTATAAGAATTAGTCTATTAAAATACTAAAAAGATTAGGGGAGGATAAGCTCTTTAAATATAAAAATAACATATATTATTAAAGTAAGTATTAAACGTTACAGAACTAAATTTATTTTACACATATATGAGATTAATTTATTCAATAAAAGGTTACAAAATTTTAATATAGTCATGAAAAGGGAAAAAGAGAGTTGATACCAAACTTTGGGTGACGTTTAGCAATTGTGTAAAATATTGTATTTATATCGTTACTCGTTACACTTACATTTTAGACTTTTTGTGTCCATTAAATCCATTAAAAATAGTATAAAAATAGTTTTCAATATTAATTTATTAATTTTATCTTTTCTAATAATTAATACATTCTAACTTAAACAATGGTATAAAAATAATTTTCAAATTAATTTATTAGCATTTGCACGTGCTTTTAAAAAACCCTTTTCATCATTCTTTATAACAAATTCAAATTTTATATTCTCTAAATATGCTCCACTATGACATCTATCTATATCTATATACATATACTATACTAAAGTCATAATTATCTTTCATACATGTAGCCCGTGAACTATACCACATAGGCAAATCTCAAAATACAATTATAATTTTATTGTTTCCTAATTTTGATATTTACATATTCTAATTACTATCTATTTATTTTTTATCTAAAATAATTTACCTTAATTATATTAATAGTATCATCTCAAATATTATTTATATCTATTTGCCTTATTAGTTTCTTCTTACTTGTAAATAAAACTATTTGTAATATATTTTTACCTTATTAGTTACATTATTTCTTATAGTTTTAATATTTAAATTTATATAATTGGTGACATACAATTGAACATAATTGGCATATATGATTCATGATGCAAAAATGATAACATATATTTATTTATTTAAAAAAATGTGATATAATTTAATGATTTTTTCCCTTTTAATTAATTATACATAATTAACATTCTTATTACTTAAATGTAAAATTATATGTTTTCTTATTCAGTTATTTGTATGAATTCCTAATTAGTTTTTCATTTTTAAATACAGATTTGCGTATATACTTTCAATTATAATCATACAAAAACCTTATCGTCATATGTGTCAAGAGATTGTGGGTTTGTTTGGGATGAGTATTTATAAAGACTTTTTTATGGATAAGTAGTTGAAAAGTAGGATTGAGTAAAAAAGTATGTTTGGTATAAAAAAAATAGTATTTATAGATATGTATGTATTTTTTTTGTAAATGTTTGTAGTGGTAAATAAAATAAAATAATTTCATTACACGTTTACCGAAATTTATAAAAATATATTTTTCAAGAAAAAGTGTTTATAAGGAATAAGTAGTATCTTCGGTCTTGGGCCTAGAGTCTGGGCCTTGAGCATTGGGCATTGGACCTTGGGCTTGGGCCTAGGTCTTGGGTTTAGAATATTAGGGTTTGGGGCTTCGGGTATTGGGCTTATGGTCTAGGCCATGAACCGGGTCCTTAGGCCTTGGGCCTTGTTTTGGGCCTTAGGCCTTGTCATGGGCCTTGGTTTGGGCCTGGATTCTAGGCATTAGGCTTGAGATTAAGATTGGGCCTATGCCTTGACCCTTGAGCCAGGGCATTGGGCCTAGGCCTTGCCCATGGGCCTTGATTATAGTCTCATACTTTGGCCTAAAACTGGGGCCTAGACCCTTGGGCTTTGGGCCTTGCCCAGGCTGGACATTGACACTTGGGTATGGGCCCTGGGCCTAGGGCATGGGCCTTGGGTTTGAGCCTTGACTCTTAGGCCTGGACCTTATCTATAGTCATGTCCTTTGGGACTTAAACTGGGGCCTAAGCCTTGGGCCTAGGCTTAGAGTTTGGGCTTGGGCATAAGCTTGGATCCGAGCCTGAAGTCTAGACCTTAAGCCTTGGGCCTAGGCCTAGAGTCTAGGCTTTGGACCTTAAGTCTTGCACATTGGACCTTGGGCTTGGGCCTAGGCCTGGAGTTTGGGCCTTAAGCCTTAGACATTGGGCATTGGACCTTGGGCTTGGGACAAGGCTTGGGCCTAGGTCTTGGGTTTAGGGTATTAGGATTTAGGGCTTTGAGTTTCGAGTATTGGACTTATGGTCTAGGCCATGGACCTGGTGCTTAAACCTTGGGCCTAGGTCTTGTTATGGGCCTTGTCATAGGCCTTGAGCCTTGCGGATGAGCCTGGATTCTAGGCTTTGGGCATGAGCTTGGGATTAAGATTTGCCCTGGGGCCTTGCATATAGACCTGTCATTTGGGCCTAAAAATGGGGCTTTGGGCCTTGCCTAGATTGGGCCTTGACCCTTGGAATTTGGGCCTTTCCCAGGCTGGACTTTGGACCTTGGGTCTTGCCTAGGCTGGGCCTTGACCCTTGGGCTTGAGTCTGGGCCTTGACCCTTAGGCGTTGGGCTTGTGTCTTGACCCTTGGCCTTGGGGATGGGCCTTGCATATGGTCTTGTCCTTTGGGACTGGCTTTGACTTTGGGTCTGAAACTAGGGACTGTGACTTGGGCCTAGGCTTAGAATATGGGCCTTGGGCCTTAAGCCTTGGGCCTAGGTCTTCAGTCTTAGATTTAAGGTATTAGGGTTTAGGGTTTCGGATTTCAGACATTGGGCTTATGGTCTAGGCCATGGACCTAGTTCTTATGGTCTAGGCCATGGACCTAGTTCTTAGGCCTAGGTCTTGTCCTAGGCCTTAGGCTTTGCGGCTGGGCATTAGTCTGGGCTTGGATTCTACGCCTTGGGTTTGGGATTGTGATTAGGCATGGGCCTTGAGCCTAGACGTTGGGCTTAGACCTTGCCTAAGGACTAAGTCCATGGCCATGAGTCATCAGTATTCATTGCTTATGGGTTATTTTCTTAATCACTATTGATAGCTATAATTATGTGATAAATAGAGTTTAAAAAATTAGTTAATACAAATATATTTTTCTTTGAAACACAATATGCTCTATTTTTTAGTAACAAGAGAAAATTAGTTAATACCTTTTTTTTCTAATAAAATATTTACGATTTTTTCGCCTGATATTCTTGAGGTATGGCGAAATTCGCAAGATGTCCTAAAATTTTATCTATTTTGCACGGTACTCCCGAGTTTTGTTTTTTTTCGCCAAATACCCCTCTGTTAATAATAAGAAACCGCTAAAAAATGAAAGAAAGAAAAAACAGGAAAAAAAACCAAATAAAAAAGCAGGAAAAAAACTCAAATAAAAAATGCAGAAAAACTAAAAAACAATACAAATCTCTCGTCTTGTTCTACCTTCACGGCATCCCACTCACACAGTAGAAAATCACCAGCCATACTAGCTCATCTCACCCAGTAGTTACCTACTCTCACTCACAATCCCAAATCTGCAACACGTTTCCTACCGATCTAGCTATACAAATTTCAAACAACATCAAAAAGAGATTCACAGCTCTAAAATTGAAGGCGAAATGATATATTAGATTTGAAACTCGAGAACTTGAAAATAAATAGACATTGGAAATCGATCTAGATCGATTAGTCGTCGGAGTCATCGTCGCCGCCGAAGATGGAAACACGGTTGTAAACGAGGAGGCGGCGAGATGTGCAGAGCCGATAAAGGCGTGTCGTCGCGGAGGCGAGCCGAGTCGATGGCGGCAGAAGGGCCGCCATGTCGTCGTGGCCGGAAGAATGGCCGCCCACGAGATGTGCAGAGTCGATTAAGGTAGCGAAGGCGAGTTGGGCAGTCGTCGAAGGGATGCCGCGAAGGTCGAACAAGACGAGAGATTTGGGTTTTTTTCTGTCTTTTTTTTTTAAACAGGTTCTGTTAATAAGTTAGCTGATGAGCATTTGGAAAAAAAAAAAAAAAAAAATACTATGGGGTATCACGCAAAATAGTTAAAATTTTGAGACGTCTCGCGAATTTTGTCATATTTTAGGGGTATCAGACGAAAAAATTGAAATATTTATTATTGTACAACTAAGAATTAAGTTTTGTGATCTTTATATTCTCCTGATTTTCTTAACGTCTATATTATACTTTTCTGAGAAGATTTTACAATACGATATATCTAGAGGCTTTTAATATAATTCATATATAAAATCGTTGGGTTAATCTAAAATCATATATCTCCACTCTACAAATATAAATTAAACATATTTTTAGTAATTTTCAATAATAAGTAGATATTTACGATCATTTAATGAATTTTATGATTTTGTAATTGATGAGATTATATGCTATATAATGCACAAGATTAACCCATATACATTTTCAATATCTCCATCCAAATTTTGAATGACTTATGTTTATTGCTCTTTATTTATTATGATTTACACACAATTGTTTAGTCATTTGTTTAGCATTGTTTTTAATTTTCACGATGTTGTAAAGATCAACCGAATAAATGATAAATTTTCGATCTACATGTCGATATCTCATTCATTTGGCTTATATATCGGCCTTTAGATATTCAAATCATCAAGTCTTGAAAAAATTCAAACAGTGAGTCTCAGCTTGATTATCGCTTTAAAATTATAATTTTAAAGTTTGTTTTGATAGAATAAAATATCCTCACTAAAATACACATAATCTTAATATTACATCTTAATTTTTAATTTTATTTTACAGATTCATTTTTTATCGCAACACTATTTTAAGTCTTTTGTTGACGTCAATTTGAGTTTATGGGTTATGGTATATAATATATAGCTTATATGTTGGCCTCTAGATATTCAAATCATCAAGTCATAAAATCTTTGATTTTTGAGATAGTGATAATGCAAATTAGAAGCCTTTGTGAAAATATGTAAAATTAAATTTGGATAGTAGAGTTTTTAGACTCTTACATACTTCTATGAGATTTAATTCAAACAAATTTTACATAATTTAATTTAGAATTTTGTCTAATCTTCTTTTTTAAAGTACCAAAATGAGTTTTTCTGAATATTGACCTTCATTAGAAACCAACATAATTTTGCCACATAATATTAGGGGTGTTTATCCGGTCCGGACCGGATTTTTTTCAAAAATGTGGACCGTAGACCGGACCGGTCTTATTCGGTCCGGTCCTGGTCTAAGACCGAAAGTTTTAAAAAAAAACTTATTTAATATTTAAAAAAATATATATAAAAACATTTATACTCCTAACTTATTAACTTAAAGAAAATATATATAAAAAAACATTTAAACTCCTAACTTATGATTTTTTTTATTTTTTATTTAAAAAAAAAATAGACGGTCCAACCAGTCCGGATCAGTTTTTTTCCGAGTTTGGACCGGACCGGTCCGGATTAAGGAAAAAAGCTGGACCGGAGACCGAACCGTAATTTCACCGGTCCGATCCGGGCAAGATTTGAACACCCCTACATAATATAATATTAGGATTTGAATACATATCAATTTATGATTTATGTATCAATCATTGAGCAATATATAAACTATCCAATCTTAATAAAGTTTGAAGAGTAAATTTTGTTAGACTAATGATTTACAAATTACAATTAGTCATTAAATAGTTTCTATTTTTTTTCATTGTTGATTTAATATGATTGATATTTTCATATTTTTGAATAATATATATTAAAATAATGTAATTTTAATATAGCATTTCAATATATCACTTTTAAAGATAGAATTTTGTTATAAGTACACATATTTATGTTTGATTAATATTGTGACTTATAATTTTTAATCTTAAAATATTGACATAATTTAAATATTAATTTTATGTTAGTTTAATATAGTTTATTGAAAATACACGATAAATTATAGTGGAATACATGACTTCAACAAAAATATGTCGTGCATGACAATAATTACACGATTAAAAATAAAAAATGATAACTGTACGAGAATAGATATGAATAAAATACAATATATTTATACAAGTTATATAATTAACAATAAAATATTGAACATATTTGTTTTAAATAACAAATTTATGTTATTTCAATCTTTTATTTATATAATTCTAAACAAAAAATACTATTTATTGATGATTATATAAATTTACGTTCAACCGTATAGGATACATATACTACACTAGTAGATACATTGAAGCTTAAGAAAACAAGACTATAAATTACCAGAGTAGAAACCATGAGAAACAAAACACCCGTAGATCATATCATAAAGCGCACGCAATAAGGATGACCAAACAAATTAGATAACCCCTCAACCAAAATGCTCGCTTTAAGGTAGAATTTTGAATGGAGCGTACAATAATGTGTGAATTTGACATATGAAAAAGAATGTCCGATTCAAACTCCCATCGATTTGAATCGCCGTATAATACGTGCGCAGACGCGTACTTTTGCTAGCAATGCTCTCTCGAAACATCCTACGCATGACTAATGGTGGTGAACGTAAGAAGGATGGACAAGAGATGAAGGCCGATTGAGTAGTAGAGTGCACTCGCGGGACTCATCTGCCATGTCTTGACCGAAGCTGTCACATTGACATCCGTTGCGTTGTTGAAGAGGAACAACTTCGCGTCCTTGTATATTGCCTTGGTTGGGTACGGCCTCGACGTGATGCACGACCTTCCTCCTTGCGCATACGCTTCCACTATCGAGTGATCCACCTGCGCACATTAGAAATGAACGAGCGAGCTCGTTAAATTGCTAATAAGATCTTGTACTCGACACCGACATGGTATGAATATCAGTCATACTCATACCGAGACTAATACCTAATATCTCATATCTTTGATACCGTACCAAACGAGCCCTAAATCATTTATTCTACATGTAGTACATAGAATATTCAAGTTTTCATGCTTACCAATACTCTTACAGAAAACTTTTCATCTTTAAGCACCGGAAGTGCGTTGCCATAAGTTTCTTTTATAACATCGGTTGCCAAGGAGGATCTACAAAACAAATGTACAAGATTAATTAAACATAGTTGATTCATAATATATAATAAGACTTGTATATAATGTGAATTGTGTCATGTTAGGCGGATACCTAGAGACGTCGGTGCAGAAGAAGGTAGTAAGACGTCCATTGGTGTCCTTGACAATGTAAAAGTAGACCGGAGTTTGCTCGACCAAGTCGTCGCTACTCAAGACGAGAAGCCCGAACGGCCCAAGGGCACCACGCTGGCTACTCCCGCCACTTCCACTGCAGCTGTACTGCTCATCGGAACCGGAGAGGCTCTCCACGGCTTCTTGGTCTACTTCAAACTCCGCCATTATATCTAACTGCTCAATTCACATTACATTGCAACTAACTTTAATCCCATCCCATAATGTATAAAATTTAACACACACAAAAATTAGTAAATTACCCCCAAAATACCCACTTTTAATTTGCACTTAATGGTCAATTCATCGATGCAAAATGACAAATATTCCCTCCCTCTTTATATAAGACTTGTTCCTTTGAGAATATAAACTCCACATCCTAAATTCCGTTATAAGTTTCTTAAATATACCCGAAAAGACCAAATTGTTTTCATCCACCCATTTTACCATCGTTTTTCTACTCTAATTCATACAAGTCTTTCCAAATTAGGTGAGTAACATGAAGTCTCGTGTTTTCTACTGATTAGAAGAAAAAAGAGCAAGTACGTGCTAACCTCGTCGCCACATTTTGGGAAATGAAGGGGCACGACGGATCCAGTTTCGACTTTGATTTGATTGAATTCCTTAGGGTTTTTCCGCAAGCTCTCCACTTCCTCAACGGGCCACTGGATCAAGTTCCCGCCGGTCTTTTGGTCGTACAAAACAATCCGGGGAAGGGCTTGAAGAGAAGCCCAACCCTTCCGAATATCCGTATCTTCACTATCGGCTTCGGTTATCCATCCCCACAAGATCCTCCTATTCTTCTCATAGTCATAGAAAGTTTTGGAAGCGTAATACCTCCCGTAGTCGTACCTTAACCCGATCCCCACGTCCATCTCCGACACATCTGGCACCCACGTCACCTTCTTTTCGTTGTATGTTCCCAACGCGTAGTAGTCGTGCCTGTCATCGTCCATGCTCGCTTTCACCACGTGTTTTACCTATCGCCATAATAAATGCAAGTGAAATTCTCTATTCCCTAACAATATTCTCAACTATGACATCATTGCTTAATCCATATCAAATTAAACCACCAAATATCTTTAGACATCAATACAATAATTAAAAAATCTTTTAACTAATACAAAAGATGGACTTGTTTGATATTGATATCAGGATATTAGATACGAGTTCATATATTACTCACATTCATATCTGTGTTTGATATAATCCTTATAATGATATCAAATTAATATTTGTTGTTTGATATCATGCATAAGTCTCAAGATATGAGCATGAGTGATATCATAGTGTTATTTTGATATCTTTCACGAAATGAGTCCAACATCTCATATCTTTGATAATGATACTCCAAGTACGTAATGCACATATCTTAATACTCATATGGATACCGATATCCAATATCTCATATTTTTTGCATCGATACCAAACGTGCCCTTATATGTTTGAAAAACGTTACATTATTACTAGATTAGGTTATTAGCCACGTAAAAAAATGTTAAAAACAGTCGCGAGAGTTGTAGCCTTACTTGATCTCCGTTAACAGAGGTGTCGATGCCGTTGGACCCGTTCACAGAGACAGGGTAGAAGTCGACGCACTCCCACATCCCCGTCCCATCGACGGCGTGAAGGATTTCGTTTAGCAACTCGAAGTTCTTAAAATCCGTGGTCTCATAAACCAGAGCGATTCCAGTACGGTTAATCTTGGACCCAATAGTGATCCGCCACTTGCCTTCGGAGGTGATCCAGGCAGTGGTGGGGTCACGAAAGTCCTTGAAGTGGATACCCGGAGGCGGAAGGAGAACCGGGTTACCCGGATACTTGACCCAGTCGATGAGAAGCGGGTCGGATAAGTTAGCGGGGTAGGCAAGGTTTTGGACCTGCATGGAGGCGTTGGTGGAGCCGGTGTAGAGCATGACTATGTCGCCGTTGGGGAGGATGGTGGCGGAGCCCGTCCAGACGCCGTTGGTGTCGTACCAGTTGTCCGCCACCATGGCTATGGGGAGGTGGGTCCACTTGATCAGGTCGCGGGACACCGCATGGCCCCACACTATGTCACCCCAAACGGCGCCGTTTGGGTTGTATTGGTAGAAGAAGTGGTAGTATCCCTTGTACAGTAGCGGACCTGATCATATAGGTTGCATTCAGCATTTTTTATGTCATAGCGTTACATACCAGAATTAAATGTATAGTATATTATATATACATATCACATTATCACATATGGAATGCGAAATATTACCGTTGGGATCTGATGCGTTGAAATTCACCATCCAGAGTAAAATCACAGCCCCGTACGTCACAAAACACACATGTAGATGGTAAGTGACGATAAATATTATATACAGAATATATACTAACCTAACAAGACTATAGAATTAATTAATAAATAAAACGACGCGGACAAGATAGAATAGGCAACGCCGATAAATTAAGAAAGATATATGCACAATTTTGTCTTTCATGGAGCTTCATTATAAATTTTCAATCTAATATTAAATATTAACATTACTTAAATTGATATATACTCAAAACTGCCAAAACCTTTTTGAACCTGAATTAAGATCTGGGTAGTCAATATTATTTTTAGATTAATTATAGTCAAATTAGTGAAATTATTCAGCTATAAAAATGGCCTAATTTCAAGGCGATCTTTTTATAAATTCAAATGACCTGATTAATAACCCAATTTTGTTGATAGATATTCGGATTCAAATACACAAATTACACACTTATATTTGGTACAGGAATCCTCTAGCTATTTATGGATCTTTTATCGTTTGCCTTTTTGTACATTGTTTAATGGGGAGAAAGAATTCAGTATTCGGAAATTGTTCAATGGAAGAACAAAAGGATACATTTAACTTATACACTATGCAATATGCATGCATATAGTTTAAAAGAAAAAAAATCATGCATGAACATATTTTCAAAAAATAAATAAATAGAGGAGAAAGAAGTTAATTACCGTTCATCCAGTTCTTGTCAGGTTGAAAATGGAAAGCAGTCCTCTGCCACCTCAGCTGACGTTCAGTCCAGTCATACACGGGCCCCACGTTACGCGCTCCCAGCCGCGGAGCGTTGCTTTTCTCCGACACCCCCTCCGCCTTCCCCCTCGACGCGGCCCCCACCACCTCCACGCGGGGCTGACCTGGCACAGCCTTCTCCGCCACGTCAGCCCTCCTCCCTTGCTGGTTGTTGATCCCCACTATAGCCATCACGAGCGCCGCCAAAACCAACGCCGACACGGTTACCAATGCGGCCTTCACGCGCCTGCCATGGCTACGGTTGCTCTGCACGACACCGCTCCCCAGCAGCGCGTGGGAGTGCGTGGGCAGGCCTTCCCCGTCGACCCCACTCATGGTTGCCGGAATCGGGTCGGATTTGGATCCGAGAAGGAGGGTAAATTAGTTGGAGATTGGGAGTGAAATTATGTGGTTTTTTTTTGTGTCTAACTAGTGGAGAAATGTGCCGAAGTTGAAGGAGTGAGGAAGTTATTATTTATAGAATTATAAGGGTTTGATTTGAAAGAGGAAGAGAAGAGACATGTCAGAAATAATGCATATGATTTTACTTGTTCTTTTCTTATGGAGACTCGAGAGAGATGGGGATCTATGATTTACTTGCTTTTTCTATTCTATGAGTTTCCAAATTAAGATGAGTAGATAATTTGGGAAACTAGTAAAAGGAATTGATTTGTTTTAGGAACTAAATTAATTGTGAGAAATCAGTTTATGGTAGTTTTGTGTGGAGGAGAGGGTAGTCAAACTCATTGAAATGAGGAGTGTGAGTGTCTCTCAAGCACACACATGTTCACGTATATATATATATATATTTGTGAATTTAAATGTTTGGTAAAAAGTAATATTATTAGAACGATAGGATAATATCGAGTACATTATGTACATATGCAATTACTAAGTCAATTCCTAATAATAATAGTAACGTACATATAGAACAATGCGTAAAAGAAATTATACTTTTAATTCAATAAAAATGTAGTTTATTTATATTACACGCTTGAAAATATTACGACATTAATATATATATATATATATATATTATCACAAGAATAACGAGGGCCTGCATACCAAACTATAAATGGTTGAATACTTGAATGTATATTATTAAGACTAGCTTCTTAGCTTATAAGATGACATGAGTTACGAGTTCGATTTCTCCCTCCATCATTTTAATAGTTTAAATGTTCATTGTGGAATCTGAGTTCGTTTTTCCCAATCATATATTTAAAATTTCTTTTTATATGTATAATAAGTTATTATTTGGCAAATAAGAAATTTGACATATTTAAGTAAAGTTAATGTAAATTGTAAAATAAAATAAAAGGATAAAATGATAAAAGAACAATTCAATTGCGTATGTGACATAGCCCATAAGCCTAGACATAGGAAAGAAAAATAAGACTATATATAACTAATTTTTTAATGAACATTCGCCTAACTCCAGTTTTGAAAAAAGGAAAACACAACAATCTTGTATACCCACATTAATACATATTGTTACATTATTTTTTTAGAAGAATACATATTGCTACATAATTTGTAAGGTAATCGATCAGTTTATGATTATGGTAACTAACATAAAATTTCAACCTCAAAACCGTCGGTACTATTTCTTTTGAAAGTTACAAGTGAATAATCCCCTTTCATTGTAAGATGTATCATATGAACTGATTGGATCTCATTAATGAAGAAAAGGACAAAATCAATAAATCGTATGGACTCCAAATTCTAAGAACAATGTCGAGGCAGGCCACATTCACAAATCACAAACATCCACTCTGTTCTCTGCTAGCTGTGTGTGTAACTATAATTAACACACATACATGATACATTTATAATTTGCATAGATGCATGGATATAAAAAAGTATTATGTAGTATGATTGTTGTCAAGTAAGGACATGCTAGTTCTGGGGGCCCAGGCTGTTTCCACATGCAATTTCACATTTATGTCAAATCTTCCACATGCAATTGGCTGAGATTAAGACTGTTCATCGGACCAAAACCAAACCAAAATCGAATTTCGGAATTTTGTGGACCGAAAACCGAACCGAACATACTCGGTTCGGTTTTCCAATTTAGCTATCTATCATATCCTATGTATAAAATGATGTTTTGGCATAAACATAGCATTGTGTCCGGTCTTCTCAATTAATTGACAAATATAACACATGAGATTACGAGATCAAATCCCCTTTCTTTGTAATGGTCTAAGTGTGTTTTATGAATAAAAAACATGCTCTTATCGTACATTATTACTGTACAGATCAAATACTTCTGTTGACCGTCCTCATTAACTAGTGTAAGTGTGTAACAGACCCTTAATAATGTACGATTTTAAATGGGTTTAATATGTAGTGTGGTCATTTTAAGCTCACTTATTCTTGGGTTGTCACATTCCACTTATTTTACTTGTTGTAACACAGGTTTCAATTGGCTCGGACGCTCGGTTTGGTATGGCTCGGGTTTGGATCATCCGAATTTAGTCAGGTAGGATGAGCACGGAATAGGATGAGGTTCCGGTTGACCCAATGAATCGAGAATGCCAATTTTAAAATCTATATATAAGTTATAAAATATCTTTAAAACAAACTTATAATGTCAAATTAATTTTAGAAATGTTATTTAAAACTTTTTTAGTATATTAAAATTGCTTAAACTTTCAGCAGGTAAGGCATTACTAAATTTCTATAGCAAGATCTACCCACAACTTTTGGAGGTTGAAATCTACAGAGAAAATAATATATTCGAGTTATTTTACCACTAACTTACTGCTAACGGTTAGGTGGCAGATTATTCCTGACAAACTAAGTTCGAAAATATTTTCACAATATCTTGGGAGTATTAGATATTGCCCATAATGACCCAAGAATTATTGTTATTAGCAGCATTTTGAGATAATAGGTTGGTGCATTGAGAAAGCAACTACAAACATATCATATCATATTGTTTTTGTGTGTGTTTAATTTCATATCATATTGTTGATAAAATTGAATTATGTATTTATGTATCATCTACACATTCAAAATAGCCACTAACAAGTATCGATTAATTAGACTACCATCTTTGTATCATCCTTTTAAAATTTATCTATTACTAGTTTTACTTATTTAATTTCATGCCTCAAATCATGAGTAGGCTACAATTGGGGAATTGCTTCATTCGGCCTTAAGAGAAGACAAATCGACTAAAAAAACCAAGGAAGCAGAGATGAAACTAGTCATTGTTTGACAGAATGAAATATTTCACATGAAACAAACATGAACAAGTATTTTCCAGCTCAACCCAATCACTTGGAAATGAACCAACATAGAAAGAGATTATTACATCTGATTGCTCTCCAAAGGAAGGATTCAAACAAGTAAATGAAAGATAACTCAGAAGAAGAGGAAAGACGAACTCGAAAAGAGAGAGTTCTACACGTTTGGAGGCGGCCAGATTTTTCCAAACAACTCTTCCACTTGCTTTGCCTGGTTCACATACCCATCTAGTCCACCTGCCAGGAGTTCCATAGCTGCAGGCCCCATTGCAGATGCGAAGCTTTGCTGGTCCCACTTAACAAGCTGAGAGTCGATGAACGAGTTTTTAAGTTCATCATTGTAACAAAATGGAATCACCTCATCAAAGGTCTAATCATATACAGTCATACAAAGTTTCAAATAGGTGTGCTCTCCAATCACCACCAGTACTTATATATTTTCTAGTTAAATGTTAGATTGCTGAACTTCAAAAGGTTATAAGCTAATGGTTCAACCTATGCATGCCAAAGTTCATTCTTCTTTTTGGTTACAGAACTAGGTAGTTCTAAAGCAAACACAAATGGCAATCTCCACTTGACAAGTTATTTGACTTTAAATGCAAGTTAGGAAGCAAAACAACTTAAAATGCAAGTTAGGAAGCAGACCTCTTTCTCTGTAAACTCGTAGGCAGATGCAGATTGTGGAGACAACCTCCTTATATATGCGTACTTCTCGTCATGTGATGTAACAGATTCTTTGAGGGACTGCAATACCTTCAGGGGTGCAATGACATAGTCAACCCTGAGTGAAGCATCAAAAAAAGTCTTTATGGTCAAATATGGAGGTAAACTTCTTTAACATGCAGCAATGTAAAGGGTGAGGGTTTAACAAATGTACAGCAGTAGACTACCCCAACAAACTCAATAAATCCTGCTTGTTTCGAACTGCTGAAGCCATCAGCTTGGACTTATAACCATACTTATGAATGTAATTGTAAGCCTTTGACACCTGTTGGAAGTTGTTCAAATTTAAGACAAACCAAAGTTACTTGGGGTAATTTTTTTAAAATGTATTTACCCACCAGTGCCAGCCCAGGATCTTCTCCTTTCCTTAAAGCAGCCTCAACCTCAGGATCACCAGAATGATTGCGAGCCCAATCCTGAAGCAGGAAAACGAGTGTCAAAATGATGAAACTTTTGAAAGTACGTAGAGTTGGTTGATAATTACCCTAATTCGACCCACGAATACTTGAATAACAGAGGCCCCCGCTTGGGCTGCCGCAGCAGCTTGAGGAAAGCTGAAGCATAAGAATTAGATCAATAATCAGGCAACATAACAGGTAACCAAAGTGCTGCAGCTAGTGAAAACTTGAAATCAAAAGCTAAGTTTGGGTTCAGATAAACATGCCTGTAAACAAACGTCAAGTGTGTCTGTATACCCTCGGATTCCAGCACTCTACAGGCCTCGATACCCTAATAATGACACCGATGCTGATTAGGTCAAAGATGGTTTCCCAAAGACATAACAATTACAAATAAATAAATTGAAGGGGACATGGAAATGAATTAAGCTTGTTTGATCATAAACCTGCCATGTTGAAGGAATCTTAAACAACAATCGCTCAGTAGGGGCTTCGATTCCCTTGTACAACTTTAACAAGTGATGCACCTGAAAATGTAGTAGCATTCAAAAGCTATACACCTTTGAATTAGCAGACAAATGCAACAGACATATCACATGAAATCCATATAGAGATCACAAGATTAAAGAGTAGCCCAAGCAATGTTAAAGAAACATAATCAAAGAAGTACCTTGTGCACTATGCCGTCTGTATCATAAGCAAGCCGCGCATCCACCTCGGTGGACACTCTGCCTGGTACTAGCTTGGCTAAATCAGCTCCAACATTTACAAGGGCCTACACTTCCAAACTTAGGTCAATAACCTATAACCTCACCTCCTTGAAAAAACTGACCAAAATTAGGATTTTGAATGAGCTTCAAGTACACTGTACACACAAACCTTATTGGAGAAACATGACAATCGGGTGGTATTCTCAAGTCCAATACACTCTGAATCAGCCAATGCAGTGTCCACAGCACTCTATACCAAAAAATCAATTGAAGCTAAATCAATCATCGCCCCCAAATGTACTAAACTTGAAACTTGATCAAAAGTTCGAACCAAATTTACCCTAAAAATAGTATCAGGGAGGCCACATATTCCTAGCAAGAGAGAAGAGCTCACAGTAGCTGCAGTTGGCGGAAACCTGTGCAATCAGAAACATAATTTGAGAAGACTGAATCTATGATCTAAAAGTATTCAAATTATAGATCAGATCTCAAATCGACTGACTTCTCGAAATCATCGAAAATGACGGTATCAGGAACAATCTCACTGAAGCTTGAAACAGCATCCAGCTCCGTGCGGAGACCTAATCAGAATCCAATTCAAAAGAATGGAAGAAAAAAACATAACTGAAAACGATATTGTGGTGGCGAGATCCAAATTTCACATATCGACAGAAAGGTGAACAACGAGCGTACCAAGCTGGGACGAAGGAGAAGAAGAATGGTTGACGGAAGCTCGGATTTGAGGAAACGAAGGGGGAACAACGAAGGCGAAACGAGGAGAAGGAGATCGAGCTATGAATCTCAGCTTCCTTCCCTGGTTTGATCAAAGATTCGTACAGAGGATGCATGATTTCAGCTTCAAAGTTTGATCAGAGTGCAAGGGGAGGGAGAGAGGCTTACCTGAAGCAATGGAGACGAGAGAGATGGGGATGAAACTGACATCTTCAGAACTTACGCAGAGAGCAGTGAGGGTGAGAAGTTGACGATCGATCGAGAATTGTATTTTTTCAATTCAGCAGGACTAACTTTTCAAAATGACGACAATGCGATTTTTTTTGCTACAAATGTGTGTTATTTTTACAGTTGGATTAAATTTGTGTCAGTCGAAACACACATTCAAAAATTTAGGCCAATTGTAGTAATTTACCCTGCTAAAAATACTTCTTTATCTATCTTTTCCGGCTACCACAATAATTTACTTGCATATCCGTCTTTTTTATTTATTTATTTATTTACCTTGTCAGCTATCTGTTTACGGATAAAATAAAGAAACAATGTCAATAAATACCCATTTTGGTGTCCAAAATTGTAAAGTAGGTATTTTTTTTTTAGATATGAATACAATATTCAAAAATATATCCAAATAAGGGTGTTTTGGTAAAATTACCCAATTTCAAAATTAAAAAAAAAAGATAAATTAGTTTCTGAATTTATTTTTTCTTTAGATTCTCTTATACTTTAAAATATATAAATTAATTTATGAATTTATATTTTCTTAGGTTTGGGAGAGATGTGGGAGAGATCTGGGTTAGAGTTAGGGTTCGCTGGGTTAGGGTTCGAGGCGATCGAGGATCTGGGAGAGATCGAGGCGGGGGGAGAGGGAGGAGAACTCGAGGCGGAGGGTGAGGAAAATGCAATTTCGATTTGTGGGAGATGGAGTTCGCCGGGGGTAGAGGGAGGTCGCCGGGGGCAGTTGGAAACTGCAATTCGAGGATGGAGGTCGTCGGGGGCAGAGGGAGGTTGCCGGGGGAGGTCGTCGGCGAGTTGTGGGAGATGGAGTTCAACCCTTCGATTTAGATTTAGGGTTTGAAGGTGGAAGGTGAGGAGGTGGGGAGGCAGTGGGGGAGGCGGTTGACGGCGGGGGGAGCGAGGTCGAGATTTGGCCGATGAGGCGGGAAGAGGCGGAGACAGAGAGATCTGGGAGAGATCGAGGATCTGGATCTGGGAGAGCCGGAGAGCGATCGAGGTTTCGATTTAAGTTTGGATCTGGATCTGGCCGGAGAAGGCATTGGACTCGAGGCGGAGGGTGAGGAGGTGGGGGAGGCGGGGGGCTGGAAAGAGGATGAAGATGGAACCAGATCTGGATCTGAAAAGAGGATGGAGATGGTAAACGGAGCGAGGTCGGAGAAGACGACCGAGAGGGAGTCGAGAGGGAAGATGACCGGAGAGCGAGGTCGGAGAAGACGACCGAGAGCGAGGTCGGAGAAGATGAACAGGAAGATGAATCTGGAATTTGGGGGTGTGCAAAATGTTAGGGTTTGTAGGTTAATGATAAATTAGTTTAAAATTATCAAATTTTAGTGATGAAATGATTAGTAGATTAATGATAAATTAGTTTAAAATTTTATTGATTATTATAATATTTTAAATTTAATTTTATCTTTTTATTTATAGAAAATAAATTTAATTTCAGATTTTTTGATTAAAAAAAAAATTAACGAAAATCCAAAAAAGTTACTTTAGGATATTATTGTAATATATTTTAAAAAAAGTATTACTTTGCAAATTTTAACACCAAAGTGGTATAGATTTGCAAATGAGCCTAAAATAAATTCGGAAAAAAACAAAGTGGGGGAAAGCATTTATCTGGGCTAATAAGCCCAGCCCATATGTGCTTCATAAATTCATAAACAGATTAGAAGCACCATAAATTCATAAACATCTCGCCATGCCTGGCCTAATAGTTCTACACTTCTACTTGATCGCTGTATTAAGAACAGTTCAATACCAAATTTATCTATCCATACCATGCTGAAATTGTCATTATGCCATTGCAAAACAAAGCTGAAACTTTGACTTAACATATGAATGCATAATCAAATTTTGACTTGATCCCTCATTTTCTGAACACAGTCAACATACAAACAGATCTTAACAAATTCACAGATCAATCACCTCATGAACAAGACCTTAGATTGAAGCTAAACAATGCTGTATCGAACATAAGCTTCAATTCAGTGAATCTAAAGCTGAATTTCCAAAACAGAGAGACAAAAGAAGAAACCTACCTCAACAAATTCACCATTTGACAAACGTGAACTTTTACAATTGAAAGTAGCGCCTTATGAAGCTTGATCTTCACACTTGCAACAAAATTCCTACTTAGATAATCAAGTTTACAAGATAAAATCCATCAGCCTGAAAAGATTTTTTCGTTATTATCTGAGCGAGATCTTACACCGCTTGAATTCAGAGAGCAAATCGGCATCCCTAAACCCAACAACAAATTGGGCGAGGGCTTGGAGAAACAGAGCAGCTTGATACACATCAATGGCGCCCAAAATCTCACCAAGAACGCTTCTCCTCAGCCTATTAGCATCCACCACAACACAACTCAGTTCATCGACGGTCACCATCACCTTCTTCCCAACCTCTCCCTCCTCCTCCTTCCTCCTTCGTTGCTCGCACTGTGAGGCCCACCATCCGGCGGCAACCTTGTCGACGAGCCCGGCCTGCGCGTCCCTCGCACGCGCAGCCAATGACGGGACCATGAGCCTCAGCCCGCACTCTATCTGCTCAATTCGACTAGTTAGGGTTTCGCTAGGGTTTCTCCAGGCATCGCGAGTGTCCAGGACTCTGAAATTCTCCGAAATTGGGGCGAAATCGACGGAGCAGGAGGCTTCGTCGTCGAATTCAAGAAAGGATCGGAGGAGGCTGGTGAAGATCTTGGGGTGGAAATCGCCGAGGAAAAGAAATGGAGTCTCGAGAGGGTTTCGCCAGTCGGGATGCAGAACCTGGGAGACGTCGTCGACGGCGGCGAGATCCAGGGCGGAGTAGTAGGACTGGAAGTGATTGTGGAGGAAGGAGACGTGACTGGAGAGGAGATCGTCGGCGGCGGAGGAGGAGTAGGAGGAGAGAGAGTGGGAGAGAAGCGGGAGAAGAGTGTTCTTTAGGGTTTCGAGCCACTCGGAGTGGTACTCCTTGAACGGACGAGTGTTCTTCTTGCGGCTGAACAGAGCTGCGAGAGAGATGAAAACGACGACGCCATGAAAGGCCGAATTCGAGCTTCAGAGAAGGATATGGAAAGCGATAGAGATTGTAGAGCGGATTTTACCTTTCATCATCTTGGGAGATTGATGCGGATCTTGATTAACCGTTCGATGGATTTCTTCGGCAGCGAAGAAGCGAGAGAGTAACCAACATCCGTGATTATGAAGTCTGTTGTTTTCTTGGATATGGCGGCCGTTGATCAAATAGCGCCAACGGACAAGGCAATGGCGCGAGATGGAATTCGATAAAATCTCGTAGTTTAATATGGTGACCAATATTTCACTTTTTCATATGGTGATAAATAGCGCTATATAAAAAAATATAATTAAACTATTTTAAATTAAATATAATATACGAATAAATCAATTTTGGTGATAGAAAGATAAAAAAAAAAGTGAAAAAACCCGTAAAATCATTTTAAGGTAAGTTTTTAGAAAATATAAGCAATTTTAGAATTTCAAGGTATTTTTTTTATTATAACAACAAATTAATTTTAATCATGAAATAAAATAAAATTTTAGTTGGTTAGAAAATAAAAAAGTAAAAATGATTCAATTATTTTTTAAGGGCCCAAAATGATTCAAGTGTTTTTTAAGCCAAAACGGACCTAAAATGATTCAAAAATGTTTTTTATAGTCAAAGCATTCACCAAGGGCCTAAAACGTTTTAAGTGATTTGTATGGTCAAAGCACTCTCCAAGAGTCTGAAACGATTCACGTGTTTTTTAAGGCCAAAGCATTCTCTAAGGACTTAAACCGATTAAAATGCTTTCTAAGGCTAAATCATTCTCCAAGGACCTAAAATAATTCAAGTGTTTTCTAAGGCTAGAGCATTCCTCAATGGCCGAAAATGCTTCAAGTGTTATTCTAAGGCCAAAGCAATCCCAATGGCCTAAAATGATTCAAGTTTTTTCTAATGCCAAAGTATTCTACATGGGCCTAAACGATTTCGAGTGTTTTGTAAGGCCAAAACATTTTTCAAGAGCCCAAAATAATTCAAGTGTTTTTTAAGCCAAAACATTCGCCTAAGGTCTAAAACGGTTCACAAGTGTTTTCTATGGCCAAAGCAATTTCCAAGAGCCTAAAACGATTCAAGTATTTTTAAAGGCCAAATCATTCTCCAAGGGCCTAAATCGATTAAAGTGCTTTCTATGGTTAAATCAATCTCCAAGGGCTTAAAACGATTCAAGTGTTTTCAAAGGCCAAAGCATTCCCCAAGGGTCGAAAACGATTCAAATGTTTTTCTAAGGGCAAAGCAATCCCAATGGCCTAAAATGATTCAAGTCTTTTCTAATGCCAAAACATTCTCCAAAAGCCTAAAACGATTTCAAATGTTTTGTGAGGCTAAAGCATTTTTCAAGGGCCCAAAATGATTCAACTGTTTTTTAAGCCAAAACATCTTCCAAGGGACTAAAACGATTCACAAGTGTTACTATGGCCAAAGAATTTACCAAGGGCTTAAATGTAAGTATTTGTATGGCCAAAGCATTTCCCTCCCAAATGCATATTCAAGTGTTTTCTAAAGCCAAAACATTCCCAAGGGCCTATATACCAATTCAAGTTTTTTCTAAGGCTAAATCATTACCCAAGAGCCTAAAACAATTCAAGTGTTTTCTAAGGCCAAAGCACTCCCCAAGGGCCGAAAACGATTCCAGTGTTTTTCTAAGGCCAAAGCAATCGCAAGAGCCTAAAAAGATTCAAGTATTTTTTAATGCCAAAGCATTTTCCAAGGGCCTAAAACGATTTCAAGCGTTTTGTAAAGCCAAAGCATTCTCCAATGGCCTAAAACGATTTCAAGTGTTTTGTAAAGCCAAAGCATTCTCCAAGGGCCCAAAATGATAAAGTGTTTTTTAAACCAAAATATTCTCCAAGGGCCTAAAACGAATCACAAGTGTTTTCTATGGCTAAAACATTCACCAAGGGCCTAAAACATTTCAAGTGTTTTGTATGACTAAAGCATTTTCCAAGGGCCTAAAATGATTCAAATGTTTTTTAAGGCCAAAGCATTCTCCATGGGCCTAAACCGATTAGAGTGCTTTCTAAGGCTAAATCATTCTCCAAGGGCCTAAAATGATTCAAGTGTTTTTTAACGCAAAAACATTCTACATGGGCCTAAACCGATTAAAGTGTTTTCTATGGCTAAATCATCCCAAGGGCCTAAAACGATTTCAAGTGTTTTGTAAGGCCAAATCATTTTCCAAGGACCCAAAATAATTCAAGTATTTTTTTAAGCCAAAACATTCTCCAAGGGCCTAAAACGTTTCAAGTGTTTTGTATGTCCAAATCATTCTCCAAGGGCCGATTCAAGTGTTTTTTAAGGCCAAATATTCCCCAAGGCCCTAAATTGATTCAAATGTTTTCTAAAGCCAAAGCAATCCCCCAAGGGCCTAACCGATTCAAGTGCTTTCTAAGGCTAAATCATCCCCCAATGGCCTAAAACGATTCAAGTGTTTTCTAAGGCCAAAGCAATCCCAAGGGTCGAAAACGATTCAAAGTTTTTCTAAGGCCAAAGGACTCACCGACTCCACTAACCTGTAGTTTCCGTCCTTCTCCTTCAAGTTGGATCGCACCAACTACTTCATATGACGATCTAATGTTCTTGATTCTCTCGTTGCATTTGGGTTGAGAGATTTTGTTCTCTCTGGCTGTCCTCCTCCTCAAACCATCACGTCTCCGGCCAATGGAGATATGGCTGCTTTGTCCTCTCCTAATCCCGAGTTTCTTCTTTGGACTCGTCGGGACAAGTTTATACTAGTCTGGCTTCACACTACCATCTCTTCACCTCTGCTTGGATATGTTGCGAGATCTGACTCCTCTCGTTAAGCATGGCTCACTATCGAACCGATGGTTCAAGCGCACTCTCGTGCTCGATCTATGCATCTCAAGAAACAACTCTCGACACTTCAAAAGGCCAACCTTTTCATGGTTCAATATTTTGAGTAAAACCTTTTCATGAGTCTACGTGTTTGTTTGTTAGGTGTGTTTATAAAGAATTTATTGTAATTTAAAATTTGAATTTTAGATGATATAGGAAATTATAAAGAAAGGAAAAAAATATTTTTTTTCTTCAAAAAAATAGTTTATAACCTAATGGCCAAACATACCCTATGTCACCCTCCTCCGCTGCCCTGCTCCTCGTTGCATAATTTTATGATTAGTATTTATTAATTGATATTGGTATGTAAATCAAATATAATTTAAAATTTTAAATATTTTCCTTTTCTCTCAATCTTGAAAACTCTACAAATACCAATAAAAAAACCAAATTACATTTTTCCCGTCTTATCATAAGTTTTACACCCCTAATGGGAACCAACGCTCTGGCTATATTCATCGCCACCGTCTTTCTAATCCTCCTATCCACCGCCGGCGGCGACCCGAACCCGGGATCCGAATCCGACTGCGCGAATCGGCGGATCTACATTCGGAAACTCCCGACCCGATTCAACCTCGACCTGCTTACCAACTGCTCCGGTTACTACCCTCTCTTCGACGATTTCTGCCCTTACCTCGCCAACCATGGCCTCGGCCAAAGGACGCACAATCGCACCAATTCCTGGTACAGATCCGACCCTAACATGCTCGAACTCGTTTTCCACCGTCGGATTCTCGAGTATACGTGTCTGACGTCCGATCCGGACTCCGCCGACGCCGTCTTCCTCCCCTATTACGGCGGAATCGACGCTCTACGCTACCTCTATGGCCCCGAGCAGAATTTCAGCGCCTTGCACGGGCGAGATCTGTTCGAGTTTCTGACCCAGGAAGACGAGCCGTGGATCTGGGAGAGGAAATCGGGTCGAGATCATTTTCTGGTGATGGCGCGAGCGGCCTGGGACTTCTCGCAGCGCGTGGACGTGGATCCGCCGGTTTGGGGGACCTCATTCTTGGAGCTGCCGGAGTTTTACAACATCACGGCCTTGACGCTGGAGTCGCGCGCGTGGCCCTGGCAGGAGCAGGCTATTCCCCATCCTACGTCGTTTCATCCGCCAAACCTCGCCCTGCTGGAGGCGTGGGAGATGAGGGTGCGCCGCTCGCGACGGAGCACGCTCATGCTGTTCGCCGGCGGCGGCGGGACGTCGTCGTCGCCCAATATCAGGCGGAGTATACGGGAAGAATGCCTCAATGATAACTCCACTGCCGCTAATTCTACAGGTGAGTTTCTCAGTATATTGACGATTGATTGCGTTCTGGATTTCAATTTCCAATCAAGTAGAGCAATTTCAATTACACCTCGCAGCTGAATCACTTGGTGGAATTAGGTTAAATTTTGGTTGCTTGATTGATTGTATTCTGGATTTCAATTTCAAACATTATACCTCTCATGTTGATGGGAAATTTGGGCATGTGTATGAAATTAGGGACTTGGTTTTGGATATATGTAGATTGGAACTTGATAGATGAAGTGTGTTTAGGAATAGGGTCTACTGATGCAAGATAAGCTCAAATAGGTGCTCTGGTATGGCAAATCTATCTCTTTAGGTATTAGGAATCAGTTTTTGTTGAGTGAGTATTTGTGGTTTAGCTGTAAAGAAGGTTTGAATGAAGCCTAGTTCATAAGTATTCAGATCACATGAAATCTAATTTCAGTGATGTTAATATGTTATATCTTCTGAGCTTAGGGCGGTACAAGAAGATATGTGACATGGTAGATTGCTCTAACAGCGTGTGTGAGCACGATCCCATTCGTTTCATGAGGCCGATGCTGCAGGCAAGCTTCTGCCTGCAGCCTCCAGGGGACACCCCAGCACGAAGGTCGACTTTTGACAGTATACTGGCCGGGTGCATACCCGTCTTCTTTGAGGACCAAACAGCAAAGAACCAGTACCAATGGCACCTACCACCATCTGAGTTTGACGAGTTCTCGGTGTCAATACCCAAGGAGGACGTCGTCTACAAGGGGCTGAAGATCACCGACGTCTTAATGGCGATCCCGAGCGCTGAGGTTAGTAGGATGAGGGAGAAGGTGATGGAGCTTATACCTAAGGTGATGTACAGGAATCATGGGAGTTCACTGGGTTTGAGAGCCAAGAAGGATGCCTTTGACATTGCCATTGAAGGCACTTTGCAGAGGATTCAATCTCGGATTAGTGAACTTTGATTACCACTTAATGGGTATTTTGGTACCTGAATTTGTATAGGTTGTGTTCCTAGTCTAGATCAGTTGCTTACCAAATTGCTCAAGTTTGAAGCTTTATATGTATAATGACAATAATTTTATACACTGCAAAACCCATTATCTGATGATTCTGATTGGCCTAACTTAAGAAAATTGAACAGAAGTTTAACATGATAAAATTGGCTGAACTTTGCAGACCAGGTGATCATGTCAGTCTTCTTAACTAAGATGTTCTGAAATTGAAGACACTTTGCAAAGGATTCAATCTCGGATTAGTGAACTTTGATTACTCTTTTTGGTCTTCTTGTGACTTTATTTGGGTATTTTGCTACCTGAATTTGTATAGGTTGTATTCCTAGTCTAGATCAGTTGCTTACTAATTGCTCAAGTTCATATTGAACCTTTATATGAATAATGACAATGATTTTATACCACTGCAAAACCCATTATTTGATTGGCCTAACTTGATAAAATTGAACAAAAGAAATGTCATTCTTAACATCATAAAATGACTAAACTTCTTCTTAACTAAAATATTCTGAAATTGAACAGGAAAAAAAAAAAAAGTACCAACAGAATCATAGGTGTAAATAAAATGTTTAAGCTTCAAGAAGCAGCATGTTCTCCTTTTGATAGAGTTTCAACACCAGAACGAGCATCCTCTGTGTCTGTGAGGTATTTGGCAAAGTCTTTTTGAGCTTCCAACACCAACAAGTCCTCGACGTCGTCCCATTCGTCACGATAGGACTCGAATCGGGCCATTCTCGTCTTCAGTGAAGAAAAAGTCACTTGCTTTCTCCATTCCTCCATGGGAGCGCAACCACACTGGGTAGCTAGCCAGTCTAGGTATTCAAACTGCAATACACATTGCAAATTATGTTTGGTTAAGTATTTAGGAAGTTGGATGAAGTTCTGTGCTGGCTTGTTTTGTAAGCTACCCAGTTCAGTTTTTGTAACATGAAATGCTTCAAACTTCAAAACCTATAAGCTTGCCCAATTGCAGATGAGGAGATCTAAATGAGCAATTTCTCACTTTTTTCATAATTTGTGAAGCAAATTTACCGTAGTTTCGCCCAACATATGTGTATATCTTTTTGGTACACCAGCATCATCCAATCTTGAGTAGAAAGCTTCAACATCTTCCATCATCTCTTCCTTTGATGGAAGTGAAAGCCGTCCGGATAATACACCTGCTATCCACTTGCTTTGTAGTTCAAATTGTGGGAAAGGAATAACCTAGCATCAACAAACCCGTCACGAGTAAATTCCATACTCTAAAGAATCACATTTAACATTTCAGTGCACCATCAAATTTGAAAAACAGAATCTTGGTATGCAATGAAAAGAAGAAACCATACTTTCCATGGGATTCCTACAAAGGAAAGCTGTGGGGCAAAGGCAGGTGGAAAGACATGTTTGTATAATGGGCCAACACGATGATCGTCCACCGTCACAGCATCAATTGTATGAAGAAAGGGAAATACATACTTATACCTTCCAAAAGTGGAAAAATGTTTCAACAACATAAGCAATTAACAACAGTGAGATTGTTAAGATTGTCCACAGCGTGAGTAGATCTTACCCCGTGCAGTGAAGGATGACATTTGCGAATACCGTGTTTCCATCATCAAATGTTACAGAACCATCTTCATTTGCACTTGTGATCTGTTTTTAGTTTTCGAATTGCAGTAAGTACTAGCATTAAGAGAACTCTCAAGTACATAATTTTGTGTTCTCCTAACATCTTTATCCATACTACAACCATGAAAATTGACAAATTTACAGAAAAAAAAAGGAGTGATTTTACCATAGGGTGAAGCCACATATTATCATAACCAGGTTTCTTTCCAAATGCCTTGGTTGACGCGGATCGGGATGCAACATGTACTTCCTTTGCAACTCCTGCAACCTCCCTAGAGATATCTTCTGCACTTCCACCACTCCCTATTATAACTACCACCTGCAACACAGTTTTAAGTCCTTCAAGATTACTCAAGAAGCAAAACAGAACACTAAGATAACACAAACTAAAAACAACAATACTTACTAGATTTTCGTATGGTTGAGGAACACGATAATTGTGACTGTGAATTTGTTTCCCAGGCCATTTTTCGATCCCTGCAGCAAACTCACACAATCAAGACGACGACTGCTTATTGAACACAAATAATTGTGACTGTGAATTTGTTTTCATACAAAGAAATTACCAGCAACATCAGCAACATTGGGCTCAGTATAATTGCCCTTGCAAACAACTGCAGCATCAAATGTCTCTTCCACTTCACCCCCGTTTCCTCCTCGCCTCGTTGATTTTACCTTGAATTTCCCATTCTCTAACTCAACATGCTTTACTTCGGTTTCGTAACGAACAAGCTCGTTCAATTTGAACTTATGAGCGAAATCTTGCAGGTATCTCAACACCTCTTCATGACAAGGGTATCTGCGGGAGTCCCCGCTACGATCATCTGCAATAATTGATCATTATGTCACAAAATTTCAAAATATATGTCCTAAGACAAGAGTCTTGACAATGTAATCAAATTAGGAACCGGATTTTACAGACACCAAATCAGGTGCTACATGCAATCAAATTAGGTTTCGCTAACTCATTCCTGAAGCACAGAAATCGGTTTGGAAACATCACAAACAAAGAAATTGAGAGAAGAAAAAAAAACACAAAAACAAAGAGGCATATGTAAATTATACCGGTGGAGATGAAGGGGAAATCACGGAAGCCCATGATTTCTCTGGATAAATTGGTGCGGAGAGATTGATAGAGGCTGGAGTGTACCACTTCGCGATTCGGGTCCAACCCAATCGGGTCGGATTCGGTTTGGGGACTGTAAACCCATGTCCCACCCAGCTGCGATTCTCGCTCAAACACCACCACCCTGTGCCCTTCCTGGCGCAGCTCCTTAGCCGCCGCCAAGCCGGATGCGCCGCCGCCGATCACGGCCACGTCCTGACTTGTCAATTTGCTTCTCGACATTTTGACAAGAGAGAGAAAGGAGCGATCGAGTTTTGTGTTCTGTTGTCTTTGTGTACAGAAAATTTTAGATGAATTATAAGTTTTTTTTTTTAATACTGAAATAAATCCTAACTATGGAGAGTATAAAATATTTCCGGTGAATACGAAAACGGGAAATTCCGGTCAGAATCGGTCACGTTTGGCACGTAACCTTCTGAGTATGGACCAAATTTGTATGCAGTTTCACTGGTTCTAGAAATGTGTGACCAACTGACGATGAAGGAGGCAGTCAGTTACACGTGACGTGGCAATATGGCACACATTTCAGATATTGTTCACACAGTAACAATTTTAACATTTTCTTGTATACTTTTGGGTCATAAAGTAAATATTTTAATATAGTTATCATCAACTAGAATATTGAGATGAATATAAAATTAGCTTCCAACACTCGGTATCATCTGTCAATTTCCAGCTAATTAGGATGTTGATAGATCATAGATGAACACAATTATGTAATAATTCAACTGATTGAGTTAGATCACATAAGATTCAACTAATCAAAGTTCAACGGCTACTATTTAATCATACATAATTACTATATCGGTTTTTCTAGTGTGCCCATAGGCATATGTTAACAAGTTAAAATAGAAAAATATCTTTAAAATATTTTTTAAAAGAGAATGAATAAACCTTTGGTAAAAAAAAAAATTAAACTAATGGTTAAAAATAAAGTTTTATTGCTAAAAAAAAATTATTGCATACACACCATAAAAAACCTTATGCTATAATTACACGATTGTTTGCAATTGAAGATGTGGATCCAAGATCTGGTACCTTAACCTATTTATTTTTGTATATGGAACAAAATATAACATGAATTAAACCAGATCTATATAGAATGTGCAAGCCTCACAGAACACCATTTTCTTCCTTGAATTGAGATTGACAGCAATCATGAGCACCTTGTTTGAAGTATTTTGCAAAGTCATTGTGAGCTTCCAAGATCAACGACTCCTCGTTCCATTCGTCGCGATATACCTCTGGTCGCGTCTTCCTCATTTCTGACGAAGACGCGTGCATCATCTTTCTCCATTCCTCTGTTAGAGCGAATCCGCACTGGGTAGCTAGCCAGTCATTGTATTCGAACTGCAATCAAGAAAAGTTAAGGCTCCGTTTGGATGACCCACTAAATTGCATTATAAAGAAGATTACCTGATGATCGCCCACTAAATGTGTATATCTCTTAGCTAAACCGGCTTCATCCAATCTTGAGTAGAAAGATTCGACGTCCTCCATCATCTCTTGAGCTGATGGAAGTGATATTCGTCCAGATAGCGCGCCTGCTATCCACTTGCTTTGTAGTTCACATTGTGGGAAAGGAATAACCTAGCATCAAAATAAAAAACAAGACAATTTCACATAATCATTAAGATTTTTACCATGAGATTTTATTATTATTATTAGACGAGAAGGCTAAGCATACCTTCCATGGGAGTCCAACAAAGGAAAGCCATGGGGCCAAGCCAGGTGGAAAGACATGTTTGTACAACGGGCCTACGCGATTATCATTGACTGTCACGGTATCATTCCACTGAAGAAAGGGGAATTCATATTTATACCTGTCAAAAGTGTATAATAGTATCAAATGGAATCCACTATAAGCAATCGATAGCCTGATCAGAACATACCCCGTGCAATGAAGGATGACATTTGCAACTATGGTGCTTCCATCTTCAAATGTAAGAGTACCATCTTCATTTGCACTTGCAATCTGTGTTAGTTTCATATTTGATATTACAAATTTACAATTTAGTAATCAAAATCACTGATTTGGAAAATCTGTAATGAGTAAATCCATTTCTTCTATGATTAACACAATAACTTTTATCAGTTTTATGAATATCATCACAGATGAAGGACAATGCTTTTTAGTTTTTACCATAGGATGAAGCCACATATTATCATAACCAGGCAGCTTTCCAAGTGCTTCCTTGGATGCGGATCTGGATGCAACATGGACTTCCTTTGCAACTTCTGCAAGTTCCATGGAGATATCAGAACCGCTGCTAGCACTCCCTATTATGACTACAACCTGCAAGACAAGTAGAATCCAAGTAACGGGATGATAGATGTGAACACACAACGATGATGTTGAGCACTAAGAATGATAAAAGAAGGAAGCTCACTTACTTGGTTTTTGTATGGTTCAGGAACACGATAATTGTGACTGTGAATTTGCTGCCCAGGCCACTTTTCAATCCCTAAATCAAGCTTTTACAATCAAGACGAACACTATCTATAACAAATAGATACGACAAATTTGATGCCCTACTTTGACCATGTCAGAGTTGATAAGATATGCTCATTGTTACACCAGAAAAGCTCAAAGTAATCACTAAACGAATATACACCATAAATACTCAAAGTAATCACTAAACAGTTGGCTGAAAAACTAAGGGCGCTTCACCATTTGTTTTGACTTTATAAATGCATTATGTATCTTGTAAATTTTCAAGTAAATCATTATACCCAGGAATGGAAGTGCATCCAACAACATTGGCGTAGAAACAGATCTTTTCAGCAACGACATCACATAAATGAAGTGTAAATGCACACATTCAAATTAGCACTCCTTGATCAAGTTCTTGTCATAGAGATACACGTATATACACCAAGAAAGTCATTTTTCTTCTAAAGTCCAGTCAAAACAGATAGCAACAAGCAATGAAACAACAAATGTTCCAAAACTAAAACATTTTAGGAATGATCAATGCACAAGAAATTACCAGAAACTTGAGCAATCTGTGGCTGAGTATAATGGCCATTGCAAACAAGTACAGCATCAAATGTCTCATCTGCTTCACTCCCATTTCCTCCTCGTGTTCTTGACTGAACCTTCAACTTCCCATTCTCTAGCCCGACCTGCTTTACTTCAGTCCGGTAACGAACAAGCTCATTCAATTTGAACTTACAAGCAAAATCTTCCAAGTATCTCAACACCTCTTCATGACTAGGGAACCTGCGGGAGTCCCTTCCAGGACCCCCTACAACAATTGATCAAACACATGATTACACAAGGAAACACATTCTAAGTATAGTGAAGTAGTAATCCAAATCTGTCTAGTCAGTAATAAATTCATCCTGAAATTGACAATTATCAAAAATCAGCAAACTACCCTTTTCAATACTCACTTCAAATTGACATATGTGGTAATTGAAATTGAGAAATCAGTAAGCCGAATCAACCACCAAAATCAGGTTCATTTACAAACTGATAAAGTATAAAGCACCAATTTCACGAAGAAGTAACCTAATTGGATAAAATTGAGGAAGTGAATTTTACCGGTGGCGACGAAGGGGAAATCACGAAACCCCATCACTTCTCTGGGAAGATTGGTGCGGAGAGAGTGATAGAGGCTGGAGTGCACCACTTTCCGATTCGGGTCCAATCCAATCGGGTCGGATTCAATTTGGGGATTGTAAACCCATGTTCCTCCTAATTGCGATTCTCGCTCAAACACTACAACTTTGTGCCCTTCCCGGCGAAGTTCCCTAGCCGCCACCAAGCCGGCGGCGCCGCCGCCTATGACGGCCACATTCTGAGACGTCAATTGGAGTGGCGGCATTCCGATTAGTGTCAACGGGGCGGGAGAGGAAGAAGAGTGATCGAATTTGGCTTGTGATGAGAAGAAATGCACATGTCAAGCTCCCCACGTCAATTGTTGTTATTTTTTACTACGGAGTAATATGGACGTTTGTACTTTTTTTTTATATATATAAGATAAGAATTCGAGTTATATAGCTTGAGAGGTCGAAAAAACGGCAACTGAAAAAATCAGTTCAGAACAACACAGACAAGTAAATGAAAATACAATAAAGCAAAAATGAGCTATAAGACTAGGGAGAGAAGTGAGTTCAGCACAAACGAACAGTGCCACCAGACGACGGATCAAACAGGAAAACAATCATGAGAAGTGTTGAATGGACAACCATGACGTTGCTTCCACTCATGATGAGGGATCTTCAAGAGTCTCGACCACCCTGACGTTGCCTTTTGGATCTTCAGGAGCCTCAATATAACCGCGACCACAACTGGAACAACTCGATCTTCACCCTCAATCAGCTCAACAGAAGCAAAAAAGCACCACACACAAGCTTGCACACAAAACACGAAACTAAAAAAGACAGAAACTAAAAAAGAAAGGAAGCAGCCAAGAAAGACTACAACAGATCCCAGAGCGATCGGAAGGGGTCCGGCCTCGGCGGGGGCTCAGTGCGGAGCGGGGTTCGGGGGCTCGGTTGGAGCGGCGAGGGGTTAGGAAGTCCCCAAAGCTGCAGCCAAGGGCTCGGTCGGAGCGGCGTCCGTTGAAGCCGGTGGTCTGGAGGGTAATCTTCCGCCTCCGAGGTGCCATCATCGGACCGCCAGCGCCGACTCCGCTTCTTCGCCCTCTTCGCCGTACTGCCTTCTGCCGGAGTTTGAGCGGCACCGGAAGTAAGAGTTCAGCGAGGAAAGGAGAGAGAAGGGAAGCGAAGAAGGAAACAGACGGCCATGGGCACGGGGTCCAAGGATGTGGGCTCAGACCGGGGCGGTACGTACGGATCAGATCCGAGGCAAGCCGTGTGGGTGTGTGAGCCGGGTCCGGTGGTGAGGGTGTGGGTGGTGCGATGTGGGTAGATCTGGGTTCAGTGCGAGCGGGGCGTGGGTTCGTTGGGCTCGACCAATCTGGAGCAAGGGTGCCTAGATGGTTGACCGGAACAGGCGTTGGGGGCTCGGTCGGAGCGGGGAGCTCGGTAGGAGCGGAGCTCGGTCGGAGCGGGGTTGTTCATCAAGGTGACCGGTGGGGTTAGGGCTAGGTGGTGTCGGTGGAGCGGCGGAGGGGAGCAGCAGCAGCGGTTGGCCAGGTGGAGGCTCGGTGGAGCGTCTTCATGGGTTCTAGGGCCGGCGAGCGGCTCCCTCCCTGTTCTCTCAGACATCATTCTCGTTGTTTATGGACGTTTGTACTTTGTACGTGTAAAGTTAATCTTTTACCCCTTTTTCACGTATATCAATATGTAAAAAGAAAGAGATTTAATCTACTATATATTTATTAAATTAGAACCTAATTATATCACATGATACTCTCTCATTAAAATTGTTACATGACACTCATTCATTAAATATGTCATATGACACTCCCTCATTAAAATTGTCACATGTCATTTAAAAAAAAAAAAGTAAATTTTTTTATTATTATAAATCAAAGATTATTATCCTAAACTTAGCACTCATTTTTTTCTAATTTAAATAAAAATCAAGCACAAAGATTACAAAGATTACAAGTTAATCACAAATATTACAAATCCAAAATTTTCTAATTATATACAACTCCAAAATTTCCTAATTTACTATATATTTACGAAACTAGAACATAATTACGACACATCACACTCCTTTATTAAAACCGTCACATGACACTCCCTCATTAAAACCGTCATATGTCATTTTTTGTTTTTTTTTTAAATAAATCTAATTATAAATCAAAGATTATTATCATAAATGACGCAGTAGGAAGCGTAAGGATTCGCAAGCGCTAATCCTAGAACAATAATCAAGTTCACAAGCGACGAACTCAACGATAAACTCCGGAATTCACCGGAAAGAAAGAGAAAAACTCTTAGGGTTTGATTCAATAAAAGATAATGTCTGCCACCATCCAAAAAGTGTTTAAATATGATAACGAAACCCTAATGCGAAAATTAAGCAAAACGGAAATAAAATATAAATTGCGAAAAATACTAAAACGCTGCGTTGAGACCCGAAACGATCTCGGATGGCCTAAAAAGCCCATTAGTCACGGTAAAACCGTGAGTTGGACTCGTTGGGCCGGTCCGAATTCCGAAAACATATTATGAGCGTCAATCTGCCACCGAACGACCAATCTACGCACCCTCGGACGAACCGATCTCCTCTTCGATGCGCGCGTCCAGTGCTCCTGCATCAGTCTCCTCCACCTCCGAAGAACTCGACCTCGAGTTCTCTTCTGGATATAGAGTCTCGTCCGCTTGCGAGGCTGCAACTTGTTGTAAGTACCCACTGAAAACCTCTCCTTGCGCAGGAACACCAACACATCATCATCAGCAGCCTTGGTCTTCTTCCCAGTATTCATCGGCCCTTTAATCACCGCTGGACAGAAACACTCATTGTCTTTGAAAGCCTCGTCAAGCTCCTTTTCACTCTGTGTCATGATCAAGAAACTAGACTTTTTCCTCCTAGGGCTCTTATCAAAGTGCAAAACAGGAGCCATGACAATCTTATGCGCACCCCAATTAAATAACATCACATTATCTCTTCTGTAACACCCTCAAATTTCACACCATTTGAAAGCATTACTGCCGATGACCCCGGACTGAAAACCCGAAGTCACCCCAGACTTTTCCAAACGACATCACTGTCTTAAATACAGTTACAATACGAGAATCATAACTTTTATTAAACCACGGTCGCGGAATGTCAACACAATTCCAAATACGACCAAAACATCAAAAATACATAATCAGAAATAAATACAAAATCAGAATAATTACAACGAAAGACTTTAAAATATTACGAAAAGGGTTGGATCGTAGTGATCACCTGCCCAAAGATCTTAACCTGATTAAAAACAATAAAAACATCCAAAGCCACCGTTCATCTTCATAGTCGTTCTAGCCTTCGCGGAACAACAACCTACCGGATGTGCCGAATCGAACGGATGACACCAGCCAACCATGCAAGGAATATAACGGTTGGTTAGTCTAAATGAATAGACTAGCAAGAGAATAAAGCAGAGTGATTCGAAGCAGTCGTATTAGATTAGACCCATCGCTTCTCGAATAATAACCGATGACGATAGTCAACCATCATACTCCTACTGGAATAACAAAAGGTATGCACAAGAGAAGATTCTGGAGACCGAGGCTCACATCAATCAATCCCAAAGAAGACTCTAAATGAAATGAGCCTTATAGGAAACATGACAAATGTTGGGGAACATTAAATAATTACACGCAATCACAGAATCACAATATCGCATTCGAGCGACTAAAAGTTAAGACGAGCTTTCCTAGCTACACTAGCGCCTAGCTGCACTACTCGCCCAAGATATATTAATTGTGTGCGAACCTACGGCACTTATCTTATTTAATTCCAAAACACACACATCACGTTATAAGCTTTTAGATATATGTTTCGTCATGAGGGACATACATCGAAGGAATAGACCTCGCAGGGTCCAAACCTCAATCCACAACACGATCAGAAGAGACGGGACCACATATAGAGTCCACGACCTTATCCACAACAACCACAACACAAGGTGTCGGGGACTTATAGCCTGCCCCTTCACCACTTGTTATAAAGAAACGACTGAGCCGCAATCTAGAGTCCATCGCCCCTACGAATACTCGTGCTAACTATTAGTCTAACACGGAAACACATCACACAAGCCATCATGGCCCAACCTGCACAATATATATATAATTATACTAGCGTCGGTTCTAGCAGAATATACAACCTAATAATAATATCAGATTTTAATTATATTACTAACAAACAGTTCCCAACATATTTCAGAATCATCCCAAATTATTTAACAACTAAACGATTGATAAATAATTGCAATATGGAATGATGAGCAAGAGCGAACCGCCACTTGCCTGGAGTAGATTCGGCGATGAATCTAGACGAGACGACTACCGAAAATACCCTTTTCGAGGATATGGCTTAAGCTTCAGAATATTCCTAACAGAGTACGAGTCCACATGCGATCCAGCAGATCACGTTTTAACTGACAAATTAATTATTTATCAATTAATTTGACTGGACGAATTCAATGAATTATATTTAATAAATTTTAATGATATTAACTCATAAAAATATTTGTTAAATTTTCCTAAAGAAAAATACGGACGAAAGGGAATCGAAATTATACCGCTCAAATAATTTCGGATTAAAATTGGACTGGAATCTTAATGCAACAGCAACTTAATTAGCAAAGGAGGGCTACTGTTCATCTCCTTCTTCCTTCAATCACCAGCACAACTAACAGGGACCACAACGGCAACAACCACGCGGGGCTTCGCCGGGGCTTCTCGACGCCGGAGAAGCGGCGGTAGCAACCAGCAGCAGGGCGCAGCAGCAGCGGCGCTCCAACACAGCAGTTCGGCGGCGGCAGGAACAACACGCAACGACAGCAGCACGAACCAGAGGAGCTCGGCTGGGCTTCGGCTGGGGAGGTTTGACGACGACGCCGGGGATGGAGCTCTAGCGGCGACGGCAAACAACGACCACAAACAACAGCTAAATCAACAAGAGGTCCACACACTTCGTCTTCGTCTCCGTTCGAGCAAAACAGAGAGCGAACAGGGGAGCTCGGCGGTGGCTTCGGGTCGAGCTCGCCGGAGGAGACGACGACGACGACTGGGCTGGGCTCGCCGGAGGATACAACGAACGAGCACCGGAGGGAGTCGGGGAGAGAGCATAGGCTGCTCAGCGGGAGGCTTCACCGAGAGGGAGAGGGTGAACAGGGGACTCGCGAGAAAGAAGACGATGGAGCAGCTGGAGGTGTGCCGAACTTGTCTCGATCGGCTCCATATATATAGTATAAGGGAGGGAGGGGACAAAGCTTCGACAACTCCCTCTGCAGGAGACCGGCCAAGCACAAGTTGGGAAGCCAAGTTGAACGGGAGGATAAGATTGCACAAGATAAGTTTTGGTATGGGTTTTAAACTCCGGAAATTATTTGTTTGTATCCAAATAAATATTCTAAGTCTCAAAAATACATTGAATGTATTTTATACCACTCAGGGGATTATTTCGGAGATCATGGATATTACTGAAAATCTAAACTCCACTGAAAGCGAAATAATTAATCGAACGAAGGATGAAAAAAATTACCCAAATACCCTTACTAAAAATTAAGGGATATTACATTACTACCCCCTTAAGAAAAGTTTCGACCCCAAAACTTGCATCGATAAACTAATGGGTGACTGGAATCACCTCAATCTCACTACCTGAGTCCATGCCTAATGTAATGACGGCCAGCCACCCTTCCGGTGCCGCCCAATCGTTAACATGGGTCGCCGCCCATATATCCCAACTCATCACTGATGGCCCAACATTCTTGCCACTTCTAGTAGGTTAGAGAAGAGACTCGACAGCTTAACGGCCCGACCCATCACAGGGCTGCGGCCCATACACCCCAACCCTTCCTTGGTTGTTGGTGAGTCTCGAACCTGAAACCTCATCTTTTATCACTCTCTTGAAGGCAGAGATGATACTACTATCTCGCATATCCTATCTCCATATGCTATACTTATACTAACTCGTGACCATTCTCAAAGTCCTGATCACCACAATAGACTCACTATACTTTAATTATGAGAATACATATTCTCTTACACTTACCTCTAAACTTCTCTCGAAGTATATACCCAAACCTCCTTAGGTCGGTATCCTTAACCAATATGGTCTCCATAACTTATATTGCCAACATCGAACTACCTATTCGATCACGTATCTACTTACAACATATTGTTTACATTCCCACTCTCGATAGAATAGATGTAATCATCCACATGATTACCATTTCCTTAACCAGAGTATCCATTACAAAAATCTTCAATATAACCTTGCGGTCATGCACTATTCCTTCTGAAGACCTTAATGTCCTTATATAGAAGAATACAACATCTTTCTACTAACCTCATTTTGACAATCTGGTCCTCGAATATATACTTAAAAATCAACAATACTACAACTTAGTACCCCACATGTCATACAGACCTTACATAAATGATTCACTTGTTACCTTAATCATATTCGGCCCTTATGCCATATCTTTATCTCCCAATCTTTACTCATAAGATCCCACAATCTAAGTCTGATTATCTCAACATGATTTATTAATCCATTCCATAGGATTATACTCTTGTTTCACCCGAATGTGTTGTATGATTACCTTAACCAACGTGGGTTACCTTTTTTCTCAAGTCCATTTGATATCATCCGCAACCTTATCTCTATATATGTTATACCATGTAATCATTCTCACTATATCCATAAGATCCTGACCACTATATAATAATGGTCTCCAAAATTATCATAACAACATTATTGTACCTTTAATAGGAGAACACACATCTCCCTTCCAATTTTCTTATATACAAAATCTCACACATCTTAATTCCTTACAATCTAATTATCAACTCTTAGTAACCTCGAACATTACATTCTCAATTTCCTTAAAGGTACCTCTTATAATTCCATCATTTATCTGGAAGTAAGCTTGACCTTATGCCATTTCTAACTTAAAACATTTAAGATTTATATACTTTCTCCAAGAATAATCATAACATTTATTCGTATGTTCCCCAAACCCATCACATGAGATCTTACTCCTATTTCCTCAAAGTATCATATTGCTAAATGATTCATTACCAACTGAATCAATCACTTGTGTCTTAATCTTCCAATAGATGTACACGAGTAACAGTGTTACCTTATTCCTTAAGCATACACAAACTTAATCTATGTACTAAATCCTTTAGTTTATCGGAATCATCAAAATGATCGATCCTTAAATTGTAATTCTTTCATTTAAGTGGCCTCTTTCTACTCAGTAACTTCACAACTTGATCTTTTCAATAAGGGTTGTACTATACGTCTTATGGATGGCCTATTCACATAAAGTCCAAATATCGAATCTTTGTAAATTCCCAAGTGTCATAACTACTTATTCCCTGAAAGGACAACTTGCCAACTTCAATCATTTGGCCCATTTAAATTTGACCCTAAAGTTCACTGCCAACTCATGCCTCTAGTTTCCTCGAAACAAGATCGCAATAAATCGATTAGCACTGTTGTGCCTAATCACTTAATTTCCCTAAACGTGACACCAAATCGCCATAATAGTCATCAATCACTCTCTGTCTAATCCTTATATCGCTTCTCTTAAGGAAGCCTCATAACGGACCTCAAAACGAAACTTCGAATAGATCTTCCAAAATACTACCTACAACTTTGCACACTTGCCTTTTCAAAAGCAAACTTTAACCATTGTCCTACACTGGTCGCAATAGAGGAAACAAGTTCTCTATGAACTATCCCTCTTATACATTTCCCTTCTCAGCAGTCTGTCCATAACAATGCCTACAACATGACCTCACAACGAGAAATTTTGAACCCCATATAGTTCATCCCTATATACTCTTATCAGAACAAATGTTCAGGGTACCCGTATGAGATTTTAGCCCTTAGATCCCATAGGGCATTACCGACTCACATTTGTTCAAACACTCTAAAAAAAATTTCCGGTAAAACTTAGCCTACGAGATAACACTCGCCAAATCAGCTAAGGAAACGATTAAAGTCATACTAATGTATCGCTATTCCAGAAATGAAGAAATAATCTTATGAATGGATCTAGAATTAAGTAATAGAGTCGACCCTGGTGTTAACCATATAGGGAACGAACATCTATGCTACAAATGTTATCCTTTCTTTCTTTTTGGTAACTAGGGCTCTTATGCCCAGCCTTACCACAGTGATGGCATAGAATCTCATTGATAATTCAGCCTGAGCCTTTGGCGGAACCATCATTTATTTTAAAGTAAGACTGACCTTACGTCATCTCTAACTTAAAATCCTTACAAGAATAATTTAACACCGTCCTTTAAACAATCTCTAACTTTAAATCCTTTCGGTAATGACTTAATCTATTCCTTAAATCACTTTATAACTTAAACTTTTAAGATTCCTCAATTTCACCACGCTCTATATTCCTCGAAACGGATCACACATTCATTCTTATACCTTAAGAAATCTCGGAAGAACTCAGCGTATGAGATAACGCTTGCCACTATACTCTTTAGGCGTATCTGAACAATTCTATATACTGAACTTTAATACCTCGAGATCATTAACATATCCTATCCTTAAACTGTAACCTTTTTATTTAAGTGGTCACCTCTTAACACAACAACTTTATAACTTAATCTTCTTCAAAGAGTTGCACCTTAAACCTTATGGATGACATATTCACAAGATGTCAATCCTTGACAATTCCCAAGAGTCCTAACTCTTCATCCTCTGGAAATTCCACTTATCGAGTCCAACAACTCGTACTCTCTTAAATGACTTATTTCTAACTTAAAATCCTTATATTCCTCAAAGATACTCATAAATGAACACTTTAGGCATCAGACTCTTCTAGCCTTGCCTTACGAGGTCTTCCTCCAGGTCCTCATCGGAAGTTCCCTCCGGATCTTCCCTCGGATCTTCCCCCTCTCGAGAATCTTCCTCAGGGTTTTCCTCTGAATCTTCCTCTTCCTAAGGATCTTCCGCAGGATCTTCCTCCTCTCGAGGATCTTCCTTCTTCTGAGGATCTTCCTCGGGATCTCCCCTAGGATTTTCCTCTCCTTGGGGATCTTCCTTAGAGTTCCCTTGGAAATCACTTTCATTTAAACGTCATTATTACAATATCCCGTTGGCCTACCATAACGGCTCAACGAACTCTACCTTAGGTTCATCCCACAAATTCTCATACGGAGGCAAATCCCGACTGCCTCGAGCATTAATCTTTCGTATTCGTTTTCTCAACAATTAATGTCAACGACTATGACATCACACTTAGACATCAAAACTCTTAAGAGTGATTCCTTAATTATCCCATATATCAATGTAATAAAATCACTTAGAATAGATCAACTTTGTAATTCTATAGATGAATTATGAACATAGAGCACAAGTTCATCTACACTAATCTCTCAAGCGTTCACACCAAATTACTCGGAGATTACCGCACTAGGATATTAGTACTACCAGGAAGAACAAACTTGATACCTTCGAGGGAACTACTAGGTCTTCCAATCTCGAAATATCTCTGAGAAACAGGGAAATCTAACATTATTAGAAATGATAGAATCATCTCAGCACCTTCCGAGTCCTTTCAAAAGAATAGACAAACACCTATGTCTTACAACAACAACAAGAACTCAGTCTTTCTAGATATAGAGATAACTCTCATACCTCTCATATCAGATTAAAGAAGGCACGACTATGAACGGTGATATTTCAAATTCTTTTCATTTTGAAAATTCAGAGCCTTCGAAAACATTTCTCAGTTTCAAACGAGTAAACGGTTTATAAAAATTTTCATTCCCAGAAAATGTTTTAAAACCCACCCGTTTAAAAAAAAAATCGACTCTGATACCAAATTTGTAACACCCCCAAATTTCACACCATTTGAAAGCATTACTGCCGATGACCCCGGACTGAAAACCCGAAGTCACCCCAGACTTTTCCAAACGACATCACTGTCTTAAATACAGTTACAATACGAGAATCATAACTTTTATTAAACCACGGTCGCGGAATGTCAACACAATTCCAAATACGACCAAAACATCAAAAATACATAATCAGAAATAAATACAAAATCAGAATAATTACAACGGAAGACTTTAAAATATTACGAAAAGGGTTGTGATCGTAGTGATCACCTGCCCAAAGATCTTAACCTGATTAAAAACAATAAAAACATCCAAAGCCACCGTTCATCTTCATAGTCGTTCTAGCCTTCGCGGAACAACAACCTACCTGATGTGTCGAATCGAACGGATGACATCAGCCAACCATGCAAGGAATATAACGGTTGGTTAGTCTAAATGAATAGACTAGCAAGGGAATAAAGCAGAGTGGTTCGAAGCAGTCGTATTAGATTAGACCCATCGCTTCTCGAATAATAACCGATGACGATAGTCAACCATCGTACTCCTACTGGAATAACAAAAGGTATGCACAAGAGAAGATTCTGGAGACCGAGGCTCACATCAATCAATCCCAAAGAAGACTCTAAATGAAATGAGTCTTATAGGAAACATGACAAATGTTGAAAAACATTAAATAATTACACGCAATCACAGAATCACAGTATCGCATTCGAGTGACTAAAAGTTAAGACGAGCTTTCCTAGCTGCACTAGCGCCTAGCTGCACTACTTGCCCAAGGTATATTAATTGTGTGCGAACCTACGACACTTATCTTATTTAATTCCAAAACACACACATCACGTTATAAGCTTTTAGATATATGTTTCGTCATGAGGGACATACATCGAAGGAATGGACCTCGTAGGGTCCAAACCTCAATCCACAACACGATCAGAAGAGACGGGACCACATATAGAGTCCACGACCTTATCCACAACAACCACAACACAAGGTGTCGGGGACTTATAGCCTGCCCCTTCACCACTTGTTATAAAGAAACGACTGAGCCGCAATCTAGAGCCCATCGCCCCTACGAATACTCGTGCTAACTATTAGTCTAACACACAAACACATCACACAAGCCATCATGGCCCAACCTGCACAATATATATATAATTATACTAGCGTCGGTTCTAACAGAATATACAACCTAATAATAATATCAGATTTTAATTATATTACTAACAAACAGTTCCCAACATATTTCAGAATCATCCCAAATTATTTAACAACTAAACGATTGATAAATAATTGCAATATGGAATGATGAGCAAGAGCGAACCGCCACTTGCCTGGAGTAGATTCGACGATGAATCTGGACGAGATGACTATCAAAAATACCCTTTTCGAGGATATGACTTAAGCTTCAGAATATTTCTAGCAGAGTACGAGTCCACATGCGATCCAGCAGATCACGTTCTAACTGACAAATTAATTATTTATCAATTAATTTGACTGGACGAATTCAAGGAATTATATTTAATAAATTTTAATGATATTAACTCATAAAAATATTTATTAAATTTTCCTAAAGAAAAATACGGACGAAAGGGAATCGAAATTATACCGCTCGAATAATTTCGGGTTAAAATTGGACTGGAAGCTTAATGGGCCTTCTCGGCCCAACAGCAACTTAATTAGCAAAGGAGGGCTACTGTTCATCTCCTTCTTCCTTCAATCACCAGCACAACTAACAGGGACCACAACGGCAACAACCACGCGGGGCTTCGCCGGGGCTTCTCGACGCCGGAGAAGCGGCGGTAGCAACCAGCAGCGGGGCGCAGCAGCAGCGGCGCTCCAACACAGCAGTTCGGCGGCGGCAGGAACAACACGCAACGACATCAGCACGAACCAGAGGAGCTCGGCTGGGCTTCGGCTGGGGATGTTTGACGACGACGCCGGGGATGGAGCTCTAGCGGCGACGGCAAACAACGACCACAAACAACAGCTAAATCAACAAGAGGTCCACACACTTCGTCTTCGTCTCCGTTCGAGCAAAACAGAGAGCGAACAGGGGAGCTCGGCGGTGGCTTCGGGTCGAGCTCGCCGGAGGAGACGACGACGACGACTGGGCTGGGCTCGCCGGAGGAGACAACTAACGAGCACCGGAGGGAGTCGGGGAGAGAGCATAGGCTGCTCAGCGGGAGGCTTCACCGAGAGGGAGAGGGTGAACAGGGGACTCGCGAGAAAGAAGACGATGGAGCAGCTGGAGGTGTGCCGAACTTGTCTCGATCGGCTCCATATATATAGTATAAGGGAGGGAGGGGACAAAGCTTCGACAACTCACTCTGCAGGAGACCGGCCAAGCACAAGTTGGGAAGCCAAGTTGAACGGGAGGATAAGATTTCACAAGATAAGTTTTGATATGGGTTTTAAATCCCGAAAATTATATGTTTGTATCCAAATAAATATTTTAAGTCTCAAAAATACATTGAATGTATTTTATACCACTCATGAAATTATTTCGGAGATCATGGATATTACTGAAAATCTAAACTCCACTGAAAGCGAAATAATTAATCGAACGAAGGATGAGAAAAATTACCCAAATACCCTTACTAAAAATTAAGGGATATTACATCTTCCTCTGTATGTGATATCATTATCATATTGCCAAGGACGACCTAACAAAACATGACAGACACTCATATCTAGAACATCACAAAGTACCTCTTCTCTATAGTGCTTCCCAATGGAGATGGGGACCTTACAAGTCAGCGACACTTTAACTTGGGGGCCCTTACTCACCCAACCTAGGGTGTATGGCTTCTCATGAGGCCTTGTGGGTAGCTTCAAATGATCAACCGGTTTATGAGAAACCAGATTTTCGGTAGTGCCGGTATCCACAATCAAGTTACACAGCTTGTTCTGAATAGAACAGTGTGTTCAGAACAGGTTTTGACGTTGCCCTTCCTCTTTCGATGACATCAAGATTCTCTGGAGCACAATATTCACCCTCTCAAGTGATTCCTCCTCAGCAAACTCAACTCCAGCATATTCATCATCCTCTTCCTCGTCTTCTGCTTCCTCCACAAGGGCGAAGTCCTCCTGGTCGGACAAACATTCGATTTGTGACCCTGCCCGCCACAGCGAAAACACTTGTCACCGGATGGCTTAGCGTAAGGATTAGCCTGTCTCCGGAAAGGTGCTTTCCCCTGTTGAGTACCACTGGAACTATTGCTGGAACTACCAACTTCCTTACTTTCGGGGTTGGGATCCTTGGCTACTGCACTTCCTTCCTTGTCTTGTGACGGTTCGAAGTTGTCCTGAGGTGCATATCTTCGGAATGATGAAAAGCCACGGGGGACTTTTCTATTAATTCGGCCTTCAAGGCCAGACTAGAAGCCTCTGTCACGGTCCATACAGTCTGCAAGCCCATCTTCTCTTGTATCGAACCCTTCAGCCCAATGATGTATCTGTCCACTTTCTGACTCTCCGTCGCCCCTAGATCATTGCGCTCAGAGAAACGCAGAAACTCTGTCGTGTACTCCGTCACAGTCCTCTTTCCTTGAACACATTCAATGTACATCTTATACAGAATCTGCTCATAGTCTTCCGACAGGAACCGCTCTAACATCAGTTGTTTCATACGTCTCCAGGTTCTGACTGGCCCTTTCCTTTGCCTCTGCCTCTGAACAACAAGATTATCCCACCACACAACAGCAGTACTCTTTAGCCTGATTGCTACCATCTTGACCTGCTTGTCCTCAGGGACACCCATGACGTCGAAAAACCTATCAACGTCGATCTGCCAATCCAGAAACTCCTTCACTCCCATGGTTCCGTAGAACAATGGAATATCAACCTTCACTCGGTAATCGTGGTTACCGTATTGATTACCCACAACTACTGGATTATCATCGTCTTCCACTTCTTCCTCTGAACTAGAACTATCAGCAACACGATTGTTCCCGCCTCGCGAAACTCTGTTCGCCTCTTCCCTCCTGTCTCGTTGCTGATTGCCGTAATTGTTGTTCAGGTTGTTCATGTGGTTCGTCAAAGTGGCCACCTGTTCCGTCAAAGCAGTCAGGGATGTGGTAAAAGCCGCAGTAACCCCTTCTATGTCTGCTCCGATAACTGGTTGATCTCTCATGGTGATCAGATGACGAAAAGAGACAGGAGAAAGCCTGCTCTGATACCAACTGACGCAGTAGGAAGCGTAAGGATTCACAAGCGCTAATCCTAGAACAATAATCAAGTTCGAAAGCGACGAACTCAATGATAAACTCCGGAATCCACCAGAAAGAAAGAGAAAAACTCTTAGGGTTTGATTCAATAAAAGATAATGTCTACCACCATCCAAAAAGTGTTTAAATATGATAACGAAACCCTAATGCGAAAATTAAACAAAACAGAAATAAAATATAAATTGCGAAAAATACTAAAACGTTGTGTTGAGGCCCGAAACGACCTCGAATGGCCTAAAAAGCCCATTAGTCACAGCAAAGCCGTGAGTTGGACTCGTTGGGCGTCAATCTGCCACCGAACGACCAATCTGCGCACCCTCGGACGAACCGATCTCCTCTTCGATGCGCGCGGCCAGTGCTCCTGCATCAATAAACCTATCATTCATTTTTCCTAATTTAAATAAAATCAAGCATAAAGATTACAAGTTAATCACAAAGTTACAAATCCAAAATTTTATAATTATATACAAATCCAAAATTTTCTAATCTATTATAAATCTACTAAACTAGAACCTAATTACGTCATCTGACACTCCCTTATTAAAACCGTCACATGACACTCCCACATTAAAACCGCCACATGTCATTTTTTATTTTTTTCAATTATTTTAAATAAATCTAATTATAAATCAAAGATGATTATCATAAACCTATCACTCATTTTTTCCTAATTTAAATACAAATCAAGCACAAAGATTACATGTTAATCACAAAGATTACAAATCCAAAATTTTCTAATTATATACAAATCCTAAATTTCCTAATTATATACAAATCCAAAATTTCATAATCTACTAAATCTACTATATAATAACTAAAGCAGAATGGCGGCTGAGCAGCACGCGCCCCGAGATTGAACCTGTGTTTTTCGCTGCCACGTGTCACAGCGGGATTAATTTGCACACGTGTCACCAGTTCGCTTACTGTTGTTATTTTTTTTGTAAAAAGCTATGATTCTGAGCGATTCTGGCATAATTTTCTTACCTAATTGTGCAGAGAATTGCTTTGTACGGTTTTTTTTTTGATATCTTAATCTTTCCAAATCTACTATATAATAACTAAAGCAGAATGACGGCTGAGCAGCACGCGCCCCGAGATTGAACCCGTGTTTTTCGCTGCCACATGTCACAGCGGGATTAATTTGCACACGTGTCACCAGTTCGCTTACTGTTGCTATTTTTTGTAAAAAGCTATGATTCTGAGCGATTCTGGCATAATTTTCTTACCTAATTGTGTAGAGAATTGCTTTGTACGTTTTTTTTTTTGATATCTTAATCTTTCCAAAAAAACAAATAAAACTAAGAGCTACGTTTTAATTGAAACAACCGATCTATATTGTGAATATTGCATACAATTCCGAATATAATAATGAAAAAGTTGCAATCAATAAAACAACAGAATTGTGCAGCATATGATTTATACAAAACATTATAAATTTTAAACCATAAGAGAAATAATAGAATCTGAACACAATCCAAATTTCAAAGACCAAAATTAACCTAAAACATAAATTAAATGCCCAGAATGAAATCTCTAAAAATAAAACATTGCACAAAACTGAACCTGTGCAATTAAATGCACACAAACTGAAATTAACTATGACCAAATACAAATGCAAAAACTTAATACACCTGCAGAAAACTTGCAACACTGAAAAAATAACACATTGCACAAAATTGAACCTGTGCAATAATAAAACATGCAATGCTAAACCTGAACCAGACACAAAGCACAATAAAATTGACAATAATACACTAATACAGAAATTATGCAATTGCTGCCTCGACGCCCAAATTCTGCAAACCAATCTTATGAACCTGACCATAAACAGACATATGACATAATTTTTTAGCATTTAAAACATCTGCATTGGTTGCGTGAATCATATAAAAGGAAGTCACAGAAATTATATTGCAGTATATATGACACAGACAAAAAAATGTGATTTCTGTTTCCCAAGGACAGAAATTCGGCATATCTTATAATCTGAGAAAAATAATATGTGCTTTCTGTTTCCCAGTGAAATAAATTTGGCATATCATAAAATATCCATAAAAAGCAAAACTTATTATAAGATCTATGCATTCCAAAAATACAAAACTACATCTCTTTCACATGGTCGACTATAAATCTATACCATCTCAGTTATTGTAAAACCCTAAACCACAGCAGAATAGAGACATAGGTAATGCTTAACTAAAGCAGAACTCAGTCATTTAAGTAATTCTTATGTCATTGCAAACCGAACTGATTTTGATTTTTTTGTACTTTGTTTCAGTTTTATTCAGGATATCCAGAACTCAGTAACAAGGTAATAATTCATTTACTATACTCTGTGCAACATTGAATATCTATTTTTTATGTTCATATCAATGTTAGTATAGTATCCGTACCTTCAGATTTTCTTTTTTAGATCTTGGAATCCCATGAGTTGCCAGAACATCATCCCCTTCCATATCTCTTCACCAAACTGCAGATCTATTCATATGAAAAGAATTGTGTAATTTTGATCTACAAAGTAATGCACCATGACATAAATCAAACTGCAGATCTGCAGAGAAAGGGATAAAGATAGAAAGAGATAGACACAGAAAGACATAGATTGTGTTTACATTTATCACTTTGGAACTGGGCATGACATCTCCCTTCCATATCTGTTCTCAACCTCCATACATCCTCATGAAGAGAAAAAAATGAAACAAAAATGATTTTTAGAGATAGACAGAGTAGATTAAAAGAGAGAGACAGACAAATAGATCCTGCATAAGTAGGAAATAAATTACTGTTTTTTGTTCTTTAATGAGGCATGTTTACCTAAGTCGGTGTAGAAGATGCTCCGAGAGACTATTACATTAGTCCTTTTGCCAATGAAACAAATACTCTCTCGGAGCAACTCCACACCGACTAATAATAGCCCCTCTATTTTCAACAATGTCATTTGAAAAAGATGTCTTTCATATATACATTGAAGCCAAGAGCAAATAAATATAGACAAAGAGCTTACGTTTATTCTTTCTTTGATGAGGGTATGTATATAGAGAAATAGATATGTGCAATCCTCACCAATCTCCAGATATTGACACCATGACAAAATAGTCTACAACACACCATTTTTTCAAAGAATTCAGTATTTTCCAGTAAATGCAGAAATCATATACAAAGTTAAAACTGAAAGTATACCAATTATTTTCATATGGGGTTTAAATTTTGTTGTATTAAAAACTGATTCTATTTCATAAATTCATTTTTTTGTTGTAATTCAGATTTTATGTTGATGTTAATATAAATACTGAAAATTGTTTATTCTGAATTGTAGATGTCAAAAATTATACAGCACGTGAAGGATATTACACGTACCCGAGGTAATCATGAACTTAAGGTTCGTGTAATCCATTTATTTAAAGTTCCAAAGAAACCACATCCCTCATCGTGAATGTTAAGTGAGGGATGTGGTTTTATGAGAAAACATATGATGTTGTTCATTGTGAATGTCAGATGTATTGCTGAGTTTTCTTACAAGTATACCATATGTTTAACTTGTGTTATTTATGAATATTTGTTGTGTTTGTTTAGATGTAAAGAAACCAGCATAGTTCATAAGTTGTATATACTTTTAAACCTAGATTTTCAGGATGGGTTTTGCTTAAAGTTTTTTGCATGCTTTGAAAAAAAAAATGCAAGTCATAATAACTAAAGCATATAATCTATTTCATATACAATTTTAAAATATTACTACACTAAAAGTTAGTGTATAAAGCATACCTTTAGTTCTTGAATTTTCTCTATATATATGATTATCCACTCTTCCTTATGAGATCACCATAAGCTCCCAAGTTTAGCTGTAAGAAAAATAATTTATATAATAAGTACAACGACATAAAGTAAATCAGTTAAGTACAAATATTAACAGTATTAAACCATGAATTCTTGTAATATTGTACTCATACCTTTACTTATACTGTATGAATGATCCTAGGATATGACAATGTTGTTTGTGTCATCCAAATTTGCATCCTGCATTACTGATACAAGATTACATCAGTTATAGTTTGAAAAAAATGTACGAAATTGTTTACTATCCAATTCAAAACTATGAAACAGATAAACATTACCTGATTGTGTGCATAACATGTAAATCTAACTTCTTGAGATGATACCCTAATATCAAGATTTTTATAGATATCACCTATAAGTGAAAAAATTTATTGCCATGTAAGTAATTATTTTGTAAACCAAAAAAAAAATGATAGTACTAACTTATACATCAGAATTACACATGTCTTTAGAGGTTTGTCATCATTAGGATAATCATTATATCAGTTTTATGAATCTCATATCAGAAGATTATACATTGGAGCTAATATGTTGTATTTAATGCATGTAAGAGAATCAGAAATTTTGTACACAGAATAGGAGTTAGAATATGATAAATACACAATGTAAACTGTATAGTTGGTAATATGAAATATTGACCTTTCAAAATATGAAACTATTGAATTATTCTATTTCCTAATATTAATTTTAATTCTCTTATCATTTACAGCTGGAGTGCAAACCTGGAATCATAGATAGGAGAATATTTGCAAAGGTTAGATACATTTGTTATTACAAATACTATTGGTACATGATTATTATAGAAATGTATATTGGATGCATGCAACATATCCAACTATTATGTATTTAGAATTGGATTTATAATCTCTACAAAATGTTTAAAGTCAATATTTAGCCAGATGACAAATGTTACCTTTCAATTCAACACTTATAAAAAAATCATGTACAAAACAGCTATTTTCTTACACGAAACTAGAATCTAATTGAGATGAGAATGCTTAAATATTTTGTACAGTTTTGTGGTCTTATTATTATGTGTTATAGATATGTCAAAAGCTAGACAAGATATAAACTACATGTGTCTGAGCTTAAATATGAACAAAACATAATATCAGAGCTTAAATATAAACAAAATATAATATCAGAAGCATACAGAGGCATAGAGAGAGAGGCAGAGAGGCACAGAGAGAGGCAGAGAGAGAGAGGCAGAGAGGCACACATACACACACACACACACACACACACACACACACACACACACACACACACACACACACACACACACACAGAGAGAGAGAGAGAGAGAGAGAGAGAGAGAGAGAGAGAGAGAGAGAGAGAGAGAGAGAGAGAGAGAGAGAGAGAGAGAGAGAGAGAGAGAGAGAGAGAGAGAGAGAGAGAGGAACATACATGGTCGCAGGCAGATAACTAGATCCTCTTCTTCAAAGTACACTCCACAGTCAATGAAATAGGACATTTTAGGATCTGTTTCCAGCCTCCAGACATCCTCATCAAGGAAAAAAAAAGTTAAACAAAAAAGGATGTTTAGAGAGAGACAGAGTATATAAAAATAGAGACAGAGACAGATAGATCCTGTATAATTTTCAACAATGTCATTTATCTTCAATTCTTATGTGTCATTTATCTTCAATTCTTCTGTGTATTTACATATTTCTATATAATTTGAAAAAGATGTATTTCATATATACATTGCAACACATATTTAAATATTGATAATTTTCATTACTATATGACATGGGAGCCATGAGCAAATAGATATATAGACAGAGATAGCTTACATTTATTGGCAGAACATCGTCCTTATGAAATAAAGTATTTCATTAGAAGATTCTGCAGCACATCATTTTTTCAAATAATTCAGTAGAAATAAAGTTAGAGCATGTCATCTACTGACATTGAATGTCTATGTTGATATATATACTGATATAGAGGTATTTTGTTTGTTTCAATATGTTCCAGTAAATCCAGAAATCATATACAAGGTAAATACAGTTGCTTTAGTCTTTTATTAAACACCATGCTGTGGATTTAAATAAATTAACAAACGAAATATACCAATTAGTTTTAGTTAGGGTTTAAATTTTGTTGTATTCAAAACACACACACACACACACACACACACACACAGAGAGAGAGAGAGAGAGAGAGAGAGAGAGAGAGAGAGAGAGAGAGAGAGAGAGAGAGAGAGAGAGAGAGAGAGAGAGAGAGAGAGAGAGAGAGAGAGAGAGAGAGAGAGAGAGAGAGAGAGAGAGAGAGAGAGAGAGAGAGAGATGAGAATTTACATCTATCTTTTCTGGAGTTTGCCACAATAGTCTTCCACATTTCTTCATCAGTTGAGTAGATTTCTTCTTCCAGATCTCCAAGCATAATCCTGTTTTCAGCAAATGTAATGTATAAAACCATAAGCTTCATCGAGGATCTTTATGTTTTCGATCTCATTGTATAAGCTTGATAGAGAATATAGAGACAAACAAAGAGAAAAATACAGAGGACATAGAGATGTTTTAGATCTGGATCTATACGTTTGATAGAGAACACAGAGAAATATAGATAGAGGACACAGAGAAAGAGAAATAGAGATAGAAGACACAGAGAAAGAGAGAAAGAGAAATAGAGATATCGGACACATAGAAAGAGACAGAGTGCACAGAGAAAGAGAAATAGAGAGAAGAGACATATAATATCAACTTTTCACCTGCTTTTGTTTCAATCGAACTCTCTAGATAGATTCGTAAAGTAATTTTAATTTTGTCAAGCTTCATAAATGGGCCTTTAAATGAAAGTCCAATTAGTCCATTAAGATTATTTCATTCTGTTTATACTCGATTATAATAAATTTGGCCCAATAAGCCCATAATAGTACCGGTTAATATATGTTACATATACATTTTATTTTTTTAAAAAAAAACCAGACTATACAAAATGTTATATTTATGATAACATGCAATAAAACAGTTGTCGACCCAATAAGCCCATTCACTTACATTCTTTATTGGGCCAATAAGCCCAGAATTTATCATCACATATTAGGTGAATAAAAGATTATAAAATATATATATTTAAGTGGACCGGTTTTGATATATTATTTATTATAATGTCGAACCGGTTCTATCTAATATAAGATATTTTTATTGTTTTCATATAATATCAGATTTTACATACAAAATAAACGAAAACCAATTTTTTTCTCCCCACAAACTATATGAAGAACAGACTTGATGAAATATATGAAATGAATAAATTAAACGATGAAGAAATTGATAGTTGAGTTTATTAGAAACATGACTTTGGAAATTTAATCTTTTTAAATATCTTAAAATTTCCAGATAAAGTGAAAGAGAAAGAGAGAAAAGAAAACTAACATTGGATCTTATTCTGGAATTTGCCAGAATATTATTCAAAATTTCTTCATCATCCGCGATTGTTTGTTCTTCCAGATCTCCAACCCAGAAACATGTTTCAACCAAAATCAAATGAAACTAACATTAGATCTGGTGCCAGAGAAGATAAATCATAGGTTAAAATTAAAAGATCCATAAAGTGACTTCTATCGAGATGAATACAGAGACTGACAAAGAGAAAAAAAAATTACCTTTGAAAGATCTGGATCTGAAAATCATATTGTTCTTCCGAATCTGATAATGAACCTCCATCTCTGGCGACATTTTTTCTCCGAGATTAGGAATGTTTAGGTTTTTGGGGAACATATGAATGAAAAATATAGATTATTTAAGGTAACTTAGAGAAAGAGGATGCATAAAAATGGAGATGTTCATTCTGTGCTTCACTGAAATATGATGATGTTGAAAATGGAAGATGAAATCGGAAAGAAAAGTGGATATTAAATGTGGAAAGATTGAAAATGGTAACTCTGGAAATGGAAGGTGGTAGAAGGAGAGAAGAGATGCGTGCCATAGAAGCTTCAAAGTTAGAAATGGAAAGATTGAACCAGAAGCCTATAATTGGAAAGGGAGAGAGAAGAGAATAGAAGCGGCGCAGAATGAAAGTATCAAATGATTTTAGGGTTTCTGTATTAGGGTATCTGATAACGCGATTTTGGGCTTGGGCCAACGAGTTCGAACTTGGGCCGGATTTTGGTTTACATTGGGCCTGGATAATGTTTTCGAAAACTTAACACGGGATTATTGAAGTGGATCGTGTTATATTCGTATATTTTGTATTAATTAAGTATTATTAACCCATTAATGTAATTAGAATTGAAATATATTTATTATTGTGTTTTATTTTAAAAAGATAGCATTTGTATTTCAAATTATTAAGTTATTTACATTTTTTTTTGGGCCATATGTCCATTGATTATTTAGAATTGTGTACTATAATGACAACAATTGGGCTAATGGGCTTGCACTGGATCTGTTGGCAACAATTATAATGGGCCGTGACTAGGAAGATTTGGGTTGGCGTTATTTGGTACTACTAGCAATTAAACAGACCCAAACACTTCCATATTTTAAAGCCTATACAAATATTAATTCGGCCCCATAAGTTAATTCATTGGTCATACTAGCAATTAAACAAATCTGTTGGCAACAGTTATAATGTTTCCGAAAACTTCCACATTTATTATATTATATTATACAAATATGTTCTTTAAGTACAAATATTTACATATGAATTACTTAATCAAAAAAAAATATACATATGAATTACGAATTTATATTCGGTTGTTATAGAATATATTATATGTCTAAAACAACAACCTCTGAAAGAAACACATTGGGTTTTTTATGAAAAAAATTAGAACAAATTACATGAGAAAAAAAATGAAGTTCGAATGAAAAGAGATACAGACAACAATCTTACATTTTTTTTCTCTCTGACAGTAGGTAGATCGATAGAACCATTCTTGAAGGTGCAATCCACAACAATGTTCAGATGTCCTCATGTGAAATGAAAAATTTTAAAAAAATTAGTTAGAGAGTAATTAAGCAAGAAAAAAAATAAGGTTCAAAGTAAAATCCAAATCCGCATGAATCGGCCGCCATAGATGCAGAGAAATAGAGAGATATACAGATACTTACATAGGTCGGCATGGATCTCGCGAACACCGGATCTGTAGGGCTCCATAACCTCCTTTTAGTGAAGACAAAGTGTCACATCTCTCATGAAATTAGGGTTTAGGAAACCCTCCATTACAAAGCTTCAGATATGCTCATCAATTTGTTGCCGTCCTTTTCATTTTACAGAGAAACATGTAGAAAAGAACATTTTTTGGATCTGGAAGAGAAATGTGGTGGATCTGAAAGAGATCAAAAAATAAGCGATTTCTGTTTTTTTAGATCTGTGAGAAATAGAAGAGCAACATAGAAGTTTTTGAAAGAGGAAAGCGAAATAGAAGAGCAAGATAAAATGGCCATGGATCTAGAAAGTTTTGAAAGAGGAAAGCAGTATGGTGAAGATGAACAAAAACAGAGCGAAATCGGAAATGGAAATTTCTGGAAGAGGCAACTGGTTAGGGTTAGGGTATGTGGGCAACATTTTTGTATTTTTAGTGTATTTTTTTAATACAAAAAAGAAATAGGAAATGGGCCGATATCAATAAGCTGGGCTACTTGATCAGTTTGATCTGATAAGGTTGTAATTGGGCCGTTTAGCCCATTAGCAACTAGATTGCAGCTAGCTCATACGAAAATAATATTTCCCATAAATCCAATATCTATTTAGAATTATTTATTATTTGTAATAATTAAAAATAAATATGTAGTTTGTATATTTTTTGTATTATTTACATGTGTTTATATATAATTATAAAATTAAAATATATGTTTAGTTTGTATATATTTAATTTAATTGAAATATATATTAAAGATTTTCAAGTGATTGAGTTATTTACTAATTATCCCGAAATAATATAATGTTGTGATTGGGTGCTATACTCACATAACAGAACGTTGAGATTGACTGCTATTAGAGATAAACGACAACAGTCAAATTCAAATCGATCAGGTTAAAAATATTACATTTAATGTTTTGAAAATTTGTGCCAATAAATTGAAATATGAACTTGAATATAAGTACTAATAATTATGCAGGATTTATTATTGGAGGTAGTAACAATTATTCCGTGAGTGATCGTATCCCCTTGCGTATTACATCTGAGTTCATTGTAAAAAAAAATTAATTTTTAATTTGAATAAATATTTGATTTTGCAGGCTTATTTTGTTATGGACGAATTGACTCGACATAACATAGCGCTGAGATTGGCTGTTATTAGAGATAAACGACAACGGACAATTTCAAATCGATCAGGTGAATAAATTGCATTCAATCCGTATCACTATTTTTTCTATCAATTTAAATATGAACTTCAACATAAATAGTCATTATGCAGGATGTATTCCTGAAGTTAGTACCAATTCATCCGTTAGTGATCGTATCCCCATGTCCGACATTCCAAATGGTTAGTAATGTTATTTGATAAAGTCTTTAGTTATATCGATTTGAACATGTATATTGTAATAAATGTTTCATGTTATATAATATAATATATATTTAATTTCATGATTGTAAATTAAATTATATAAATTTGTAACTATTTTATAACTATGAAAAGATATAATTGTGGTTTGGTTTTTTTCCTTATGCTTTAAATTTTGTAACACATATGCATATATTTATGCAGTACACCCAAATATCACAGCGTCGGCGTTGCATTTACCCCGAAGTGATCAAAACGTTCATAATTCATTTTTATCTATAAGTGTTCGAGATCAAGAAAATTACGGTATATATTTTAAATTGTTACTTTTTTTTATGAAGTATCAATAATAATTTTGTTTTATTATCTATAATAAGCAGATAATGATAGAACTATTTATTTGTAGTTCAATTGCACAATGTCATGTCTACAGAACAAAATCATATGCACAATGTCGAACAAGGTATGTTATTATTAAAAGTTCTATTAAATAGCATAATTTATGTATTTTAACTAATTGATATTTATTTTCATGCACAATGTAGCTCGGCATAGGAGGAAGTTGAGAATGAATGTTATACGACATAAGCGACATGGAACATCACTAAACGAATCATGTTATGATAAAAAAATCCCATTAGTTTAAATTAAAAAGTCATGTATATATTTTTTAACAAACTTTGTGCATGCAATGTACTTGGAAGTATTGGCAACTCTGTACTTACCCAATCTACACCATTACCTATTACTGTTAATGGTTAGTTATTAATGAAATATAATTTTTTATATACTTTCATGCATGCATTGTCTTTAAGTTTGAGGTTTTCAAAACGAATAATCATTTAATACTTAAATGTGAAGGTACAAGGAAGTCATCTATATTGCCAAGTCGTACTAATGAAGTTGACATAACAAAGGTTGAACAAGGTACGTTGGTAATCAGTAAATAAATATTAATTTAGTGATTTATTTCATTTCAATATTTGTAATTGTTTTCCTCTAACAAATTAGCTCGACGTAAGCGAATGTTGATAATGAATGTGATTAGGCATAAGAGGCATGGATCACCATTAATTGAATCAGGTTAGCAAAAATCGCTTAATTTTATTTTAAATCCTTAATGAAATTTACGCTCGCATCTAATTGGATATGCATATATTATATACATTCTGACATTGTTCAAAATATATAATCACTTACATATTTTAATTTCAGGAACTACAAATTCATTTGCGTTGGCAGAGTGTTCATCTACATTACCAAATTTAGGTAATTTTATAATTAAAATTATTTGTTTTTGTTTTGTATCCATAATAGGATCATGTTTTCCATTATATTATGATTGTTACAAATATATTATAATGTCCATAATATAAGATAAAATATAGAACCAATGACTCATCCATAATTTAATAAATATATTTCTTACAAATGTAAAAATAAAATAAACAAATCCCGTGCAGGGCACGGGTATTACACTAGTATCTACTAAACTAGAACCTAATTACGCCACATGGCACTCACTCATTAAAACCGCCACATGACACTCCCTCATTAACACCACCACATGTCATTTTCAGCTTTTTTTAATTATTTAAATTAAATCTAATTATAAGTCAAAGATTATTATCCTAAATCTTTCACTCATTTTTTCCTAATTTAAATACAAATCAAGCACAAAGATTACAAGTTAATCACAAAGATTACAAATCCAAAAATTTCCTAATTATATACAAATCCAAAATATCTTAATTATATACAAATCCAAAATTTCCTAATCTACTATATATCTACTAAACTAGAATCTAATTACGCCACATGACACTCTCTCGATCATTAAAACTGTCACATGACACTCCCTCATTAAAACCGTCACATATCATTTTCTGTTCTTTTTAAAAATTTTCAAATAATTTAATTATAAATCAAATATTATTATCCTAAACTTATCACTCATTTTTTTCCCTAATTTAAACAAATCCAAAATTTCCTAATTATATACAAATTCAAAATTTCCTAATTATATGGATGATTGAGATACAAAATTATTGATCCGAAATTGATTTTAATATCAATATTATCTAGATCTATTTTTTAATATATAGATTAATGTTAATAATTATTAATATTTTTAATTTAATATATATGATGTAAAAATCCGTACTTGACACGGGAATTACACTAGTTTATATTAATTGTTCTCAAAACCAAAATATTGAATTTACTTTTTTATTTATATTTTATGGTTCCAATATGTCATTCTCTCTCTACTATTAATCTACTATATAATAACTAAAGCAGAATACCTGTTAAACCATATGAAGCTCCTACAATAACCCAAAAAAAAATCGCCACGTGGTGTCACGATATTTATTTTGACACGTGGCATCCTGTGTTTTTTTTAGATTTAAATTAAAAATCACAAATTTGGAATATCTTGAAGTTACCTTAAATTAAAAATCAGTCAGAATAAATTTATATTACTTTATTTCCTTAATGAATATATTCCCACTTCATTCTCGGTAAGCTAATATATGCAGATTTAATATGAAATAAAAATACCGACCAATTGTATGATTTTGTACAAAAATACTAAATTTGTGATTCCCTACATTTATTCATAAATATGGTTCATTGAATTAAGATCCAATAAATGGAACGCTAATATAAGCAGTTGACATAAAATAGGAATGTGTGCTAACAAAATGTTAAATATTAACAAAACATTGACTACTAGAGTATCTATTAGCTGTAATATGTTTTCTATAATTTCCATTACTATTAATTGAATATTTTTCAATATTATCATTTGAAAGATGTTTAACTTTTTTTTGGTCGAAGAAAGATGTTCAACCTTAGATGATTGTGTAACAATAAATAAAATAAAGTCATTTGTGAATTTGTTTATACAATCGGATCATGTTTTTATTAGATCCAGTTATTTATAGAAAAACTATCTCATTATTAAAAGGAAAGGGACAATTTTGCTTTTCTTTTCCCACCTCTTTTCTACGCGTTCACGGGCCTGTTTGACAATTAGTTTATAAATCATTTATAAACAAACTCAATTTTTTCTCTCCCTTCACATTTTCCTATAACACCCAAAAATTAAATTTCAAATACCACTTTTTCAAAAAAACCTCTTTATAAACAAAAAACTCTTTATAAACACACTTACCAAACAAATCCCATATCGTAAAGTAGAGTAAATTACCAATTCACTCTAGACTCAATAAAAAGGAATTTAGTTAATCTGATTAATAAAAAAAGGATTTAGTTGAAAAATAATAAAGAAAAATCTACTATATAATAACTAAAGCAGAATACCTGCTAAGCCACATGGCGCTCCTACAATAACCCAAAATTGTTTTTGCCACGTGGCGTCACGATATTAATTTTGACACGTGGCAGCTTTGGTTTTTTTAGATTTAAATTAAAAATTACAAATTTGGAGTATCCTATAGTTACCTTAAATTAAAGATCAGTCAGAATAAATTTATATTACTTTATTTCCTTAATTAATATATTCCTACTTCATTCTCGATAAGCTAATATATGCAGATTTGATATGAAATAAAAATACCGACCAACTGTATGATTTTGTGCAAAAATACTAAACATGCAGATCTCATACAAAACCACGACTGGTTACAAAACCATGCAACAGATGCAATGTATCTAATATATGCAGAATTAGCATAAAAAACCCAACCTGCTGTGCTATGACAAATAGCACACAAACTAAACCTGGTGACAAATACACTTTTTTAACCAAAACAAATGCTGCAAAATTTAACCTACTGGAATGAACCAAAAATGAACTTGCTGTAAAAACTTAGCCTGATATACATTTCTAAATCAAGAAAATTCTGGCAAATTTGAACCTATTGGATTGAACACAAAAAAACCTACTAATTGAACCACAAATGAACATGCCCCAAAAAATGAACCTGCTACACTTTCCTAACAAAATAAACTGGATTGCCAAAAAAAATTAACAATACACTTTATTAAATGCCTCAAAAGTATAACAAATCCGCAATTTCCAAAAACAACCGTGCAGATTTGATTACAAAAAGACCAACTGCAATATCTGCACAATAAAATCAAAACCCTAAAGTCAACATTAATAAATGATATTCCAAATATAATGCAGATTTAAAAAATATAATAAAGGATACCCAAAAGTCAGCAATATACTGTATATCCATGTTTTCCATAAGTGTAGAACCAAATATTTTGATCCTTTCAGCACGATCTTGCAACATAAATTCACTGCTTTTAGAGGTTATAAAACTACAGCTCATCCCACAATATCAGTAAAAAACTGTTGAACCGTATCAAAACTACGGTTACACAATCGGTTGTTCATCATTTAGTAGGTACGTGGAAAGAACTAAACTTATTTATTTGCAAAGATATTATATACTGATTATTATGCACTGATTGATGAAAATAGCCAAACTGAATACTGATTATAATATTATGTATACACTCTATACGATTTAGGTGTTTGTTAATATTTAGTAGTTATTCGAAAATTGATTACAAACTAATTTTATTTCCTAAGTCTGAAATGCACAGAGATGAGTTTACGAACACATATTTTTTAAATGACCGAGGATTTGTTAAATGATGTCCTCATTTCTAGCATAATCTCATTACTTAGTTATTTAGTTTGATAATTGTTAGATAGTTAAGTGTTGTGCCTTTCAGAGTGACTGACGTCTTTTGGTCACTTTAGCTACTCTTTAGTTACTCTTTAGCATGTAATAATAATTTTATATAATTATTCTTCTGGTCACTTTAGCTATTCTTAGCATGTAATAACAATTTATTAAAGTTACTAAACTGAATTTATTTATTACACTGGATAAGGCACAAATATTAGAATAAACTGAAAGATTATAATGTTTGACAAAACTACGAATACAAAAGATTCTTTAGCATGAAATAATGTTTGACATTCTAATACTTACTACACTGGATAAGGCACATATATTCTAATAACATTTTATCTCTTTAATGAGTAATAAAAGATAGTCTTAATTTTAGTATAGGAGGCATACCTTTAGATCTTTCAGTTTAGGTTAGGGTTTAGCTCATGGCTTATGTGTCGAGTGACTCGAGTACAATCTCACATGGAATTCCTATAACAAAATAGATAAGTTAAGTACATAATAGATTTAAAAATTAAATTAACATAGTATGATCTTAGGCTTATTTGCAAATCTATACCACTTTGGTGTTAAAATTTGCAAAGTAGTACTTCTTTTAAAAGATATTACAATAATATCCTAAAGTAACTTTTTTGGATTTTCTTTAATCTTTTTTTTTTAATCAAAAAATCTGAAATTAAATTTATTTTCTATAAATAAAAAGATAAAATAAAATTAAAAATATTATAATAATCAATAAAATTTTAAACTAATTTATCATTAATCTACTAATCATTTCATCACTAAAATTTGATAGTTTAAAATTTGATAATTTTAAACTAATTTATCATTAACCTACAAACCCTAACATTTTGCACACCCCCAAATTCCAGATTCATCTTCTTGTTCATCTTCTCCGACCTCGCTCTCGGTCGTCTTCTCCGACCTCGCTCTCCGGTCATCTTCCCTCTCGACTCCCTCTCGGTCGTCTTCTCCGACCTCGCTCCGTTTACCATCTCCATCCTCTTTCCAGATCCAGATCTGGTTCCATCTCCATCTCCATCCTCTTTCCAGCCCCCCGCCTCCCCCACCTCCCCCACCTCCTCACCCTCCGCCTCGAGTCCAATGCCTTCTCCGGCCAGATCCAGATCCAGATCCAAACTTAAATCGAAACCTCGATCGCTCTCCGGCTCTCCCAGATCCTCGATCTCTCCCAGATCTCTCTGTCTCCGCCTCTTCCCGCCTCATCGGCCAAATCTCGACCTCGCTCCCCCCGCCGTCAACCGCCTCCCCCACTGCCTCCTCACCTTCCACCTTCAAACCCTAAACCAAAATCGAAGGGTTGAACTCCATCTCCCACAACTCGCCGGCGACCTGCCCCGGCAACCTCCCTCTGCCCCCGACGACCTCCATCCTCGAATTGCAGTTTCCAGCTGCCCTCGGCGACCTCCCTCTACCCCCGCCTCGAGTTCTCCCCCCGGCGAACTCCATCTCCCACAAATCGAAATTGCAGTTTCCTCACCCTCCGCTTCGAGTTCTCCTCCCTCTCCCCCCGCCTCGATCTCTCCCAGATCCTCGATCTCCTCGAACCCTAACCCAGCGAACCCTAACCCTAACCCAGATCTCTCCCAGATCTCTCCCACATCTCTCCCAAACCTAAGAAAATATAAATTCATATATTAATTTATATATTTTAAAGTATAAGAGAATCTAAAGAAAAGATAAATTCAGAAACTAATTTACCTTTTCTTTAAAATTTCGAAATTGGGTAATTTTACCAAAACACCCTTTTTTGGGTATATTTTTGGATATTGTATTCATATCCAAAAAAAGAATACCTACTTTGCAATTTTGGGCACCAAAATGGGTATTTCTTGACATTGTTTCATGATGTTAATTTTCCAGATAAATAACCATGACCTAAAAGTATATCTTGAATCAGAATAAGAGATGTATTTTGGATTTCATATGTTGAAACCTGTAATTGGAAATTATTTAAAATCAGTAATCACACTACCAGTTAATTATGATAAAGATAGGCTAAATTTATATGGTACAAGCACTACCTTGCAAAATATGATTCAAAGTGAACTTCACATTCTGACAATCTGATTTCCAGTTCAGAACCATTTAAAAGTGTAGGGTATATTTTCAGATCTATAAGGAACAGTTTGAAAGTCAGTAATTATATTATAAGTTAAGAAGCAAACAAAAAATCTAAATTGAAATGATAGAAGAACTACCATGCATACTATGATCATATTTGCAATATCCCTCATTTTATAAGGATAGTTTGGAATTTTTCAAACTCCCGTATTACAAGTCGGATTAATTTCAGAGAAGTTCAAACATTCGGTAATATGTTTGATCTCTGTAATATTTTTTTCGAGTAATATAAAATACAGTTGACATGTGTTCAAGGTTAAATAGTCGTTCGTGTATGAATATATTTAACCCGGGGTTAAGAAGATTAACCCAAAGTCAAAACGGACAAAAGGGTGAAAAATGGCCTTGACCGCACCCGCGGCGAAGGCCAACAGCTGAGGCGGTCTTCGTCTTCGCGATAAGGCTTGGCTGCAACTCGCCGGAGTTGTCAGGCCTAGGCAGCCCAAGTGGCACCTAGCCTTGCCCCCTTGTCCCATGCTTGTTCCCCTCTTAGCTAGGCCTATAAAAGGGAGAGAAAGATGAAGAGGAGAGTGTTGAACGTCTTCTTCATCCTCCTCTGTCTTCGTCCTCCTCTGTTTTCTCCATTGAAGCACCAAGCTTTGAGCTTTGTTGTGAAGGTGTTCGAATCCCTTTGAGTGTTGGAAAATGTACTCCTAAGTGGTATTAGAAGGTCTAAGGTGTTGGGAGATCGAACCATAATCAAATCGAAAGCAAACAAAGTGATTGGGTGAATTTTCTCCATTAAAACACTGTCGCGAGCTCGCCACTGAACACCACCGCACCCTGCGGTAAGAGCTCCACCGCACTCGCGGCGAGCCTTGTCCGAGTGTGTGTTCTTGGGTGTGTGGTCTTGGGCGAGGCTTGACTCCCTCGATTCTTTTCGTATTCTTTTAGATTCATATACGTGGATATTGAATCTAACTTAGGGTTTCATTTTGGGTCGATCCGAAGGAATCTGTGATCTCAGATCTGTCCCTGTTTCAGACCTAGGAACTCGTCGTCTCTAAGCTTTGCTTAAGCTTCTGCGGATCTAAGGCAAGTGGCGGTTCGCTCTTGCTCATCATTCCATATTTCAATTAATTATCAATTGTTTAGTTGTTAATTAATTTGAGATGATTTACTGTTTTCGTTGGGAACAGTTTTGATAACTGTTTGAGAAATGATTAAAAATGAGATATTATAATAGGTTGTATATCTGTTAGAACAACGCTATTATATATATATGTGATTAAAACATGATATTATACTAGGTTGTATATCTGATAGAACAATGCTAGTATAGATATATGTTTTGATGTTGGCCATGATGGTTGTGATGTGGATTATTACTGTGTTGAACTGTTTAGTTAGCACTAGTAGTTAGGAACGTTGGACTCGTTGAGGTCCAGTCGTTTCTTGATAATTATTGGTTGAGAGGGCATCAGAGACCCTGACACCAACTGGCGGATCATGATCGTCCTCTATCCGAGTATAGAGGTGGTGCACTTAGCTAGTGTCACAAACCTTGGGAAGGATTCCCTTCGATATATGTCTCTCATGACGAAACATATATCTAAAAGCTTATAACGTGATGTGTGTTTTGGAATTAATTGAGATAAGTGTCTTTGTCGCACATAATTAATATACCCTTGGGCGAGTAGTGTAGCTACGCAATAGTGCAGCTAGGAAATCTCGTCTTGACTTTGATCAGAGTAACGTTCTCTTTTCAATCTGGATTCGCTTTGAGCGGTGAGGTTGATCGTGAACCGAAATATCAAGTTGTTTTTGAACGCTTGTGTGAAAAGTTATGTTCCCCAACATTTGTCATGTTTCCGATAAGGCTCATCTCGTTGGAGTCTTCTTTTGGGATTGATTGCTGTGAGACTCGGTCTCCAGAATCTTCTCTTGATCATGTCTTTTCATATATTTCAGTAGAGTATGGTGGTTGACTATCGTTATCGGTTTTGATTCGAGGAGCGATGAGTCTAACCTAATACGTCTACTTCGAACCACTCTGCTTTGTACTCTTGCATAGTCTTTCATTAGACTAACCAACCGCAATTGTTCTCTACATGGTTGGCTGGTGTCATCCATTCGATTCGGCACATCAGATAAGTTGCCATCCCGTGAAGGCTAGAACGACTATAGAGGCGAACGGTATTTTGACCAGTTTATTCAGGTTAAGATCCTTGGCGGGTGATCATTGCGATCAAGACCCTTTTGTTGGTTATTTAAAGTCTTCCGCTGTATTAAATATATCTTGTATTAAGTCTTCCGCTGTATTTTGGTTGTCTTTCGGATTATGGATGTAATGCCGAGACAATGATTTTAATTGAAAGTTATGATATTTTATATCATAATTGTTGTTTGATGATTTATATCAACTGGAAAAGCCTTGGGTGACATCGGACAATACATCTGAGGTCACTGGTGGTAATACTTTCAAGAGGTTATTTGGGGGTGTTACAATATTGAACATGACATTTCCAATGTAATATTTTTTTGTTATCAAGGACACCTCGTGTGCTCACATGCAATCAGAGAGAGTAAACAATTGCAAAGAATATGGGATATATAGTAAGTTTATCTAGAAAATCACGTTATAATTAATATTTATTTTTTGCATTCATATTTTTAAATATGTCAATTTGGTTTTATGAAATTGTAAATATACATATTGGGCCAATTAGCCCATTAAATGTTAGCATCATAAATATATATACTTATTTTTGTAACACCCCCAAATTAACCCCTTGGAAGTATTACTGTCAGTGACCTCGGATATAACATCCCGAAGTCACCCCAGGCTTTTTCAAACGATATAACCATCAAACAACAATTATGATACAAAATATCATAACCTTCGATTAAAACCATAGTCGCAGAATTTCAACACAATTCCAAATACGACCAAATACATCAGAAATACATAATCAGAATCTTTACAGCGGAAGTCTTAATGTCAAACACAAATAACACAGCGGAAGTCTTGTAAGCAAAGCGACAAAATAACTTGTCGAAACATCGTTCATCTTCATAGTCGTTCTAGCCTTCACGGAACAGCAACATACCTGATGTGCCGAATCGAACGGATGACACCAGCCAACCATACAAGGGAATTATCGGTTGGTTAGTCTAATGAAAGACCATGCAAGGGTACAAAGCAGAGTGGTTCGAAGCAGTCGTATTAAGTTAGACTCATCGCCGCTCGAATAATAACCGATAACGATAGTCAACCATCATACTCCTACTGGAATACATGAAAAGGCATGATCAAGAGAAGATTCTGGAGACCGAGTCTCACAGCAATCAATCCCAAACGAAGACTCCAATGAAAGTGAGTCTTATAGGAAGCATGACAAATGTTGGGAAACTTAATTAATAATATTCATACAAGCGTTCAAAAACGACTTGATGTTTCGGCTCACGACCAACCTCACCGCCCCAGGGCGAATCCAGATTGGAAAGAGAACTTTACTCTGATCAAAGTCAATACGAGATTTCCTAACTGCACTATTACCTAGTTGCACTTCTCGCCCAAAGGTATATTAATTATGTGCGTCGACAACACTGATCTGATTTAATTTCAAAAAAACGAACCACATCACGTTATAAGCTTTTATCATGATCAACTCGTCCCGAGACGAGAGATCTCTTGGGAGCAACTCCCGAGATTTGCTCCCGAGATATATGTGGCACTAGCTAAGTGCACCGCCTCTATACCCGAGTATAGAGGTTAGTCATGACTCACTAATGGTATTAGGGTCTCAATGCCCTTTTCTCCATTTAATTATCAAGAAACGACTGGACCTCCTAGGCCCCAGTAAACGTTCCTACGAATACTCGTGCTAACTAAACAGTTCAACACAGTCAACATCAAAGCCATCGTGGCCAACATCATAGATCTATCAATATATATATATATATATATCAAAATAGCGTTGCTACTAACAGTATATGCAACCTATTATAATCTTTCATATGAAATTCACATTTAAAATCCTCAACAAAACCATTATGAACATAATAGCACTGTATCTAGCAATATACAACCTATTATAACAGCACTTCTTTTTATCAAATTATTTATCAAAACTGTTCCCAACATAAACAAGAAATCATCCCAAATTAATTAACAACAAAACAATTGATAATTAATTGAAGTATGGAATGATGAGCAAAAGTGAACCGTCATTTGCCTTAGATCCGACGAAAGCTTTAGCAAAGCTTAGAGACAACGGGCTCTTGGGTCCGAAACAGGGACAAATCTGGAATAATAAATCCCTAAGAAACGACCCATAACGAGACCCTAAGTTAGATTCAATATCCTCATAATTGAATCTAAAAGAATACGAAAAGAATCAAAGGATTCAAGCCTCGCCTCAAGCCAAACATCCAAGAACACACACTCGGACAAGTCTCGCCGCGGGTGCGGTGGAGCGCTTGCCGCGGGGTGCGGTGATGTCACAGTGGCGAGAACACGCACTTGGACAAAGCTCGCCGCGGGTGCGGTGAGCTTGCCGCGTGATAAGCACTACTTTGTAGGGCTTAACCAAGAGTCATTAGAGGTTTTATTGGTGTCATTCGGGTAGATTTAGACACATTCATGTGTATGACGTTTGAGGGCGAAGTTGGTGTATTTGGAGGTGTTTGAGCCGTTTTGCAGATCATAGTAGACACTGAGGAGAAAGCCACCAGAAGTAGACGCCAAGGAGCTGAAGAGACGAAGACTTCGGAGGAAGTACCTTACGGCGCCCGCCGCAGAAGCCACGGCGACCGCCGCCTAAACCCTCCCAACAACGATGGCTACGACTTGGCCACGGCGCCCGCCGTGGAAATGCGGCACCCGCCGCCATTACGGCGCCCGCCGTGGAGGTTGCAGCGCCCGCCTCCGCTGTTCAGAAGTCCGCCGAGCCGTTTCCTTATTTGCTTTATTTTGCATTATTTTATTACGATTTATTATTTCGTTTTAGGTTAATTCATACTTTGTTTCCTTTAGTATTTAAGGGTAGAGAAAGGCTTGTTTGCTGATCAGCTAATCTCTCGAACCCTAATTTCACTTTTCATTCTACGTACTTTGCTATGAAGAACTAAGCCACTTTTGCTTAGTCAAACGCTGAAGCTTTCGTTTTGATTCAGTTGTGAGATTCTCGTTCTTAATCTATTGCATGGATTTTATCTATTCTCTTGCTTGATTGCTTATGATTGATATTGATAATTTCTAGTCTGATCAACTAGGGTTTGTTGTTATTGATCTATTGCTAGATTTAGATTGTTACTGGTTGAGCATATCTATTTCAGAGTAGCAACTGCATCGTACTAGTATCTGGTTGTGCTAGTCTTATACAGAAGAGAACTGATTTACATTCTAGGATAAAAGCTGGTTGTTTTATGCTAGAATTGTATCCAACTATATTCCTATCTGTAACGCTGTTGTTAAACTGAATCTTGATAGTTTCAGGATTGTTTAATTAGTTAGTGCTAATAGTATCTGGTTGTGCTATTAGTTATATCTGAAAAGGAATTGGAATTTCCATTGCATGAGATTTTGAATGAGTATCTAGGATCAACTTGTCATACGAATAGTGGATGTTGTTTGACTAAGTGTTTTTCCCATCACTGATTTCACAACTCTTTAGCTTGTTTACCTTTTGCATGTTTAGAACTTACAAAACTCACAAAACCCCCCTTTGGTTACGTTTGATTGACATACGAATTGCATATTTAGATAGAATTCGCCTTCCTGTGGATTCGACATTTACTTACCTAGGACTACGGTTTAAGGTTTGTTTGGATATTTTGCATAGCAGTTTTACACGACGAAAACTTGTTATCACAGCGGTGACGACACAGAGCGAGCTTCGCGACAGTGCTTCTATGGAGAAAGCTTACCAAATCGCTTCGTTAGCCTTCGATTTGATTATGGTTCGATCTCCCAACACTCTAGACCTTCAAATACCACTAGGGATACCCTTCTTTTCAAGGAAAACTTCCTAGAAAAGCTTGAAATCAGCTTGTCAATGGTGAAACAGAGGAGGACAGAGGAGGAAGATGAAGTTCTTCATCCATCTGATTTCGATCCTTTATATAGCCCCTAAATTGATCATCCTTGGAGAGCAAGCAAAGGGGACAAGGGGACAAGCCAATTGCCACTTGGGTGTCCAGTTGGGCTGTCAGGCCTGACACTCGGAGAGTTGCAGCCCAACCTTATCGTGAAGACGAAGACCGCCTTGCTGCTGGCCTTTGCCGCGGGTGCGGCAGTCTTGACCACGGGGTGCGGTCAAGGCCGATTTTGCTCTTTCTTAACCATTTACTTATGGGTTAATTATCTTAACTCCGGGTTAAATGTATTCGTACACGAACGACTATTTAACCCCGAAAATACGTCAACTGTATTTTATATTACTCAGAAAATTTTTATAGAGCTCAAACATATTACCGAATGTCTGAACTTCTCTGAATTTAATCCGACTTGTAATACGGGAGTTGGAAAAATTCTGAATTATCCTTATAAAATGAGGGATATTACAATTTTATGGCCCAAATAGCCCATTATTTTTTTAGTAATCTGAAATGTTAAATTTTTTGACTATGCAATTTTTTAATATGTCTTCTTTCAATCAAATTTTTTTACGAATCAATTTTTCATTATAGCCGAGCAATCATACTATACTTCTCAATTTATGTAGCTAAATGTATAATATTTTTGAACAATTAAATCACATAATACAAGTGATTCATATCAAAAACCGAAATATCAATGTTTACTTAAGAATTAGCACCCAATTATATCCAAACTCCCCTTGATTATTGTTTGTTCACGTTTTATTGAATAAATTCGATCGATGATTTCAAACGGAAGGGATGGCCAGAGTTATAGATAAATATATAAACACAAAGACAAATTGAGAGAGAGAGAGTCACGAAAAGGAACCATGCTTGGTTCGGACAACTTCGGATTTTGAGTTCAGAGAAAAACTCCAGATGGGCTTCAGAACTTGCGATCCATATCTTCTTTCTCCGAGAAATTAGGGTTTTGGGAACCTTCCAGTAACAACTCCAGATCTACTCATTAAGATGTTGTTTTCCTTTGCATGTTATAGAAAAAAAGTAGAAGAGATGTTTTTCTTTAGATCTGACATAGATAGTCAGTGGATCTGAACATGCAAAGGAGATTAAGCTTTTTTTCGGATCTGTGAGCTGTAGATCTCCTTTTGGAGTTTGTTTAGGGTAGATATCCATCATTGGGTCACAAAAAACTCGGATCTGTAATCTTTAGATCAGAGTGTTTTTGGAGAATAAAACTTGGATCTGGAAGATTTACACACAAAAGGAGAAGCAGATTGTGGACGGATTTTTTCCAGAAAAGGAAATATGAAGAAAATCCTAAAAGCTTTAATCTGTAATGAGAAATGGAGATGGAATTTGAAAGAAGCAAAAAGGAAAGAATGTTCTTCACTGTTGAACATAAAAGAGAGAGAGAGAGAGAGAGAGAGAGAGAGAGAGGGACACCGAAACGGAAAGAAGGCGGAAGAGAAATGGTTAGGGTTTGTCCGATCGGTGGCTTTTGTAATTTTTTAAATACAAAATAAATGGAAAATGGGCTAAAGAACTAGGCTTGATCTGTAATGATCGGCTGAAACTATATAGGCTTTAAGTCCATTTATTATATAAAGGGCCTAATTGAAGTCGGACATGTAACTGGGCTTGATTTAAAAATATGAAGCCTAATATTAACCCAATTCGATGTATGTGTTATTATTTTCAGCCTATTCTAATATTATTTTGACCCATATGTCTATTTATTATTTATAATTTTACTTTTAATATTAAAATAAATATTTAGTATGTACAAAGTTGTATTATTTAAAAGTGTTTATATATTATTATAAATTTAAAATAAATGATTAGTTTATATATTTATTTATTTTGTCTATCTCCATATGAAAAACTATTTAGCCAAATTTTACTATTAATAAAGTTATGGAAATTTCCGTCTCTTTTTATATAATATAATTTTTTAATATCTTCAATATTTGTATTCAGTTAGTCATTTTTTTATATAAGAATTTTTATACTTTTATAACAGTCATTAACTAATTAACTAAATATTTATATATGAATGAAATATATTATTTTAATATATTATTTTTATAAATATAAAAAAAAATAAACAAATTACTACACTAGTATTTTACTATTTCTCCAGTCACTCTCCCCTTCTTCCTTTGTTCACAACTTCTCACTCCCCCTCCATCCTCTCTCTTCGTTCTATTCTACTGACTGTTCTTGCCTCCACCGTCCCACCACCATGACAGCTACCACCACACCACCCTTACCCACTTTTGCCATTGCCTCTCACCACCAGATCCAACCATTTTCATTTTTTATAAATCTAAAAATCGATTGAAAAAATCACATCCAAATCTCATTTAAACTTGGGGCTTACATCTTGGTAGAAGAAGAGAGAAGATTTATGTTGTTAATTTGACTCCGACAAGAGTGTGCGGTCGTGGCGTGTTGCTGTCCTTGCGGCCTCTTAAACCAACTTCGTCTGGCGCTGTACAAGTTTCTTTTTATATTTTCAATCTGGTGGTTGAGGCAACGGAAGTCTGATAAGCGATGATGCAGCGGTGGTCGGGAAAGGAATCTTCATTGGAGTTACCCTTAGATCGCCGGTGAGGGAGAGAGATGGGTTGGCCGGGGAAGGTGATGGGTGATTTAATCCTCCTTTTAATTAGGTGTTATCCAAATTAACACACATATATAATGGGTTGTTCGATCATATTGCACAAGCAAAGCCAGAAAAAATTGGCAATAGAAGGTTGATGATGCACGGTGAAATATGTTTCTCAAGGAGTAATAGAAATGGTGTTTACCTTTCATGGAAGATGAAGGCAAATCCTATTTGCACCCTGCAGGTGCACAGTGGCAGAGGCCCTGCAGGCGCGCGGCGCCCACTGCCGCGCGACGGTGGGTTCTGGCGGCGGTGGGTGTCTTCGGTGTTCCCGACTCGACCTGAATTCCTTCGGTGGGTGTCTTCGGTGTCCCCGACTCAACCCGAACCCTAAAAATATTAAATTAGTGGTTAAAAAGATTAAACTAGTGGCTAAAAAAATTAAATTGGTGGCTAAAAAAATTAAACTAGTGGCTAAAAAATTAAACTAGTGGGTATCCTATAAAATATTCTCTAATAGAGAATGGACAAACCCTCAAAAAAAAGATTAAACTAGTGGCTAAAAAGATCGAATTAGGTTCGGGTTGAGTCGGGAACACCGGAGATACCCACCGAAAAGGTTCGGATCGAGTCGGGGACAACAGAGACACCCACCGAAGACACATCGGCGACCACCGACGGCCATCGGAGACACGCCGGCGCCGGCCGCCGGTCGGAAGTGACTGCCGCGCGGCAGTCATTTCCGCGCGGCACCGAGATGTCCCATCTCGGTGCAATTAGGCTCTGTGGCCGGCGGAATTAGCCTACCCCAAGATGAAAGGTTTTTAAACAATAATCTGCATATTTACTACAGAGTACCTTTTTACTGATACTAATTACTTACTCCGTATAACTTTAGGCCTCTACTATTCGGCGCATAGGCATTTTTGCTGTTTGGCGCATAGGCTTGCGCGTAACGTGGAAAGAGGCTTCCCACGTTACGCACGGGAAGTGACCCGTTCAAGCCCCACACGTAACGTGTGACGAACCTCCACATGTTACGTGTGAAGCGCATCCACGCGTTACGTGTGGGTTTACGCCACACGTTACGTGTGGAGGAGATCTGGCTTTAAAAGCCAGATCTTGCTTCATCTTCCATTCATTCGAACTCCGCAGCCTCAATACCCTAAACCTTTTCACTTGTTACGCGTCTCTTGCATTTGTTCATGACGAATCAACCGACTCCGCACGTTACGTTCAAGATCTTTGAAAGGTTAGTTAGTAGAAATTATTTTTTGATTTTGTTTTGTTAAATTTGAAGTGTTTGGTTAGGGATTGTAGATCCATATTGTAGATCTATGTTGTGGAGATGTTTAGGATGGTAGATCTATGTTTTGTAGGAGCTTTTGGGATTGTTTTTTATTTTTTGTATAATTTTGAAGAATTTTTTTGCATGAGGATTTATGTTGATTTTTTTGTGAAAATATGCTAGTAGAAGTGATAGTATTGATAGATTTGTAAAAATTGTGCATTTTTTGTTAAATTTCATGTATTATTTGATTAAAAAAAGCCGGAATTCGGAAATATCACCGGAGAAGACGACCGGAGGATCGCCGGAATGTCGCCGGCGGGAGTTGGAATGTGCACATTCACACGTAACGTGTGAATGTGTTCCACACGTTACGTGTGATTCCATTTCACACGTAACGTGTGGATCGCCGGCGAGCCGCCGGCGATTCTCCGGCGACATGTCGGCTACTCTCCGACTCAAAATATTATTTTGATAATATTTGAATTATATTATTTTGATTATATTATTTTGATTATATTATTTTGATAAAAATGATATCAAAATATATTATTTTGATTAATATATTTTGATATATAACCGTAGATGGAGCCTGGGGAAAGAACCGAACGTAGGAGACGTCGCAACCTTCAACGCGAACAGTCGTTTAGGACTGGCGAAGAGGTGAAGAGGTCGGAGATGAGGCAACGGAGGAATGTCAGCTACCGGGATGATGAGACCGGCGCATATCAGACTGGAGCCGGTAGCAGTAGTGGGGTTGCTGGCATGATAGTTCAGAGCTTAATGGCGGTGCCTTCGTTTCATGGAGGTAGGGCAGACTCTGAGCCTCAGATCTACCCGGACTACCAAGGGAGCCCGCTGCATGGTTATTCTGATACAATAGATCAAAATAACTACTACGGGCGGAATTTTAGTCCTCCGGTACTACCGCCGCATTTGAGCCCTCATCATCATAGCCCTTCGCATTATTATCATGGAGGATGAGGATCAGCACAACCCGTGGGAGAACCCAGTAGTGTACCTGAATGCTCCCTATCATCAGCCTACGGTAAGTACATTTGGTATAACCTGAATTAGTTTAAAAAATATAATTATTTCTGATCTATTTAATAAATGTAGGATCAGGCCAATACATGGGGGACTCAGGACCAGTCCAGCAATGCCTGGATGCCAAGAGATGACGCTCCGGACGTGGATGAGGAGCCTCAAGAAGCCTCTTCTTCGCGGGCAAAACCGCCCCGGTCAAGGAAGAATGTGAGATATGACCCTGAACTGCGGGTGAGCGTTCCTGGAGGTCCAGAGAGCCCTGAACTCCTGAAGAGTTTTGTGAACCATGTGGCGTACCTCCTGTACCAGCGCATTGTAAGTTGCATGTAACTTTATTTGTTTTAATTATTAGTCTTATTTTAAATAAGTCTGATGGATTGCTTAAATATGTTCATATACAGCCGGTGCCACCCTTGAGGTTCCAGCAGCGAGGCAAGCAGTTACGCTCATGGCGTCGCACAACGACTGACGCGTGGGGTAACATGGCGTCTGCGTCCGGGCTATGTCATCTACCGGACATCATGCACGAGCATATGGATGAGACGCTGATTGGTGCCTTCGTCGAGCGTTGACAACCGGAAACCAACTCATTCCACATGCCATGGGGAGAGATGACTATAACTCTCCATGATGTGTGGATGATCCTTGGGCTGAACATACAAGGGCAAGACATGGATCCCCCAAAGAAATGGCACGAGCAGTTGGCCCGCAATGATTTGAAGAAGGCGTTGATGGAGGAAGCGCATGAGTTTTTTGAGCTGGAGGATGGTGCTATCGTCACCGGTAACGTGCATGCGGCAGATTTTAGGACTCATTGCCAGGATTTGGCTGACAAGAAGCAGGTGGCTGGGTTCTTGCTGTACTTGGTGGGGTCTTGTCTCTTTCCTGACAAGTCTCAGCATCGGTTGCCCGTTTATTACACTCCGTTCGTGACTGATCCCTCGTCAGCCACGAACTATGCATGGGGTACCGGTGTTCTTGCCCATGTGTACCGCAGCTTGGGTGAGTGCACAAGGAAGGAGGCGCGGGTCATGTCCACATGTTTCACTCTGATTCAGGTATTAAATGGCTTGAATAAAAACATCTGTATTTTTGTTATAGATTAATATTTGTTATTAAGGGAATTGGCTTACATGTAATTGTTTTGTAGGCATGGATATATCAATATTTTCCCATGTTTAGACCTGCACAAAGTGTTTACTGGGACCGCCAACAGCCGATCCCATACGCCAGTCGATGGGACATGTCATAGCCACCCAACCGGACTAGAAATTATAGGGAGGAGCTGGATGGGATGCGTGCTGAGAGTGTAAGTGCATATACGGTCTTTATCTAGTATGTTAAAATATGAAATTATATGCATGATTAGTTGTTTGAAATTCAATTATGTTTAGGTTGAGTGGATGTCATACGGCCCGATTGACTTCAACAATGGGATGTTTGCTTCATCGCGATTCCATGGAGTCATATCCTGTTTTTGGGTCACCGAGCCTTACATGCCAGATCGAGCAGCTAGGCAGTTTGGGCGTGCACAACAGTGTCCAAGACAACCGATTGTTCCAATTAAGGCATGGAGGGGCACGAAGATTACCAGCTACACGGTGGAATACGATAGATCCTTATATGCATGGGATGCCCGCAATGAACATTCCATTAGCCTACAAGCCATGGGTCCCACAGTCCTTCAACCCCACCAGTGTAGCGGTGATTACATGCAGTGGTACCTCCAGCATACACATACATTCATCATCCCTCAAGAGGATCGTAACCCTCAACACCATGTAAGAAATTGAATAATTATATCTTGTTTAATTTCGTGTACAAACTTTATATTAATCGTATCCACTTATTGTGACTGCAGTGGGTCGATAGTTGCTACGGACGTCTGGATCCATATCGCGATCACCAACATGGAGATGACCAATGTGAAGACCTAGCCGAGGCGTTACGGCAATCATTGGAGCAAATGTATCCCTACCTTTCGAACCATTGAACTTGGCTGCTTCGTCATTTGAGCATTAAACTTTGGATTTCATTGAACTTTGGAAGGTGGCAACAATGAATGTTATGACTTTTGTTTGAATGTTTTTTATGAGTTGTTTGGATTATGACAACAATGAATGTTATCACTTCTATTTGAATGTTTTTTATGAGTTGTTTGGATTTAGGGATGTGATAGCATGCATTTAGGCTGATTCCACACGTTACGTGTGGTTCAAGGTTTAGGCGTATGAGGCTTTTTGTTAGGGTTTGGGGTAGGGCTTGGGGTAGGGTTAGGGTTTGGGGTTTAGGGTTTAGGGATATGGTATTGGGGTAGGGTTTAGGGTAATGTGGTTTAGGTTTAGGGATTAGGGTTTAGGGTTAAGGTTAGGGTTAACTATTTATCTTTAATTAATAAGGGTGAATCGAGTATTTTAGTTACTTTGTTTGTGAGATTGAGGAGAGAAACTTTTAATTTGGGTTTAGGGTGATAAATGATTGTTGAGAAGTTATTAATGCTAGTGGTTGAGTTCATTAATGCTAGTGGTTGAGGTCATTATATACTACAGTTATATACAGCTGTATATTAGCTGTCAAACACATTATTTTTCACTATATAAGAGGCATTAGGGTTGTTTGTTCTCTACAACAAGTCCAACACAAGCGACGCTTGAAGGTTCAATTGTGGGTAAGCTTCTTCTTCCAGTTTCTTTTGATTTATTATCCCCAATTTTTTATATTAATGGATTCATGACATTTGTAGGAAACCAAGCACTACAACAAATAATGGCATCTTCATCCGAATCATCAACAAACCCACTATGCGCGTGTAATTTGAAAGCCATTGTCCGTACTTGGGATTTGCAGTGGAACTACGGAAGAAGGTATTGGGGATGCCCAAGACTGGGGTGTTTTTACAGGAAGTGGATTGATCCTATATACGAGGACAGGGCACACGTGATTATTCGACAACAATGGCGGGAAAAACAAGATCTTGTTAAGGAGAATCAAGATCTTGTTAAGAAAAATCAAAAACTTTTACAAGATGTGGATAAGATGCGTAGGTATAACCTCAAACTATATAATGATGTACATCGTATACTGCCTTGATGTCGTATTTTTTGTGTAATATTATTTACGTACTATCAACCTTTGTAGGGAGCAAGCAGTTTTATCAAAGCAGAGATATGATAGGAAGCGGACTTTTACCAGAGACTATCCTAATTTCTTCAAACGTAACTAGACGATGTCATTTATTTTGTGTTAGAGTTTCTAAGTTTATGAAGAAGGTGAAGAACATGTATTATTTACTTTATTTTGAGATAAATGTGGTTGTAGTCATCCAACGTAATGAACAATTCTATTATGTCTTCTAGGTTGATTATTTTGGGGTATTTTTTTATTAATTTTAGATAAACAAATAAACCCTAAAAATAAACAATAATATGATACAACATTCATACACAACATTATAATATATATAAAATAATCAATAATTCAACATTGAACCACAAATAAATACTAAAAATATACAATAATATGACATACACAAATACCCTAAAGTATACTATAACTAAACAATTTAATATACTAAAACACCACACGTTACGGGTGGTGTATACCCACACGTAACATGTGGTATGGCTCCACACGTTACGTGTGAGGTACAACCACACGTAACGTGTGGTAAGGCTCCACACGTAACGTGTGGAGCCTATGCGCTAAACGGCAAAAATGTCTATGCGTCGAAAAATAATCGTGTAACTTTATGATATTGACTTTATCTGATATCTAAAAAGTATTGTCGATGAATTTGTCAGATGTGTAAACACATTAATTATTCTTAAAATTAAATATTAATATTTCCTCCGTCCCAGTTTATAAGCCCCATTTGCGTTTTTTACACTGTTCATAGTTGAAGGGAATCTTCAAGATTTCTTTCAATATATAAGAAAAAACATAGTCATATGGGGTCTTATTTGATTCGTCTCAACGAGTATTTTGATAATATCAAAAAATTATAATTTTTAGGTTTATATAATTAGAGATATTAACGATACAAAACCCGTCTCGGTATTTGAACCCGATCAAAGTGGGGCTTATAATATGGGACAGAGGGAGTAATAGATAAACGTAACAACCAAATTTTAATAACATTAGAAATTGTGAAGGGAAACTTGTTAAAAAACTGTAATAAATATTAATATAGAAAGAATTAACATTATATTGGTTGGTCAAGGTGCTCATAAAAATAAAATACATAGGATACTACTTTGTATTGGAAATGCTGAGAAGTAATTTTTTTTTTTTTAGAAACTCCTTAATTATTACAATAGATACTTTATTAACATTTTACAAGTTTTGCAGAGGTGTAAACTCAGAAAATTTTATACCTAGGGTCCATTCGGTGGAGTTTAAGGGGGAGATGAAGGAGAAGGTGGAGATGAAGTTGAAGCAAAATCTTAATGTAGAAGGGTGACATTAAGCATTAAATGTGAGTTAAAGTGTGAATTGAAGCAAATGTCTCAACTTCAACTAACTTCCACTCTAACATACCGAACGGAGCCCTAGTTTAAATGAATATTTGTCCGAGTAACATAGAGAAATGAATCAACCTTGTACAGTTGTACTACTTTATTGGTAAAATTCCAGTATTCCAATTACGGTTGTGGAAGTTTGGGTAAATTTGACGCATTTTACCGTGACATTTTATCTAAGAAAATGGAATTACTTAATATTGTTAATAGATATTATGATTAGTAGAAGTGAAGTATCTAGGTAGAACTATAAATTATTGAGTCCTTACTAACTCAACTATTTGTTGGTTTAGTGAGTATTGATATTGGACTCTTTAAACGCTCTACTAGGAGGTCTCAGGTTTGAATTTTTCCAGACTTCTAACAGCGTGTATGGAGTACGAATATTGGGAAGGTTTGCGTTCGTCGTCAGCTTTTCCGGATTAAATCGGTAACATCGGTTGTTCAAAGACCAAAAGAAACTAATCTTTACTATGTGATGTAATCATGTATAGCTCGAGAAAATAGAAAGGACGTTTTAGGTAGATCATCCATTCATTTTAGTTTTGTTGAGATCAAGGATCGGGTGACTCTCGGTGCAAGAATTCGCTCGTCGACGCTTCGGAACACAAGAACTCAAGACAGCAAGATCTCAGCAAGATTCCAGAATTTGTCCTGACTTCAATGGGGTCGTTCTCCTTGCTCCGAACTCCAATTGGACGATTCTGGCGACAGTATTTATATAATGAAGTCTAGTTTATGTCCTCGAAATTTAAGAGCAATTGGATCACGGAAACGAAAGTTATGGTGTTTCTACTGAGGGGTCGCTGGGAGTTCCAGGAAGGAATTTCAGCGAAATGATTGTTGTGGATGTGGATGATCGAATGGTTGATGAAGATGGAAGAACAAGTGAAGGATAAGCAGTCTTCAACAAGTGGATACGACTCACCACTTAGAGAAGAAAGAAATGATCTTCTACGAAGGGATGTGACTCACCCTAGGCAAAGGATCAAGGTGTTTGATCGATATGACTCACGATCAAGGATAAATATTCGATACTACGCACGAACAAGGTGAAGATGAAAGAGTTCTTGATCAGAAAAGTTCTCAATTTGATATATTTCAACGTGCCAAATGAATTACAAGAGTCTGCCTGATATAGGCTAAAAACGATTAAAAGAAAAACAATAAAATAGCAATCACTACCTAAACATTACACCCACTAAGTGATGCACTAGCCGACAATTTTAGGGAATTAAAATTAACATAAATAAATGTCTTAATTCACTAAAAATATCATGAAAATAATCGGCCCTAAATTAGCCAATTTCCGGAGCTTGCTAAGTCTTGTGTTGCTAGGCGCCGAGAAGTCCGGGGAAGGCCACAAGGTATGTGATCGGGCCATGGTCAAGTTGACTCGGCGCTCCTAGGCTCATTAATCCTTCCTTGAGCTGGTGGTGTAGCTGGCGAGCTCGGGCTCGGGTGATGGCTCCAGGTTGTGGCTCGGGCTCTTGAGCTTCACTAAGCTCTTCTTCACTTGCTTCACCCTCATGGCTAGAGTCGTCTTGAGTGTTTGGGCTCCCTTGAGTCTCTTGTCGGGACCTTGCTAAACAAAGTCTCGTCGCCCTTCACCTTGTACTGATTTGGATCCTGGCATGTGCTTGAGCACAACAGTTATATACTAGGGTTATATCCTATAGTTATATACTATTGTCCTATAGTTATATATTATGGTTATATCTTATGGTTATATACTATGATTATATCCTATAGTTATATACTATTGTCCTATAGTTATATATTATGATTATATCATATAGTTATATACTATGGTTATATCCTATAGTTATATACTATTGTCCTATAGTTATATACTATGATTATATCCTATAGTTATATACTATGGTTATATCCTATAGTTATATACTATGGTTATATCATTTAGTTATATACTATGGTTATATCCTATAGTTATATACTCTTATTATATCCTATAGTTATATAGTATGGTTATATCCTATAGTTATATACTATTGTCCTATAGTTATATACTATGATTATATCCTATAGTTATATACTATGATTATATCCTATAGTTATATACTATGGTTATATCCTATAGTTATATACGATTGTCCTATAGTTATATCCAATTTGGTTATATCTTATGGTTATATACTATGGTCATATCCTTTAGTTATATACTATGGTTATATCCTATTGTTTTATCTTATAGTTATATCCAATTTGGTTATATCTTATAGTTATATACTATGGTTATACACTATGATTATATCTTATAGTTATATCCAATTTGGTTATATCTTATGGTTATATCTTATAGTTATATACTACGGTTATATGCTTTAGTTATATACTATGGTTATATACTATTTGGTTATATCTTATCGTCATATACTATGGTTATATCTTTTAGTTATATAGTATGGTTATATCCTATAGTTATATATACTATTGTCATATAGTTATATACTATGGTTATATCTTATAGTTATATCCTATAGTTATATACTATGGTTATATCCTATAGTTATATACTATTGTCCTATAGTTATATCTTATGGTTATATCCTATAGTTATATACTATGATTATATCCTATAGTTATATAATATTGTCCTATAGTTATATATTATGGTTATATACTATGGTTATATCCTTTAGTTATATACTATAGGATATAACCATAAGATATAACCAATATGGATATAACCATAGTATATAACTATAAGATATAACCAAATTGGATATAACCATAAGATATAACCAAATTGGATATAACCATAATATATAATTATAGGATATAACGATAAGATATAACCAGATTGGATATAACTATAAGATATAACCATAGGATATAACCATAAGATATAACCAAATTGGATATAACCATAGTATATAACTATAAGATATAACCAAATTGGATATAACCATACTATATAACTAAAGAATATAACCGTAGCATATAACTATAAGATATAACCAAATTGGATATAACTATAAGATATAACCATAGTTATATGTGATTTTCGAGAATAATAATAACAAACAGTTAATATCAAATGAATTGGTGGAGAAACGTACATGAATAAAAGTATATTGAAACCTCATGATACAACCGAATTTATTGTCATGTAACCCTGATTACTTGAAAACGTCTATTACTAGAGTCAAATACAGATTTTAAAAAAAAATGTTCACTTGGGTGCGCCTAGAAAAAGAATATATATATATTTTTTAAATCCTACGCCAGAATCTTGCGTACGCCAGATTCTGGCGTACAGAAGATTGTAAAAAATCAAATTTAGAAGTTGAGCCGACCCTAATATGGGTTGGTCCAATCTGTACGCCAGATTATGACGTAGAGATTTATATTTTTTTATAAAAAAATACGTATAATCTTACAATTATACGTATTTTCATCTGTATTTCATGTCTTGGTATACAAAGTATCGTATATATAGATGAAAAATGTCGTGTATATAGTATCAGCCATTACATAATTCAGTAATGATACTGTGAATCATGCACTTTGATTATACGGAGTAGTATAAATCAAATTTCACAATCTGACTTGATTGACGGCTTGATCGAAGATCATGATTTCCTTTCAAAACCATGATATGATGATAAGTTTAAAAAGATCTTGATTTTGAGAGTACAAAATTGCAACACGACAGTGTTATAGATTTATAATCACAAATATTGCTATTTTTCAAATTTGGCACTCAAAATATTTTTTACAAAATTCTCTAAAATTTCATAAGCCCACACACTTGTTAGGTACAAAATCAAAGAAAACTATTCCTTTACCAATTCTAAAAACAAAGTTATCATGTCATCATCAAAAAATGTTATAGGTGAATTAAAATCAGAAAATCCTACAAGGGGCCCTACTTGAGCGAGCATGATCTAAGCCCCGGACCTTCGGCCCAGGACATTAACGGGCTTGCTATGTTTGCCGTAACACAGGTGCGGGGGGCGGATAAATAGAATTTTTTTAGGTAATCCTATTTGTATTAGGATTAATTGATTAAAGATAGAACTTTATCTGTATCGGATTTTGGGGTTATAAGTAGATCGATTTTTTAAGCACCTTTTTATGCAAATATTTATTAGATTATATCATTTAGGAATTTAATATTTTTCTTAAAAGGGTTTAAGCATTCATCTTTAGAGATTTTTTTTTTTAAGGTTAGAAAAATCGTAAATAAATTGTTTTATGATTGTATTTACTCATCCATAAAATTAGTAAAAGAAAACCCTACAAAAAACAATTTGATCCAAACTAATTTCTTTCTAATTCGCTTTATAATTAATCAAATCACCAGAAATTCTCAACAAAAATCCTATTAGACTAGAAATTTTAGTTTGTTCACTTTGTTGGCATGTCACGATCATTTATTCACTCTTCAACCGGCCTTTTCATAGCTCCATGTATCTCGCCCATGGAATTGATCCACCCAATAAATTGAAAAAACTTACAAAAACATCATCCAATGTGCAAATGATATATTATATAGTTTTTATTCATAAAATACTTGTCTACATACAACATATGTCAAATCAATGCTATGTCCCCTGTAACAACCAACATATCCGACCGCCAAACCCCATCGAATTGAATTTTAAGCTAAGAAACAACACCCACCAAATTCAATTTCTTGAAGCCTAACACACACACAACACAAAACTGCAGAATCCATTTACAATACTGTATTGAAATTAATTACCGTTATATATGTCATGCATTTCCACCTTTAAAAAAGGATAAGATTTGGCAAAGCAGAAAATTAATGGGAATGAGAACAGAAATACCGAAAAAATCGGGATGAGAAACGAAGATTAATTTCTTACAGAGGTACCTTAATTACAATTTGTAAATAACTAGAAAGCATGGCAACACCGCACGCGCATCAAACACGAGCAACTCACCGTTCTCGCCGCTAACCGAATCGAACCCCTTAACCGGATCCTCCCCGACCCGCTTCCCGACCCGACCCGCAATTACCCGGCAAACGAGCATTGCTCTCCTGCCCTTGCCCCCACCGGCGTTATCGTGCGCCGCACCGCTCCCAGAGAACGTACCAATCCTGCTCGTATACGCGGGGCTAGTACTCTTTCCCCCACCGTTGATCTCCCACATCCCTCCAGCGCCGTCGATTAATCCTGACGTGGTGGGGCCCAGGCAGTAGAACCTCATCATCTCGTTTCCATCCGCGGCGCAGCGCGTCACGCGCTCCTCCGACCCGGTTCGGGACTTCACCGACTCCCTGTACTCCTCGAACCGGGTCAGCGTCTTGCTCGAGTTCTGGATCTTGAACACCATCTCGACCCGACCCGGAAAATCGGCCTTTGGGCCCCACCGCGTGTTGAATATGATCTTCACGACGTTACGCGACGGGTGCCCCTCGGGTAAATCCGAGAGTGACGGGAAGAACCGGTGGGAGACGGAAACCGGAACCGGTTTGGCAGCGGCCGGTTTAACGGAGCGCGGCTGAGATTTTTTATCCGGTTTGGATTTCGGCTTGGGATGATTAGAATCGGAGCGAACCACGTCTTTGAGGCCGCGGAAGCTGTTCCTGCAACTGGCGGTCTGCAAGAGAGGGACGAGGCTGACGTCATCGGCCGCTCTTGATTTGCACTGCAGTGACTTCACCCATTTCCCCGCCATTGTTGAACTGCTGGAACGATCGATTTTGGCTTCTGAGGAGATGTAACATTCAAATTGAGTGAAATGTTGAGCGCATTTCAATTCAACTCAATTTCAATTCGGCGTGTCTCTTTTTGCTGTTGGGTTTGTGTGTGTAAATAAGAATGTGTTTTAATGGGGGTTGTGTGGGTCAATGGCGTTTGAAATCAGCTGTCGAAGGTTTGTTGGGGAGTGTGTGTTTATGCGTGTAAACTATGAAAAGAAGGGAAAGTGGGTAAAGAGGTATAGGAGGAGTTTATGGGGTGGTAAACGGTAATTATGACTAATTAAGATGGGGGTGCTACGAAGATTGACGAAATGACGGATTTGACCCTCTGTTTAAACTCTGAGTTTATTATCCACGTGGGCTCATAGCTTTCTCTCGCTTGTGCTGTTTTTGCAGTTGTGGGAAAAGCTTGGAAAACACATTTAGGTCATCTTTTTTACAAGAGTATCTCAAAGAAGATCATTAATTTATTTTTCATTTTTTCTCTTTCTTATATTATCCAAGATTTTATATTATTTTTTACCATTTTATAAAATAAATAATTCTTTTAAAGATTTTACTACCTTTTTTTCACACAATTTTCTTTTTCTCTCCATGTATATAACATATGAGAAGATATATATAACTAATTAACTACATGAAATAAGGTCATCCTTCTCTTTTATTTTAAATTGTATGAAATTATACAAAAAAATATTATAAAGGACATATGATATGATGTCTTTTTTGTATTTGAAGTAAATTATTGAAGTATGTATATTTAAGCTTAACGTTTGGAATGACAAATTTTATCTTAATTGGTTCAGATATACATAATATAAGTGCCTAATTGCCTATCAATAGGGGGGGGGGGGGGGGGGGAATCAATTATTTTAGTATGATTTTATTTTTTTGATAATTATATAATGCCAAAAGTTAACATATAATTAAGTTTTAAAAAATGTCCAATAATATATTATTTTATCTCTCCTAAAGATCTTCTTTATTTATTTTTTAGGGATAGAATCTCTCATGAGAGATTTTCAATCCAATTAATAAAAATATATTTCCTATCTTTTAAAGATCCATGGTCAAAATCAATTGATAAAGATGGCCTTATGTGTCACTTTATAAACCTTATTTTTGTTCACTATATAACTTATGTTCAGGACCTTTTTGTTCATCTTTAAGAAAGGGCATACCGAATAACATAGATCATTTTTTGACTTATTGTATATAACTTTTTCGAAAGTTATCATACATGAATTTTGCCCACTTTAAGTTATATCTCACTTTTTGATTTACTTAATTGTGAAATATTGCAAGATATATACATTAAGGTTTTCTTAGTGTTTGTTCATACACATTTATTTTTACCATGTTTAGTAATAAAAAAAAATAGTCACTAATTTAACTTCTTTTAAAATGGTTTATCATTTCTACTTTAGGAAAAGTTTGAAAATAAGAATCTTTTTAGCTATTAATTTAAATTTTTTTAAAGAGTTAATCATTTCTACTTTAGGAAGTAGTTTGAAAATAATTTTAAAATTTTAACATATGCCTATTGGCACACACTAGAAAAATTGATACATTAAATGTCAATGTTAATTTTAGCTTTAAATTTTTATTTGGTTGGTCAGATTGGGTTTTAAATGTTGTGTACATATAGTAAAATCAAGTTTTTCTCCTAACCATACAAGCCCTAAAGTAAGCTAGGTTAATATTAATGTGGTAACATATTTTTATACCATAAAGATTAATAGAACTGACGGCGATGGATCTCCCTGGAACTTGATCAATGAAGTGGATACGCAAGGAAAAACGATCAAAGGGAGGGTCGAGATCTCCCCTAAGGTCCCTCTGACGCTCAAGTCAGATCTGATATATAGATAATTTCACTCATACTAGCTTTTTAGAATTGTATTAATTAAATAATAATTTAATAATAAATACAATTACCTAGAAAAATCACATTTTATTTTTGTTAATTAGGTGTAATTGGGGAGACACGCGGTCCACGAGCACAGATATGGTCAGATACTCAGATGAATTTGATGGGTTAAAGCCAAAAGATGTTGTACAGTAAGAAGTAAAAACCAGGGCAAATCATGGCAGAAATTGACCCCATTTTACATTAATTATTACAAGAAACCAAGTGTTCATAAATTAAGGCTCACGAGTCGACCACTGGAGTGGTCCATGGCCCCACTAATAAATCCAAACGAACAACTTATTAATCTTCACGTACGCCTGACATAAGAAATTAACCTGCATATATATGCTCATTTCATTTGTTGCATGAATTAATTAAGCTCGCATTGGATCTGCCTCACATCAACTTAATACTACATGTTACTATGTTATGTTATGTTATGTACGAGTATATATTTATGTCACTAGTTCATCTACATATATATATATATATCCTTTAATATTCGTGAATATATATACAAACAAGTCTATAACATGAATTTATTCTTATAAATGAAGCTCGATCTTCTCACGTACGTACCTCTATAACTAGCTCAACCTTGTACTCGCATTGGTTACAAGAACACGCACAAAGGCCATTAATGTACACATCTAGTTCAGTAGTTAAATGATAGGTAGTTAATTATAAGTGTGTTTATCTAATTAGATAATTGACACGTAGAAATCGGTATAATGTATGTTTGATACACATATGTTTGTCAAACACAATAATTAAGATCATGCTATATATATGGAATTGAAATTATCTTTTTTTCTAAATATGTTCGTTACTATATTCCATTATGTGAATGGCTATTTGATTTTTAAAATAAAATAGAAAAGTTTTTTATTTTAAATAAAATAATAAAAAGATAATCTAACTAATTAAAAAAGTAGAGCACGGAAAGGATGTTACATATATACAATTTGAACCGATATATATGACGTGAATGTGATCAGTGATCGACTGATTGAAGATAAAAAAAAATTGATAAAATTGAAGATAATTAATGTACGATTGCAACTTTTTATCACAGTTTAAAATTTTAAATAGGTGAGGTTAAAATAAACACATTAATTGTTAAATGTACGTTGAAGTTGTCATCCTATTT